>JAEMWC010000155.1:430000-450000 GCA_016490735.1 Pachyseris speciosa
AATCAAAAAGGTTTACAAGATATTCGAGTCACAACCATATTTGGTAAGTCACGTGACCAAAACAGAAAAAGGCCTAAAACTCGAGTAGCGTACACTTCTGGATATCGAAAATGGTGCCAATGGTTAACGATCGCCAAGGTGCAAAACTCTACGTATCAATTTTTGGAAATTCGCGTTTTCGTGAGATTTATGACGTCATAAGCACACAAATTCATACCATTTCGTCATTATCATTGCAGTTATGTACGTTAACAACAATTGCTTACGTAGGCTTGTAAAGAAGGCTGGAATATCTCCGACTGACAAAAAAAATCGGAACTTCACACCATGTTCTCCAAGTTTTAGGGACTTTTCTCTCTAAAGCGCGGTTGGGGCCTGGGGCAAGTTGCGCATGCGCAATAACAATACATAAATTTTACATGTTCACCTCTTCGCATGTTTCACCAATATAGTGGCAAAAACACCGAAAAACCGTGTTTTACAAATACAGTCCGTAAAAATCCCTTAGCAACAACGCTAAGTCTGTAGTTAAGTTAATCCCCCCTTAAAGGCACGTATTCGATTCGTATCGAAGACCGAGATTGCAAATCACTGAAATGTCGACTGAAATAGCTTTTCAAGACAAAACACCGATCTTATTCAGAAAGTCTACATCCTTTGGCTTAAATAAACGATCAATATAAAATATATTTTTTAAAGTTATTCAATATTGTGGCAAAAAAGCAGTTACCATGCTGTATAATCGCTGCAGATTTCTTGAGGTCTTACACGAGTTATTAAACATGGAGTCGTCTTTCCGGGTGCCACACAACACTCTCTTTGATGGGAGGTTGCATGCGGGCGAGAATACATCATAAAATCAGTCTACTTCGATGCATTCTGGGGCAGAGGTTGCATTACTAGTCAAAAGTGCAGATCGCAATTAGTGCCAGCAAGATGAATCCATGATCATGAGCTGGCTCACAGGAGCTTTTGGTCAATAAAGTAAGCACGTTGTTGTTGAACCGTCATCTTGGAGTACGCTTTAAGTTTCCTCTCCTCCGCTTTCTGGCTTAAAACCCCCGATAAAACTGTTACATGCTGGCAGCGTTTTTCCACTTGAACCTCCAACATGCCCTTTCTTTAACAAGCAGTGATTTGTTTCGGGTTTACACAGGTGGAACGCAAGCTACAACTCCTATTAGCTTAACATGTCGGATGATGAAACTTCTGGCTGAACTATTGCCATATCGATGGCGATCGAGCTGACAACTGAAAAATGTGGAAGCAACGCTGGGAAAATTACTGCGCCAACACTTGCTTTCACAGCCAACCCGAAGTGTACAAATGTGCCTTACTGCTGCAAAGCATCTTTTTAGAAGCAATGCGAATTTACAACGGGATGAAATTTGCCACAGGAGAGGATTGTAACAAAATGGGAGATATCCTTGTTAAAAGTTCGAACAACACTTTCTGGGACAAACCCAAGAACTTTTTCAAGTTAATCGCAGGAACCAGGCCCCGGTTCCTGGAAACCAGATTAAACTATCCCCCGATTAAGGATTAATTCAAGATTAAATTTCTTAATCTCTGGATAACTAATCAGGGAATAAAAAGGCGTTCCTCAAAACAGATTTATCCTTCGATTAACTATCCCTCGATTAAACTCAGAATAAACCAGTCAGACCGGTTATCCACAACGCGGGGAAAATGCGAAGCGAAGATGTGCACGTACTCGAAGCGTTCAGTTGTTTTCTGATTCACGGAAAGAACGACGTCATAAATTCTATTAATCAAACCTTCTTATTTTGTCACAGTTTAAGAAAAAGGTAAAGTTTTGAACATAAAAACTCTTACGATATTGTTAAAAGGAAACGGAATGGAAATAATTATTTATTGCAAGGCGGCGTTGGTAGTCAAGGAAAATAACCTCTGTATAAAGCGAAAAATTAACTTGTAAGCCGAATCGGCTGGAATGGGTGAGTTAAGATCTTCTTGATTCTTTCAGTGTCGAATTCTAGCTACAAAAGCATTGGTTGAATCTATATATTAAAGCTGTACATTTTGAAACAGCGTTGTTAATACAAATCGGTTGAATACGTACAGAGATAAAATAAAATTCTCTTTTTGAAAACAATAAGGTGATGTTAAGTTTTAATAGTTTAGAAAAATGCCTTTTTATTTCCTTTTAACTGTTTTCTAATGCAGTTTGTTTATTTGATTAAAAAATTTGCATTCCTCAAACAGGCGAAACGTTATGTCGAAGGGTAAAGGAAAACATATACACAAATGCAAATGATAAAAAATATTTTAGTCGTTGCGTATTGTTTTTCTCTCGCGTTCAGCATAACTAAAATTAAAGCTTTAATTTGCTGGAGCTTATGCTTATTTTCTGCTTCGTGAAGCCTCTGCTAGAATAGAATAGCTACTTATTTTTAAGATCTTACCGTTTATAAGAGTTAGTTGACGATGTTGTTGTGAATGTTTAAGCTTACGAATACCTGATCAAAATTGAGTAAGAAAAATGTTAGATTTGCATGTTTTGCCCGCTTTGGTTCGCCATCGTTCACTTTAGATGACTGTTTTCTACCGAAAACTCGATTTATACTCTCCTGAATTTGAATGGACTGAAAGTTCTCGGTCGTTAAAGTATCCAAGACGTATTATTTGTGGTATAAGTTGTTTTCCCTTATTTCCTGCACCAAATTAACGAACGGTTTATTCCGCCATTTTGTTTGTTTTGAAAAATTTTGTTCCGCGGTTAGTGAGTTAATCCACCTCGCTAGGTGTGTTAAATTTAACCGTTGGTTTATCCTAAGAATAGTACTAGTCGTGCTTTCTGGAACAGAATCTAACCTAAGGATAAATTTTATTCCTCGATTAGCTGGATTTATCCGTCGATTAGCGCTAATCGGCTTTCCGGGAACCGGGGCCAGGAGTCTGGTGAGTCTATCGATGAATACGTTGCTGTTTTACGCAATATGGCAAAAACCCGTGGTTTCTGTGACTGCAGGAGTGAAACCCTTATTATGGACCGTTTGCTCCTAGGTATCATCAATGACAAAGCACGTGAGGAACTACTCTCTACTCATGAACTAACTCTTGCAAAAACTATAGAAATCTCTCGTGCACGAGAAGCTGCTTAGCTTTGAACATGAAAGCTCTGAAGGGTGAAGAAATTAACAAGATTAAGTATACCACTAAGCGGAAAATAGGGAATCAATTAATTGCTCAATTTGAAGAATCAACGTCTAGCCGACACACGAAGTAGAGCTTACCTCCCTAAGTCCATTGACGATATGCAAGAATAGTTTGAGACCATTAATGCCTTCACTTACCTTGTCATGCCTGAAGAGAGAATCCATGAAATTCGCAGGCAGACCAATGATGATGATCTTGCTTTTCAGCAACTGAAGCATATCATCCAAGAAGGTTGCATGGTCACAGTACAAGTTGAACCTGTCACCTCTTATTAACCCATACTATCACATCCGTGATGAATTTTCTGTCACTGATGGTCTGGTATTCCGAGGTGAGAGACTTGTGATGCCATAGGCGATGAGAGCAGAGATTAAGGAAGATACCCATAAAGGTCATCAAGGTGTCGCCATGCTCGAAAACAAGTTTTTTAGCCTGGCATGATGGAGAACTGAAGGCGTTGATACAGAGTCGTGAAGCGTGCAAAGAAGTTGAACAAATACCCTGCCAAAAACCCTCATGTCTCACGAAATATATACCAGAGACAGCATGGAAGAAAATTGCAGCGGACCTTTTTTACCTACCATGGTAAGGACTACCTAGTCACAGTGTGTTACAAGTCCAACTTCTGTGAGATGCACCGACTCACAGACACCAAGTCATCCACCATGCTCGATATGGTATCCCAAAACAACTTGTCAGCGACAACGGCCCTCAATTTGTATCCGATCAATTCAGAAGTTTCACAAAGAAAAGTTGGGGTATGGAACACACCACTACCTCCCGAAACCACAGTAAAGCACATGGAAAGGTAAAGTCGGCTGTTAAAGCTGCAAAAAAGATGTTACGGAAAACCTCCAAGTCGAGAGAATACGCCAACTCAAGGTGTAGACAGTAGCCCCTCTCAACGCCTCCTGGGCAGAAGAACCAGAAGCTTGTTACCCTTCAACAAATCAGTAGTATAGGAGTTGGGTGAGCTAGCACACAACGACTATACTTCTTTCCATTTGATGGCTAACCAAATTTTGGCAATCTATATATTAATTTTTTTGTCATACAAATTGACAATTTATTGTTAAAACAGTATTAACAATAAATTGGCAATCTATATATTAATTTTTTTGTCATACAAATTGACAATTTATTGTTAAAACAGTATTTACCGAGAAACGGCTAAATTCAATAGTTTTAGCAATAAAGGGTATTAATCAATAGTATTTACCGAGAAACGGCTATTTTCACTACTTATTACCCAATTAACATTTTCAATATCATTTTAAACGCACTTGAGCTAGCATACCACTCCTATACTACTCACATTTTATGGTAAATCTGTTTTTAATGCCCTGAGATAATGGTTTGGGTAAGAGAATATTGACCAAAAATGGCTAACCAATTATAAATTCTTAAAGTAAAATTTACTGACAATTTTTACTTAAAACGTTTATGGTAAATCAAAAATAGAAAACTATATATTTCAATAAGCACTTCAACCCCTATGCGTGACTTTCTCGGAAAAATCACCAAGCGTGACATTCTCGGAAAAACAGGGAAACCCCCTGTTAAATGAGTCATCGCTAATAGTTATTGTTTCAGATCATGAGACGGTCGTATGATTATAAATTCTTAAAGTAAAATTTACTGACAATTTTTACTTAAAAAGTTTATGCTAAAGTTTATTATTTAAACCGTATTCCCTGAGAAACGGCTAATTTCAATAGTTTTAGCAATAAAGGTATTAATTAATAGTATTAACCGAGAAACGGCTATTTTCAATAGTTTTAGCAATAAAGGGTATTAATCAACAGTATTCACCGAGTAACGTTTAAAAACAATAGTTTCAACCAACCCAAAGATACTTAAAGAAATATTACTATATAATATTGTACAGAATGATGAGAAAAGAAATGTCCCAGACCCTTGGAAAAGGTCTATTGAAAAATAATCTGGTTAATCGCCAAATTAATGATGAATTCCTTCGCCATTCGGTTCAGAATTCAAACGCACATTCAAAAAATTTAATATATGCTAATAATAATAAGATGGAAAATCGAAATAGTATATTCAAGAAATTATTAACAAGCTTAAGCCAAATGGATGTCAATGAGATGAAGCAATTAGTTAGTCTCGCTGATGACATTAAAAAACAGAAGCCAATTCCGGCACCTCGCAGTGTAAAACAAATGGTAAAAGATTATGAAGATAATATTATTCCACCTCCAATAGAATTTAGGGATAAACCAGTTCCATTACCAAGAACCAAAAAGGTAGTTCAAAACCAGTTCCATTACCAAGGACTAAGATAGAGCAAAAAGATAAAGCTCTGAAAGGTTATACAAAGTCTTATGAAATCAATATCAAAAATAATAAAGACCCACTTATACAACTACAAAACACAAGAAAGGCTGTTGCATACCATATCATAAATGTCCTAAAATCCATGAAAGGACTGAAATTTGTTGAAACACTAAAGGTTACATTAAGAAAAGTGGCGTATGGGGAAATAATACAGAAAACCGCCTATTTCAACAGTCCGCTTCAAACAATAATGAATGATCTTGATATTACCAGATCACTAGAATTATCAGAACAAAATATATTAAATAGGATTGCAATTTGGATTTCTGAAGGCAGCGGTTGGACAGTTAAATCAGTTGACAATCATCGTTTCAATTTTGTAATATATCAGCCAATGAAAGGCTCTTCATATATTAAACTACCTCAAGAATTAAGAAATAAAATGAAGGGATTGATCAATTTAAAAAACGATGACAATGAATGCTTCAGATGGTGTCATATCAGACACTTGAATCCACAAGAGAAGAACCCTCAGAGAATAAAAAAATCTGATAAGCAATATATTAATATGTTAGATTATTCTGGAATTGAATTTCCAGTTGCAGTCAAACAATACAATAAAATTGAGAAACAGAATAATATTCGTATCAATGTCTTCGGGTATGAAAACAAACAACCATATCCGATTTATGTATCACAAGAAAAGTATGAAGACTGTTTGAATCTTCTATTGATTACAGAAAATGAAAACAAACACTACGTTTTAATCAAAGATTTCAACAGATTCATGCGCAATATAACGAAGCACAATGAAAGAAAACACTTTTGTATGCATTGTTTACAGTGTTTTAGCTCTAAAAGGGTCTTAACAGATCATAAAGAAAACTGCATACAGATTTATAGAACTCAAGCAATTAAAATGCCAGCAAAAGGTGACAACATATTGAAATTCAATAACTTTCACAAACAGCTGCCTGTACCATTCGTCATATATGCTGATTTTGAAGCTATTACAGAAAAGGTGTCTGGTTGTCAACCCAATAATGATAAATCATACACTGAAGCTTATCAAAAACACACAGACTGTGGTTATGGGTACAAAGTTGTTTGTTGTTATGATGATAAATACACCAAATCACTGAAAACACATAGAGGTGTTTACAAATTCATGGAAGCTATGTTGGATGAAGTTAAATATTGTAAGAAGGTTATGAAAAAAGAATTCAACAAACCATTAAGAATGACGGAAGAAAATGAAGAAGAATTCCAAAAAGCTAACAGATGTCATATATGTGAAAAAGAATACAAAAAAACTGATGTTAGAGTCAGAGATCACTGTCATATAACTGGAAAATACAGAGGATCAGCTCACCAAGATTGTAATATAAACTTTAAAATAACTGATAAGATTCCGGTAATATTTCATAATCTAAGAGGTTATGATTCACATTTCATTATGCAACAGATTGGTGAAATAGTTAAAAAGCATACTTACAAAAAAAAGAAAGGTGAAGACTGCCAAATGAATATCAATGCAATTCCTAATAATATGGAAAAATACATGGCTTTCATGCTTGGTAATCAAAAAGGTGTATATCCGTATGACTTCATGGATTCATTTGATAAGTTTAATGAGAAGCTACCATTAAAAGAAGAGTTTTACAGCATATTAAATAATGAGCATATTTCAGATGAAGATTATCAAAATGCTCAAAACGTTTGGAATACATTCAAATTAAAAAATATGGGAGAATATAATGATTTGTACCTTAAATCAGACATATTACTCCTTGCTGACGTATTTGAGAACTTCAAAAAAACCTGTCTAGAATACTACAAACTGGATCCATGTCATTATTTTACAAGTCCAGGCCTCTCATGGGATTCTATGCTAAAAATGACTGGCATCAAACTTGAGTTAATGACAGATGATGATATGTTCCAGTTCATTGAAAAGGGTATGCGTGGTGGTATATCATATATAGCCAATCGATACGGAAAGTCAAATAATAAATACATGAAAACATACGATAAGAAGGCGCCCTCAAAATACATCATGTACTTGGATGCTAATAATTTGTATGGTTGGGCTATGTCACAGTATCTACCAACAGGCGGTTTCAGATGGATGACTGAAAAGAATATCAATAAGTTGGATCTAGCTAAGTACAAAGAAGATAGCAACAAGGGATTGATACTCGAAGTTGATCTTGAATATAATAAAGAATTACATGATCTTCATAATGATTACCCGCTTGGACCAGAAAAGATTAAAGTAGCTGAAAATATGTTGTCTGGGTATTGTAAAAACATTGCAAATAAGTATAATATATCAACTGGCTTAGTTCATAAGCTCATCCCAACTTTGAAAAATAAGGAGAAATACGTTCTCCATTACAGAAATCTTCAACTGTATATGGATCTTGGATTGAAAGTTACAAAAGTTCATAGAGTACTTGAATTCAATCAGTCTCCTTGGTTGAAACAATACATTGATTTCAACACTTAGAAAAGAACTAATGCTAAAAATGCATTTGAAAAAGACTTTTTCAAGCTGATGAATAATTCTGTCTTCGGAAAAACGATGGAAAATATCAGAAAGCGAGTAGATGTAAAACTAGTCACCGACGAGAAAAAATTGTTGAAAATGACATCTAAACCAACATTTGTCAACAGTAAGATATTCAATGAAAATCTGGTGGCTGTACATAAGATCAAAGAAACACTCACCCTTAACAGGCCGGCATATGTGGGAATGTGTATTCTTGATTTAAGTAAAACTCTGATGTATGATTTTCACTACAATTACATCAAACAAAAATACGGTGATAAAGCGAAACTGCTCTTCACTGATACAGATAGCTTGACTTACGAGATTGAAGCTGATGATGTTTACCAAGATTTTTGGAAAGACAGAAACATGTTTGATAACAGTGACTATCCTGAAGACAATCAGTTTTTCGATAAAACAAACAAAAAAGTGATTGGTAAATTCAAGGATGAAGCAGCTGGTGTTCCAATTACAGAATTCATCGGTTTGAGATCAAAGATGTACAGTTATATAAAAGATAATCGAAAAGGTGGTGGTAAAACTGCAAAAGGCATCAAGAAGATTGTTATTAAAAAAGATATCAAACATGAGGATTACAAGAATGTCTTATTTGAGAATAAACAGTTATATCACACTATGAAAACATAAGAAGTCAAAATCATCAGTTGGGAAGTTATGAAATCAATAAAGTTTCTCTCAGCTGTTTCGACGATAAAAGATATATTCTGAAAATTGGTGTAGAAAGTTTGGCTTATGGGCATTATAATAGCCAGAAACAATAAATATTTTTGGCTACCAAATAGCAAAATAGTATTATATAAAAATACTAACCTCTTTATTATATATAGGTTAGATAAAGTCGGGGGTTTTACAATTATATTAATGTATTGGATAACTATCACCTTCATCGGAATCAGAAGTGTCATGTTCATGAAAATAATAACTTTTTATTTCTTTATCGTTAATGTTATAAACAGGATCGAGGAGTATATAGTGATTATATCCAACACAACATGCAACTTGTTGTATATTCAATATTAAAATTGTGTCTTCATTGTAAAATTTAGCATATTTCAATTCATTTAATTGCTTTGGTGTAAGAAAGATTATGTCATTCCCTTCACATTGATAGTTTTGTAAATGTAATTCAAATTTTGGATCTTTTTTATAAAAATCATTATCATTTTCAACAAAAGAAGCCATTTCTGTTTTTTGATCATAACTTAATTCTGTAAAATACTCAATAAGATCTTCCATAATATAAGTTCAGATTATTCTTCTTCAGAATCTGTATATTCATAAGAATCATAAGCTGGGTCATATTCACTTTCAGATTCACTTTCTGATTCAGATTCACTATCATATTCAGGATCAGGTTTGGGGGTCATATATTATAGGTTAGATAAAGTTAGTTTTTTCCTCTACGTGATAAATATGATTTGCTTTCCTCCATATGTTTGGTTATTTCGTAAATCAAATCTTCAAAACAATTGTTCATGATGTATTTACACTTGTTTTTTTCATATAACTGCTTCATATTTGTTTGTTTATCCGACACTTGGAACACACCTGTTGGACTTTTGAATTCTAGACATAAAGCATTGTATTTTCTAGTGGGATTCATTAACGTCAAATCACATTGTCCGGACATGTATCCTTTGTTGTAACTTTTAATTCTCATATCAGAGCTTATTTGATTTTCACCAAGACCAGCAATCATTAAAGCATCGTCATATTTTTTTCTGATGAATGATACAATCTTAGTGTGCAAATCATTTTCATTTTCAATCAAAAGCATATTATTGTTCCTATCATTGAACCGTTTGTAATATCCTTGTTTTCTGATTCATGGTAATACTTTTGATGTAACCCAATGTTTAAATTTTTCAGCTTCTTGTTTTTTGGATGATAATAAAAGTGAATAAAATCCTGATTCGTTTATAAAAAAAAAACACTTATAAGATTGTTCGACCTGAGGGACCGTTTTGGTCCCCCTGCTATTTGTGATTATTTTGAGGTCTATCAAGATTTTATCATCAGATACAACATGATTTCTGATTGCTCTTTGTGGATTTTTATATTCAAGAATAGTAGCAATGTCTCTACCTCTGAACCATATATCATTTTTATCATCAAGATAACAATCTATTGATACATTTAATTCTTTATTACTATAGGAATATTTTTGCATACACATCATATATTATATATAAGTTAGATTATTTTTCACATATCTTTTAAATCCCTAAATGGTATCCAACTATTGAAATCATCACTATATCCCTTCCACTTTACTAAAGCTTGTTTCTTCTTGTAATCCCTCCGAATGACTTCATCAATGCGGAAAACATTTTGTTTGGCTTTTAATAATTCAGGTTCATAAAAACGCCCTTCAATATCTTGACCTCTTAGATCTTTTATTTTATATGTGATTGGATTAGTGTATTGGATCTTATCTCTTATGAATAATTCTTCAGTCCAGTTTGGAGTATAACCTTTATCAAAAGTCTTTCTTTTGTATTTACTAATTCGAACCTTATCACCTACTTTAAATTTTGGTTTATGTTGTAATGTTTCCATTTCACCGTATAAATTAAAATACACTATTCCTTCATTCTTTTTCTTCGAAGCCTCTGTGGGTGTCATCTTTGTGCTTGAATGTTTTGTGTTGTTGTACTGTTTTAATATTTTAGGTAATATGTCTATGTACTGTGTATTACCTTGGACAGTGAACTGCTTCCACATTTTGGATTTGATTGTTCGATTCCATCTTTCAACCACAGAGGACTTTTCTTCATTTTCAGTGAAGTAAATATGTATCCCATTTTTCTCTAGCAAGTCCTTCAAGTGTTTGTTGTAAAACTCTTTACCTTTATCAACCCATAGATATTGTGGTTTTCTATCTCTGAATATTGTTTGAAATGCTTCAGTTACAGTTTCACCCTTTTTATCCTTCAGAGGAACAATCCAACCATATTTACTGAAAACATCGATAACCATTAGAAGATATTTGTAACCTTTATTCCATTTGCTGAATTTTTGCATTTCAACAAGATCAGCAGCCCATATTTCATCAATATTATTTACAATCACGCGCCGCCGAGTAAAGTTGCGTTTTATGGTTTTATGCAATTCATCTGCTAATTTTTCTTGCCAGTTTTCTTCACTCGACGGCTTTTTCCGTTTTTTGGAACACCGAGACCTAATTTCTGTTTTGTATTAATCAAGAATCTAGCTGTTTGGCCCCATTTTGGCATCTCACCATATCGTATTTGATCGAGTGACTCGACCATTTTTCTGTCACAGTCTCCTTTATTTTTTCCCATATCATAACAAATATCATGGTAAGCTGCTATTTCATCAACTTTATTGTAAGGATGGACATACCATTTTGGGACATCGCCTGTATTTTTATCATACTCTAACTGTTTATCGAGGGGTTATAAGGCCCCATGTATTTATATTGTCCGGGAGTCCAACCACTTTTTGGTTTTGGTAGTTTGCCAATAGCCTTATGAATATCAAGAGCGCCGCCATAATCTAATCCCTTTTTATCTTTTTTATAACGAATATTAGGGCGCACCTTAGTTGAGAGTTGATTTAAAGCCTCTGTACCAACTTTTTGTAAAACGGGTTTTGCCTTTTTTATACTGTAGTCAATTACACGTCTTTGAATTTTAGGATTTCTCATTAATTCTGAAACCCCATATCTCCCCATTTTAACGCCCTTTTTTGCTAAGAAAGGAACTGCATGCTGAAGAAATCCTGTAAGTGCCATATCTGCGGCTGAATCTAGTATGCCCGCCCCTTCAGACGGGCCAATCAGTTTCCCCGATTCTTGACGAATTTGGTTTTTGTGATTCCACATTCGGCACAAGTACATTTCAGCATAGTTCGACCATTTTTAGTCATTTCATATCTTTCACTTCCTGGTACACATTCAGTGACTTTTTTCTGTTTAATACAATACGATTTTACCATATATTATTATATTAGATTATTTTCAATACATTAAATATAATTCACCATTTCTTTCTTCAATATCATTTTTTGGAAATATTTTTATCATCAAACCTCTTTTATTTTTTCTATCTTGAATCATTAATCTAGTAATCTCAGACACAAGGACGATATCAAAACCTTCAAGACAATCATTTTTCAATTTATCATTATAGTTTGATTTGGTGATGAATTATTAATTCTCTCTCTTTGTCTTTCATTTAGATTAATCATGGCTTCAACAAGTTTGCTCATTATATATATATATATATATATACATTACATGCTCTTGAAATAGTTTATTATAAATTGATGATTAATAGATCTATCAGATCAAGAAAATGTTGAGTTATGTATTGTATTTAGAATCGATCTGCCTTTTTGTCGCTCAAGAAGATAATACAAAATCCAATAATCACACAAGACTGAATCACGCTCTTGTATCTCATCTCCAGAGTATACGAGTTGTTTTCCACTTGAAGTCATATATTTTTTTACTTCAATCGGCATCATTAATCCGAATGAGTCAAAATACTCACAATATTTCTCATCAATATTCCTATAACATAACCAATGTGTCCCTCGGCCAATTTTGCTGTCAAGATTGACAATTCCACATTCTTTCTTTTTGATTTGTCTCGGTAAAGAGTCCCTTGAGAATACTCCTCTAAAATGTTTGATGTTGAGTTGTTTTACCCAATCCAATAAATCAAAGTTGGATAATGGCTTATTTATGAATTTTAGAGTATTGTCCCCAAAATTGGTATTTTTGCCTTGGTAAAAGGTGAGTTCGGTCCTAGGAGCAGCCCTTTTCCCTTTTTTGAAGTTCTTTTTTTTTTATTCCAAAACCAATTGGGTTATCCCATGTACCTACAACTGGTGGGGATTGCCATGGAATCAGATCATGTTTCCCACCACTTTTATTCATTGCAATAGCATCTGGAACGTGAACTGGCAATGAACGTCTTGGTCTGCGACTTTCAACATGTAAACCTTTTCCAGTTAATTTTTTAATTGCTTCAATGGCGAGAGGAATACCAATGGGGCTAATATTGTTCCGAGACCTTTTCCAATCTGTGTTTTTGTTGGATTTATAACAAGCTGTCCACCAGACTGCATCGAACTAACCAGATCGGCTATTTGTCTTGTGTTTAACAAATTCTTATAATTTAATAACTGAAACTGAGACAATTTGTTGTTTGGAATAAGAAAACCTCCCTTTTGTTTCTTCCCAAATAGTTTATTAACTCCCAAGAGCTGAAAGAGCACCTGTTGCCAATGCTGGAGCTGCTTTTGATACAGCTGTAGTTGCATATGGCAATAATCTTGTTCCTAGTGAAAAAAAACTGCTCCAAAGAGAACCACCATGTACTACAGCTTTTCTGATTTGTGTTTTTGATATTTTCAAGTCAGCACCTGTTCCCATTTTTTTAGCTTTCATCAATCTTTTGATCTGTGTCTTTGTCAACTTGAGTTGATCATTACCGGATAATTCATTATTAGATAATCTCATTGTTATAGCTGAGTTCGATTTAATTGCTTTTGCAAGCTTTTCTTTCTGTCCCTGTGAAAGTTTTACACCATGAGGATGATAAGTAGTCATATAATAATAGATTAGATAAACTATAATTATATTTAAGATAGAGGGGAGTGTTAAAGAATATTTAAATTGTATTAAAGAATGGATGATTTTCCAATAGTGTGACAGTCCCATTGTCGTTAAATTCAATTATGTCTAAATCATCAAAGCTAAGAGGACCGCGTTCTATATTTTCTCTAATCTGTGTTTCAGATAAAGTGATGTCTGTTCCTTCATTCAGTTTGTCGATCTGTGTCTCTGTTAATATAAGTAAATCAGAACCTGTTGATAATCTAATTGTTAAAGATGAATTTTCTTTGAATGCTTTTCCAAGACTTTTTTTGTGGCTCGGTGAAAGCGTCACTCCATAAGGATTAATAGTCATATACTATTAGAGTAGATAAAGAATTAAATCGATCTCAAGACTAATTTTCCATCAGTCTTTCTCATTTCAACATCCTGTTCATAGAGAACTAATGCGTAACATGAATAATCGGCGTTGGTCCCGTCACTTAAATTGTATTTGAAAGTTAATTTAGTCATTCCATCTTTTATAACCTGCTTTTGTTTTGTCAAATCGAAATGAATGAAAGGGAATATGGAGCCGAAGTTACCCCTGTTAAGGAGAGTGGAATCGCTAAACTCATTAATTGCTTCAACGTACTTCAAAACATCTCTGAATACCCTAGATGTTTCAGTTGATGGCCTATAATGAACCTCCGGATAATCGTTTCCATTGCCAACCTCAAGATGGCAGCTTGTCATTGTTTGGTTATTTGCAACTGAAAATGTGTTGTACAAGAACTTATTGGCTGTCTGAGATTCATTATTTGCGCCATTGATTATAAAAACAAATACATGCCTCGGTTTGTTTATTCCTGTTGAAATACGGAAATTAGCTGTCTGTTGTCTTGTTGAATTACCTCTCTCAATCATTTCTCTCGTGTAAGTCCACTTTCTTATATCAAGATATTTACCCATGTATAATGACTTTCCATCTGCATTGAAAATAATACGAGGAACAATTAACTGAAATTTGGTGAGTACAACACGACAATCATCTGCAGCCTGCCAAATTAAATTTGCATCACTTTCAAGTGTCAAGTTCAATTCTATTTTAGAGTTAGGCAGAATTTCATTCCATAAGCTCTTGAAAAAGCCATATCTGTTCAGTGGGATTTCTGCATTTACTTTTCCATTAGCACCATTTAACAGTAGTTTACGAGATGCAAATCCTTTGTTGTAGTTGGCTGCTTGAGCTACTCTGTTTTCAGCATGTCTGGTAGTGTCAAGATAGAAAAACTCATTTTTCCCCTGAGAGGAAGCAAAACCTTGTGAATACTCAAGTAAGGATTTAATATTTGTCGCTTGGTTAGCATCTCTACATTCATAAACATCAACTCCATTAATTTTTACATTTATTGTATTTATAAGAGAAAGAGATGAATTTACCATACCATTTCTATCTGCATCCGCAATATCAGCTCCATCTGCAAGTTTCTTTACAATGAAATCAACATTTAAACGAGCATTAAACCAATCGAATGGTGTTGTCTCACCTCTGTTGTCAACGACGAATCGATAACCTGTTTTCTTCTGATGAGCATTGTTTGCAACTACAGTATTTAATGCTGTCTCAAGTTCAAAAACAATATCTTCATATCGTTCAATAAATTTTGAGTCACGATAGTTTGACATATACAATTAGGTTAGATAAAATTAGGGGGTTTTATTTTCCCTCCTAGCATCTGACTGAGTCTTTCATTCACTTCATAATCGGTTAATGTTTTAGGTTTAGGATTTTTAGTTTTGGTTAGTTTAGGTTTTTCCTTTCTCTTGCTTAAAAGTTCTATTATTTTGTCACCAGCTTTTTTACCAGTATATTCACCAATTGTTGTAGCAGTTTTTTCAGCTGCTTTTTTCCAACAGTTTTGATAATGTCAGTCAGGACACCTTCACCATGTTGTTCCTCACTATATTTTTTGTATTCAAATCGTTTCATATACTATATAATTAGATTGTATTTATAATTCCGTCCCTCTCAAGAATATCTCAATATACCAATCTATCCCGTTTAAATGAACTGGTGCTCCAGAAGAATCAGTAACGTAAAAATGTATTGAACTGATCGTATGTGTTAAGACAGGATTCCATGAAAGAAAACGAGATTTGTATGTGAAAGGTAAAGATCTAACAAGATCTGTAACTGGAATAACAGCAATTGTAGATGTACTATTTCCATCGACGATGCTATCTATCTCCTTATCACAATTAATATAAATTTCGTCTACTCCGCGTGTTATATCGGGTAAATTTGTTCCATGTTCTGTTTGAGTGACTATTTTTGACTCAAACCCGATAAGTTTTCTGAATCCAAAATTTCTTAGATCCACTTGATAATTTTCAACAAGTTCAATCAAAATACGATATCTTGATAAAATAAAAAACATATTAACACCGTACTTCTTTTTAGCATCATCAGGATCATCAACAACTAAATGTTTATTTTTTCTCATATACTCATGGATGTAACTATTGATATCATCATATGAGTACATGCCATCAACAAAGGTAATTGTTTCCCAGTTTGTACCTTTGTTGTAACTGTATTTAATTTGATTATTCCCATAAGATTGTCTGATATTATACCAACTGTATGTCATATTGATAGTCTTTACAGCGATTTCATATTTCATATCATTCGATAATATGAGAGGAGTATTAAATCTTTTTGTAAAATCATGACTTTGACTGACACCAATTTTGTCTCTGTTTTTACTGTTGAATCGTAATGATATTTCTGTCATATACTATTACATTAGATATTTCATTATTATTTTATTAAGCTCTTCGTTTCCAACAATACCCAATCTTTTTAATACGTGCAATATCTTCACAAACTCATCTCTAACACTTGTACTATTATTACCAGTAAAAATAGACCCACCGAGTAACTGGAGTCGTGAAAGTAAGTCTCCAATATCATTATAATAAACAACACCTGCTCCAATTTGTTTTCTCTTTCTAATACCTTTACCAATTGTTTTTTAGCCTTCTTCAATAAGATCAATTCTTTTTCGACACTTTTGTAATGTTTTGATGTCTTGTGTTAATTCATATACTTCTTCTTTATTTTTATCTCTCAATTTTTTGCTACTTGATAGTTGACCTTTTTGACGTCCAAGATCTTTGGTTAACACACCAATTTTTGCTTCATAGTCTTTGATATTGATTGTTCCATCCATTTGCATATCTAAAAGTTTTGATGGGGGTACTAAGTTGTATATTATTAATGTTTGCAATTCATCTGGTGTAAAACCCTTATCGATATCTGCCTTATAAGGCGACTTCATATCAATATCAGCCATCATTTTCGGTTTGTAGTCAATTGGTAATTTTGTTGTTTCCGTATGTTCCGATGCAGGTAATGTGTTTAAAAGTATAAGATCTTCAAATCCACTTGTCAATGCTTTTTGATTCTTTTTCAACTGTTCAATAACTTCATCCTTTTTATCGTCAATAGTTTTTTTAACCTTCATCTGAGCATCAATAGAAGGTTTTAATAATTCCGATGTTGTATCATATGCATCCTGTTTTGCGTTTTCATAAGTCTTAATAACCTCAAGAACTTCTCTCGTCTTATTTACAGCTTCAATTCCACTTTGAAGAAGCTTTTTCATTCGTTCAATATCCATATACAATTGCGTTAGACTAATCTAAACTATTACTATATGGAAATACCAAACTATGACATTTTTCAGGATTCAAACAAGTCTTTTAGACAATTATATCCTTATATGCCAAAAAATGGTCCATTTAGAATGTTGCTCGGGGGAAATTCAGGATCAGGAAAGACAAATTTATTGAGTCATATTTTACTCGAACCTTTGGTCTATTACGATAAAATCCATTTATACGCAAAGAACTTAGATCAGGATAAGTATCAGTTTCTACAACAAAAGATGGATATAATTAGTAAACAAGTTGGTTATCCTGTTTTAATATGCAGTCAAGATGAAATTTTACCAGTTGAACAAATCCAAGACACTGAATTGCAACGTTTAGTTCTGTTCGATGATTTTGTAACGGATAAAAAACAAGATCAAATTATAAACTATTTTATTCAAGGTCGTCACAAAAATTGCTCAGTACTGTACCTAACACAGTCATTCTATGGATGCCCTAAACCGATTCGTTTGAATTGCAACCATTTTTGTCTATATGATTTTCCATCATCGCGAGAACGAAATTTAATATCCCAAGAACTCGGAATAGATAAAAATAAATATATTGAAGCAACTAAGAAACCATATTCTTTCTGCTATGTTGGCAAGCCAATGAAAACTATGAAGAGAAACTTTTATGGTAATATCTAATCTAATAGTATATGGGTATATTCAACTTTTTACCAGATGATCATATTGGTCATGTAAGAGCAGGTTCGGGAAAAAGAGGTCCTCCCGGAATTGGATTTAAATTGACCGATGATAATAATTACGATATTCAAAACAAGCGTTTGACTAATGTCGGATCGCCGGTAGATGATAATGATAGTGCAAGGCGAGAATATGTGAATGACGCTATTTTGTCAACTGAAGGAGCTCAGATAAATCCATTTGCATTCCTTCTTAAAGATATATCAAAAACATCTGTAACACAAAATGCAAATAATCTTCAATTAGAAGACTTCAATAAAAGTCCATATAAGATCAACAAAAAATCATTGTCTTTTATAATTCCAGATGAAAGCATTACATCTGATTTTGTGTTCAATGTATCACAATTAGAAGTTTCAAAGTATACTTTTGTGGTTGATATTTATACAGAAAATAATCCAGGGCAGGCGACAATTGAAATTGAAATGGGGACATTAAATTTACATATAAGAAAACGTCCAATACAAAGAGCATTTTCAAAGACATATGTTGTTGATGGTTATCTTAAGAAAATATTCTTCATTGAAAAAACAAGTCAAGCAACCTCAACGATTAAATTAATACTTATTTCACCAAACGTATTGAATAATGTGAAACATCATATTATAGTTTATGGTGTCTTTGGGTTTCATAACATTATTTTATCACATGTTCATGATCCCGTTTTTAAAGTGGAGAATGGTAATGTCATTTTTACAGGGAATATCAACATGGAAAATTCTCACAAAATCATTAATGTGCCAAACCCGACAGAATCACATGAATTGGTAACAAAAGCATTTATGTATCAAAATTTATCTTCTTTTGTGAAAAAAGATGGTTCAATTAGCATGACTGGAAATCAGGACCTTGGAAATAATCAAATTCTCAATGTTCAAAATCCGACTCTTTTACATTAAGTCGCAACAAAGGAGTACGTTGATCATTATGTATCTGGAGGTCAACATTTAGCTTTCGTGAAAAAAGATGGTTCAATTAGCATGACTGGAAATCTGGACCTTGGAGAAAATCTTATCTTTAGAATGGGTTATGGAAAACAAGATCTTGATGGTGTTAATAAATCTCAACTTGATTCTTCAATTGCTAGCTGTCTTGCAAGAGATGGTAGTCAACCTGCTTTAGGAAATTTAAATATGGCCGGATATGAAATCGAGGACTTGAAAGACGTTGATAATAATACGTCAGCTGAAAATGCCGTCAACAAAAAATATGTGGACCAAAGTCTGCAAACCAAACTCGATGTGATTGCTCAACAAGACCTAAATATGAACAACAATGCCATTACAGGTCTTGCTCCACCGGTCAATTTAGATGATTGTGTTTCAAAACGTTATACTGACGAGTATTTTCTTCGACGAGACGGTTCGACTGCGATGTATGGAAATTTGTCAATGAGTGGAAATATAGTTACAAATTTAGGTGATGTGAAAAATGATTACGATGCGGTGAATTTCAGAGTTTTGAATCGAGCTTCACAAACCATCAGATCGGTGGCCTTATTGTTGAACGGAACAAACGCGATGACGGCGGATATGAAACTTGGAGGGCATAAAATCATTAACTTAAAAGAAGGAACAAATAAAACCGATTCCGTAAATTGAGATCAATTAGAAAAAAGCCATATTTCATCTGCTTCTCATCCAAAGAACGCTTTCAAATATTTGATGAATGATATCGATGAAGTTAGTACTGAATATGGCTTGAAAGTTAATGGATATATTAATTTACCTCGTTCACCACATATAATTTCAAAAAAGGTCATTGATGTAGACTTGAATAAAGAAGCTAATAATATTTTTAGAGCTAGAATTGGATTTAATATGTATACAATAAAAGATGGAAAATACACTTTTATCCTTGAATGGCTATTTCCTGATTATGAAGGAATGAATCTTAGTAGTGTAACATTCAGTGCAACTGGTGGAATCACTATTCATAAAACAGTAGGGAGAAAATTTGA
>JAEMWC010000155.1:455000-572500 GCA_016490735.1 Pachyseris speciosa
AATATATAGATTGCCAAATATATAGATTGCCAAAATTTGGTTAGCCATCAAATGGAAAGAAGTATAGTCGTTGTGTGCTAGCTCACCCAACTCCTAAACTAATCAAATCCCTTCTGGAACCCAGAAATCCTCCGAGTTCCTATGAAATGCGACAGCTACAGCTGAACCAGAAAACACAAGAACGGTATTACAATCGGGTGACACATGTCCTCCTTACCCTGAAAGTGGGTGAAACAGTCAGAATGAAACCACTTGTTCTCAGCAAACCCGATAAAATGAATTTCAATCGTTAGGAGTCACTTGCAGACGCAATAGGCAACACCTGGTTCAGAGTTCTGCGAAAACACCTCTTCTGGAATTCAACAAAGAAGCAACAGCATGCAGATTTAGGCAACCAGTGCAGACAGGAAGTACAACTTCCAACCCCGCCAGCACACAACAAGCAATCACCTGTACGTACTCGCTCTGGGCGTGTTGTCAAAGTGCCACTGCGACTCCGTTCAATTTTAGTGCTTTGTTCAGCTTTCATGAACAATGCTCTTATGTTAGTTGTTAGATTTATTGTCCATGTTATCAGTCATTTCAGAATTATGCTTATTTCAGGCTTTCTTAAAAAGGCAGGGAGAATGTTATTGACATACCTTATGACTCTTACGGACGTCTTACGCCACAGACTCGTTTTCAATAAAGTAAGCACGTTGTTGTTGAACCGCCATCTTGGAGTACGCTTGAGTTTCTTTTCCTTCGCTCCTCGGTCTTAAAACCCCCGATAAACTGTTACATTCTTTTTGGTCAAAAGCCTTCTATAATGATTTTTTGAGCTCTTTGTACAAAAGCTGTTCATTAAAGGAGCAAGAGTGCTATAAAATAGCGTTTTATTTTCCTTAACGAGTATTTAATGCAACCTGTATGAAGCAGTCACTTAGCCAATCCCTCAGTGAGGGTCAGACCGCTTGATACAGTACTGATCGGCTGTTGTGGTGTTTGATCGTGGGCATCCACGCTTCAGGAATTACAATTCCACGATCCCTGTTGATGTTGTTAGGGTGAAGTCTTATGTGAATAGCCTCTTTAACCCTACGGGTGTAGCAATGTGGGTCTCGGTCAATAAATTTAACTTCATCCCAGAGCAGATAATGTCCGGTCGCGTTGCTATGTTCTGAAACGGCGGAGGATTGGGTTCGAGCAAGCCGTATGTCTCTATCGTGTTCCTTAATCCGTTCATGCATAGATCTTCCCGTCTCTTCAATATAAACCTTATTCACATAAGACTTCACCCTAACAACATCAACAGGGACAGTGGAATTGAAATTCCTCAAGCGTAGATGCCCACGATTAAACACCACAACAGCCGATCAGTACCAAAGCGGACCGCTGAGGGAAAAATTTCTAGTCTGAACGACAAGGATCGAAATCCTCCAATCAACAACAGCCTAAGCGAGGATCGAAACGCACCAATAAGTATAAGAAGCACCAGCCACGGTGCTTCTTATACTCACACGCAGCCAGTCGACACCATCGCCTGATGAAGACCAGCAGCATAGCGGTCGAAACGTCGCGATTCACATCTTTGTGACTCAATCGTGAGACAAAAGATTAACTCAGCTATAATTTGAAACCACGATGACGAACACCTTTCATAATATAAATTATATATATAATCAAATACAATTGGGCGAGCGTGCTTCATAATCTCATTGTGCACGCTGATGACGTCCGCGTTAAACTACCGCGTTGAAAATGTTTAAAACAATTGGTTCATGCGTCAGCTGTGAGTTCATCGAGCTATTAAGCACTTGGGAAGTTAATTTGAAGAGCACTCAAGAAGCTAGAGTTGCTACGCCTCGAGCAACTATCACGCATCTTTCGTGCACTCCAAACTTCCCGCGTGCTTTTTATCTTTATAAACGCACGCTGGTGCATGAACCAATTTGTAATTGAATAACACCACCAGCATTTGCTCAACTATAGTTGACCTGCTATTTTAATTTGTGTAAATAAATATACCCCACATCTCATTTACTTTAATCGGTACTCCAAGTTACACAAGTCGGTGGATCCAGAACTTCATTTAGGGATGGGCCTTTAGGCCCTATACGTATACAAGAACGTTTCAATTAGATTCACAAATATAGGCCTCGAACTCTAAGTCTGGTCTTTTTGATGTGGCGAAATAAATTTTTCGACCCCTTCCCCTTAATCCACCACTCTTCGTAATATTATAACTACGTTTAAATAACTCGAATCTCCACTAAAGTAAAGACAGATGGAATTGATGCATGCATTACGTAAGAAGAGACAACTCTTTTTTGCAAAGATTGAACTATGTTTTAAACTTTTTTGTCTTTATAATAACGAATATTTCTCCGGTTTTTAAAATTATGTGTGAAAGAATGCACAAATGGATGAAAATTTGAATTGAGTATGGCCTAACCTGGACGTGTGACATGAAATAGCAACAAAGGTTTTTCAATTCAATTTGCTTACCAAAACACCGAAACATCCCATTACTTTAAGAGACGTCTTTTATTTCCCCTTATTTATAGAGCGCTCGGTAGAACTGATCGCAGACGACCACAGAGGGCCGTGAGATCATGCTGCTTTGCAATAGTTTGCGATCGTCGACGCTGAATCACGATCGCAAGCCATTGCAGATGTTTGTTGCCATTTAGAAGCAGAAAATCTGGCGGCTGCTTTCGCTATTGTATAGAACCATTTGCGATCATATGGAGCTATCCTGAAAAACGTGAAACTGAGAATATGGCTAACTACTGCGCCTCTTTGTTCACGTGGTATGTTCATCATTTACAGCCCTACTCTCGGGTGTACGAACTAAATCATACACCACAGTGGTACAAAATGGATTTGATTCAAAATCGGAATTTATTGAAAAACTGTCAAAATTGAAAATTTTCTATACTATACACGCGGAATATTATACACTTATCTGCTTTTCGTCAGCATTCCATATTTTACACTATTTTATTATCTTTATTTTACCTTGTAACCCTAGCAAACTATTCTTACCAAACTTTACTAAAACGTGTGAGGGACAAAGAAGCAGTTATTCCCTTAATCGAATAAATACGCAAGTACGCAGAGCAGGGGTACTGGTGCGAGTTCCGGGCGCCAAGCGCCATGTTAGGAACGCAGATGCGTATTTTTCCTCTTTCTTCCTGTATGTTTGGTCAGAACGGCTCAAAAGCTACATATTGGTGCGTATAACCATCAACTGGTTATTTAAGAGACTACCCGCCCCCTTCACATGAGGAACCTCGCATATTGTGATCAGTTTGGCGCTTTCCTTACTGCCATGCCTGAGAAGGCAATTCGTGACTGGTCGTATCCACACGGTGCCTTTCCACTGGCCCAACATGCACACCTGGAGCTGTTCCTGGACACTCAGTCTCTTCGTCTGCTTGATAGGAAATGTTTTCTAGACCATTCCCGTTGGTTTGGGCTTGGCCGGTGACCTTTTCCAGAATATCAGGTGTAGCTGAACGGCTGTATTGTATTCCATGCTCAACATAGTCAGCACCCAGGAATTCCTCCTCCAAGCTCATGCGCATTCCAACCAGCTTATCGACCAATAATAGCTCGAAAAATGTAGTGATTGCGGCCCAAGCGGTAACAGCTACGCACACTAACAACTGCACACCCAAAAAACGCCAAGGGCCACCCTTGAAGATTCCATAATCGTCAGCAGAAGGTTGGTCTTTTAGGATGTCTTTCTCGGCAAAGAAGGCAACGGCCACTAAGCCCCATATCCCTGCAAAAGCATGCGTTGGGACGCAGCCGACAGGGTCATCGATTCGGAGCATATCCAGAAGAGCACATCCGGGGCATGCCAGCAGGGCTGCAATGGCACCAATGAGGATGGCTTCCCAGGGACGCGCCAGAGTGCAGATTGCTTTGAAAACATGGTGATAGAAAAATAGTTTTGCCGTTTCAATGCATTAACATTGTTTTCCAAGCTGCTTTAAATATTGTTAATGCAACCCAATTTGAAACGCGAAAATTCTTTCCAAGTGTTACGTTTCCCCCCACTTGAATTTGATCCTTCCCCCAAAAGAAATACAATTTTGCAACAAGTATAGTTTACCCACAGCATCTGAAAGAGGGAAACAATTTTACTTGCAACTCTAAGTACTTTATACGTGATATAGCAATTTTGGTGTCAAAAAGGGATAGAATCAGGCACTGCTGTTTCTTAAGTGTCCACTAGGGTATTTTCAATTGGGGCATTGTCAATGGAAGATTATCATGTCAGGGATTGCAGTGATGCTTATGATGAATAATCAGTGTGGTTCTGAGGATCTGAATCTTCCTCCCTCCTTATCCACACAACTTATTACTTTCCCAGGGGTACGTATTTCTCCAGGACAAGACTATGCCAGAAACAACCATCTCAATTTTTCTGGCTCACGGAAGCATGCTAAGTAGAGGTTACGTAACTTACCTGTTATTCCGACAAGGCCTGACAGAATACCGGTAACGAAGATTGGAATGTTAATCTGTTTTTTGTAAATGATATAACTGGAGAAAGAGAGGATGAGCCTTAGTTTCGTAAACTAAAAAAATAACAAGCAAACATACACTTCAGAGGTTGACCAAATGAAAGTAAAAGCGATGGATCCACAGAATGGCTCACCATTTAATTCACGGTTTTGGCAAACCATAGCACCAGATAAAAAGCTACAGTGAAATTGGAATAATAGAAACAGTCCACATTTTACGTCATTTTTACGTCAGCTGAGTCCACAAGAAAGCCTCGTGGCTATACTCCTTCAATACATGAATTGTGGGAAAGAGAGCCATGGGAACCTGTATACAAAGCACACAAATCACCTTGAGAAGACCAAATAAGAGAAGGCGACTTCTCCTTTTAAACGTTGAAACTTCTTATGGTCGTTCTGTAGCTTTAATCTGTGAGACTACAACATTTCCTTGCACGCAACTTAGATGTCATTCTATTTTTATCATTATTTTCTTTCCACATTTTTGTGGTGCCCGAGTGTAAGGCGGAGCTCAGAATACATCCATGGGCCGGATGTGACCTTTTCTCCTCTCATCCCAGCTATAAATGATTGCCTTCATGCATTGTGTTTGATGAAGCAATCCTCGTGCATTGATCAACTTTCTTTGGCTGGTAGAAAGTATAGGTAAGTCTAAAATAAGTTCGTTGATCACTCGAAGCCAAACGCCCGCGTAATATATGCCATACCTGTAAGCTGTTCCTACGATTCCGCCTCCAACGGCACCGTTTATGGTCACAACGGCTGACCTAAAATAAACGATCAAGAAAAAAGACACAGTGAGTTTCGTCCCCACTCAGGGGCAAATCATGAACTAACAAACACTGCTCTTCCTTTTAATTCCAGGGACCAGTGACCCATACAAAGTTTGAATCAACTTAATTACAACAGTAATAGCTATTGAGCATTATGAAGAGCGCCGCTATCGCTACTGATAATTGACAGTCCGATATAATTTTGTACCTGTGTATGAAGTCTGAAAATCGTTTACTCTAACAAAGATTATTTTGATGATTGCTGTCGATACTTTGCCAATGCTGTTATAAATATAATAGATTGTAAATACGGAAACAATTTTTCGTATCCAAGCTGGCTATGTCTTACCAGTAGACTATTTGTCAGGCATAGCACAGTGACTGATATCATGACTGATATCATGACAAATGCCACTACTCCCAGGGGCGAATCTAGGAGAGGGATGCAGGGGGACAACACTAGGGCTGTCGACAAGTTGCTCCAATTTTCTCAAAAGGTTGCTCCAATTTTCTGAAAAAGTTGCTCAAAAGTTGCTCCAAAACTCTTAAAGTTGCTCAAAATTTGCCCCAAAATCCAAAAGTTGCTCAAAAGTTGCTTTCAATTTTTTAGCGTAAGAGATTGATTAACAACTTAAATAAAGATTTAATAAATATATTTCACTTTGCGTAGATATTATATACATAATTATATCATACTGACTCATCAATATTGTAAGACTGAGTCTCTCTCAACCCAAATCATAAAAATCAGATTCTCTGTATTGGCTTTCATGGATTATCACATGATTGTATTCGCACAAAACAAACTTTGCTAATATGCTTATTAAATATATAAAGTTTCTCTGACATACACGAGTGTATGCGGCACTGGCTGCTACTTCTAAAGGATCTGAATATTCATCATCTTCACTCGAGCATGGATTATCACTTGGCTCCGCCATTTTGAATTTTTGAGCATATCCGTTGACCACCTTAGGCTGCTACCACAGGCAGACCACCAGGGGAATAGTGTTTTTTGTTTACAAAAGGTATTTTATGCAAAATCATGCATAAAAGCAACCGATGCTTTAAATTAGAACTTGAATGGGCGGTTTCTAGTTACAAATTGCCTTAAAAAGCAAGAAAGTTATTCAAAAAAGAAAAAAGTTGCACGAAATCCGAAAAATTGCTCGAAGGACTAAAAGTTGCTCCAAATCTGAAAAGTTGCTCAAAAGCTGCCGAGCAACTTATGTACAGCCCTAGAGAGCACCCCCAAAATGACCTGCGGCTTTCTAATATAACTAGTATGCTGCAAAATAAATGTGGTTTACTGGTGTTGAAGTAAAACATGGTGCACGCCCCCTCTAAAGAAAAATCTTGGATCCGCCCCTGGAGCCAGTTAAAACTCTAATTTTTATCCAAGATCCAGTATTTAACAACGGTTGATACTTTAAAACGATTTGTTTTACATTTAATCTTTTAAGCGAAATAATGTGGCCAAAGAAACACCCATACAAAACTAAGGACAGTCACACAAAGTACTAGGGAAATAGGTGAGCCTCACCTTATTGCCAATAACCTACAATGGTAAACCTTCAGGGGTACCTTTAATTTCGCAAAATCGTTTCTGTGCGCGTTGTTTTTAAAGAAATGCCAGAAAACTATATACCATTGGAAAGCTAATAAACTATAGACTCTGAAAATAAGATTTATTTTTTTCGGTAGGCAAGCGCAAGCGTTCAAACTGACACTGTTTGTTCAACCTAATTAAGAGCTCTTGCGTTATTATGGACATCCAAACAAATTGGGCCGGTTAAGTTGTTCGAAAGACGATTAACTTAATCCAGGATTACCGTAAACTTTGGTTGCAGTTTTTAATTTTTGGTTAAAAGTTTCTTTTGCTGCCTTTTGTATTTCAGGATTGACGTCCTGTAATACAAAATGTTGCAGAAAGTCAGCGTTGAACAACATTTGAAGATTGAGAAGTAAACTCCTTAGTTAATTCTTAATCTTGGATTGAGGTTTATCGGCTTTCCAACAACCAGGCCCTGGACTATATTTTTCAGGAGATATTCGTGTTGTTCCTTAGAAAACCCGTTGTAAAGTTGGCCTTGGCCCTTCAATATAATATTTTTCCATACGTGTCACGCGCTTAGACGCCACGGAAAAACAATATTTCAAATTTTGTGAAAGCCTTACACACTTTGGTGCGGTAACGTGTGAAGAAAATTTTCACCAAATTTCGTTAAAATCCAATAAATCTAGACTGAGTGTAATTCGTTAGACTGGAGGGAATACACTCAACCATAAACCCCGAGATTTTGTACTCCAAAGATACGCACAGTTTTCACACCACATCGAAGGTGGTGTCAAAGCGGTAATACCGCCGACCAATAAAGGGCAACGTAGGAACCCCTAGATCATGGGGAAGATATGTGGCAAGCTAGCCCCATTCATTCGCGGGAAAGTTGATTCCACGTTCAACGAAATACGGAGTATTTATCTTCGGTTATTATAGGAGGAAACAGGTTTGGTGCTACAAATATTCCTGAAAATAAAACCAAAAACCACCGACTGGAAATCAGGGGTTGGAATGTTAGTGTGATCATAAGATCCCGAATGAACGGCTTCGCGCGAAAATGTCAAAAGACGGCGGGATCCCTAATTGGAATTACTTGATTTCGACACCTTTAGATATTTACTAACTACTCCCGAAAATCACTTCTTAGCGTTTCTTGCCGTCGTTTACTCATTTTGAAAATTTTCTTTTAAAACATTTGATCCCCAAAGGTTTACGGTAACCTTAAACTTGCATGCCTACCTTGAAGCTAGTTTCCATTTCATGCCAGTTACTCCGAAGGTGCTCCCGCAGTTAAAGCCCAGCCAGCCCCACCATAACATAAACGTTCCCAGAAGAACATTAGTCGGCGAGGCCATTGCTCTAGGAGGAACACTTGGATCGAATCGTCCTGCTCGTGGCTTCAACATTATGGTCGCGACCAAACCGCTTACTCCCCCGACCAGATGCACTGCACTGCAACCTGCAATGTCAACGGCACCTAGTTCACGAAGCCAACCATTCTCACCCCAAATCCAGTGAGCCGGGAAGCTGTAGGTCAGAGTGTTGAGAAATGAATACATGATGTAGGCTTTAAGCTTGATTCGTTCTGCCATTGCACCAGAAACGATAGTGGTTGCGGTAGTAGCGAATGATAGCTGAAAGAAGTACGCGGAGTACACTTGCCCCATCTTACTGTCTTCGGCGTCCGTGAGGAAATAGCCGAGACCACAGAACGGATTTCCATGTCCTATCCTGCCAAAACTGAACGCATATCCAAATATCCAGTAAGATAACCCGCCGAAAACTACATCCACTGCGTTCTTTACCATGATGTTTGCTTCGTTTTTCAAGGACACCATTCCGGATTCTAAAAGACCAAATCCCGACTGCATTGTCAAAATAATGAAGGAGTTTGTTAGAATCCAAGTGGCGTCTTCATTTTGAGTGATTCTTTCCGCTTGGTCCGTTGCGTTCATCTCTTTCCCTTTACATAAATAGATCGACACCTTTATTTAAAAGCAAAATAAATAGGTAAGACCTCAGGGTAATCCCTCAGGGAGCTTGCAAAGCATCTCTACTATCAATAGGAGCCCTGAGGTCATTACCTAACATAGAATACACAGTAAAAGGATAATTAATATAAAAAAATACATAAAATATTAAGAGCCTAAATTTTTCTTTTTATTCACGTCAAGCAATTTCTAAAAGGGAGGTCCATATTAACATAAATATGAACACATCTTTAAAAGTGTTTAAAATAAATAGCACTTGTTTTCATCTTTTTTTTTTTTTTACCTTACGTACTCTTCCAATTTACCTTAAAGCTTTTGGAAGCGAAAGAGACATTGCTTCCATAAACATTTTTACAGAACCGCGAGGGCTAGAATTTTCTAGGTCATTTATGAATTGCTTTCATCCGCTATTAACAGAAAATCCGTGTTGACGAATTAACGGAATTACGTCGACAGCCCATTGAAACAAATTCTTATTTTGATTGCACTGTTGCGTTTGTAATTAAGCCTTGTGATTTAAGAAATGTTTAGGGAATACGTTCAAGTGTTTCCTTCAATTTTTTTTTTAGTTTCTTTAATTGCCTTATGGTGGTCGGTGGTCAACTGAAAACAAGAAAAGTGGCATATTGAACGCATTAATTTTTATACAAATACTAGAGGCTAATTAGCCTGAGTATCAGGCTTTCAGAGGGAATTATAATGGCTTATATGTTTGAAACAGGTCATTGTGGAGGCGGGCTGCAGACGTTTTAAGCGGATTATTAAAGTGACTATTGAGATGTTAGAAAACTTAAAAGAATTTAGACGTAGTCAAAACGAATTAAAGTAAACTGATTCGATGCTTATACATAATAACTGCCGATGAAAGATCATGAATTGTTAGAGGAAGAGAGAACAACAGTAAGTTGTTATCAATTTTGCCTAACCACCACTGATAAGTTTAAAACTTGAAACCAGCGGCCCAAAAAACTGTAATTCCGGAAAATGATCCATTGCCAAATACAAAGATGTGCAGAATATTTTGATTTTATCATTGGAAAACCTTTTGTCTTTCATTTCTCTTGGACACGAACATGGGCATTACGAGCCCCTTGAGCAAAAACAAAAATCTGTTGAACGGCGTCACACAACCATTGAATTCACGACCATAATTTAATTCTGATGACGAAAACATTTTTACTCTGACCATGAAGGCTAATTCTGGTCACGAAAATCCTTTAATTCTGATCATGAGGTGACTGAGTCTCACTACAAATTAATATTGTCTGTTCTACCAAGTTTAATCAAGCTATCAGCAAACGTCTAATGCAGTGGCCAGTTGGGAGCTTGGCTTAGGGGAATGCACGGTTCGTGTGATATACGTATTTAAGGACCTGTTACCCGCTGAAAATTACATTCAAGGAACTATGACAAGGTCACGTTGTGTTGATCACTTTGTGGCCAATAGTGGTGGCTTCAGGTTATGCTCTGGAAAACCAAGATAGCGGAACCAAGATGGCCGCCAAATTATGATGGAATTCCCACCTCATATGATATCAAATGACGATGTTTATATAACTTCCTGTGATGGTTCTCAAAAATACCATTTTTGGATTTACTCCTTACCCATTACGTTTTATGGCGACAACCCTAACATTCTTGGAGTTGTAGATCCCCAGGAGTGGAATCGCGAATTCCGCTTCCCAGCCCCAATATTAAAATGGGGAATAACGAAATTTGCAAAATAAACCAAATTGAAAGGAAAGCCAACGCGCAAAAGGGTCAGATTAATTGATATTTTCCATGTATGACTGTGAAATAACACTTTTTTGCGATTTTATTTTTAATTTTTACACATCCCTGCTAGGCACTACCCGCAGTGAATGTTGTGGTGACAAATAGGAAAGCGAAAATTACGAACATAAAGTTTCTTTCAACACCCTTAGTTGATAACTGACTTGAAAAACTTGGACCGCCATATATTCCACTATTACATCAAGGATGCATTTCGTTGTATAACTAAAAGGCGAGATACGATATTGGAAAGCAACGGTTTTCCGCCTGCTTTAAAAGTAGGTAATTTAGAATTATAAATGATTTAGAAGATCCTTGACTTGCAAGAATTTTCTCCAAAATGTCGGAGTATAATTCAGAGCACACGCTATCATGATACCCAAAGACAACAGAATACAAATGCAGACAAAATGGCCAGTTCATTTTGGGTCAGCGAGAAAAAACAATTGCTTCCCTACAAAAGTGAGATAAACAATAGTGCAAGCTGAAGGTTTTCACAAGGAAAAATGTGGAATCATTTTTTTCCGCTTTTGTAAGATGTTTCCGCTTTAGTTTCTGATGCACTGTGGGTTAAGAAGTGAGTCAGACGTCGAAATACTAATCTACATACAGGAAACACTAAGAACTGTGAGCAACAACGAGCGAATTTAATAAGGGATTTAATTTAACCGAAACTTTAAAAACGACCTTCATTTGGAATTTCCTCTCCCCCTTATTTATAGTTTCCTTGCTGCTTCTATATGTCCTAGTTTTTACCCCTATTCTTGCATCACCAGATACCTTTTTTTGACTGAGAAGCCTTTCCTTCATTAAAACATAAGAGGCTGAACCGTATGTTGCTAGTTGTTACTCGTTTCAAAATTGCTTTCGACGCACCAATTTAAGTGACAATTTGCATCGCCGCTGCAGAGGACAACCTAAATGTATTGAATCGACTGATTTCTTTCCTCGTCTGGATAGGAATACCAATTATCGCCCTTTTCACCCGCATGACAGCTCGTCCTCGAAACCTCGAATGTCAGAGGGCTTTGTGAGCTCTCTTATTAAATAAATCTATTTCGTTGATTACCGGGTGTCAATTCAAGACAAAATCTGGCACCATTATATCATTAAACTCGAAAAATTCGGGTATAGATGGTTGGAAATTTAAATTAAGTTCCAGCCGTTGATAGATTGCGTTGGCAGAGCCTGTATGACAGGTATTTGCGGGCTGAGGGGACATTATCTAACACTGACGAAAAGGGATCATTAAATATAATGAAAACACAAAGAAAATGATTACGCAAGCTTCGCCCTCATCTCCTTTTGTCACTGTTTGAGCTGTGACATGATTCAAATAACAAACGCTTTCTTGTGCAAACGTTCTGTCGTTATTGATGAATCCATTAAGGGGTAAACTGAATAAGAAATAGAACCTGAAGCGGATTCCAATTCGATAAGAAAGGAGCTTTAAATTTTTGCCGAAAATAGAAAAGAAGGCACAATGGGAAACATATTGAATCGCAAAAATAGAAATGTTCATGTTATGTCTCTTTCTCTGCTGTATCTAATACGACCTACATTAAACAGGTCATGCGGAATCTAGAGCACAAGGAAAATAATTTGTTAAAACAAAATTCAATTTCATCCGGATCCCATTGCCAAGAAAAATAAACAACAACAACAAAAAGAGGTGAAGAAAACGTGCCTTCCGGCCACAGCTTCATAAGCCGCCGCCATTTTCGTCTGAAAATTTGAAGTTGTTTTTCGACAGGCGGACTTATTTGGTAGACGTTTTCATGAGTTTTGGGTGACAATTAGCGACTACTAGCGTACCTGTGTTGAAGTCAACAAGCAAAGGCTCACAAACTGTTCTGCACCGTATCACCGTCTTCCTGTGTGTGGAATGGGCAGAAAAGACGCATTTAATTCTGGTTAAATACTCAAGGTTTCGCCACCGTCACCCTGACTTAATATAGCGTTTACTTCCTCTGTGACAGACGTAAGCAATTGGCTGTGAAAACAATGGATAACAGGTTACTATGATACCTAAGCCATAAGTTGAAAACAATAAGGTAAGTGTTTATAACGGAAAAATAAGAATTGTGGTTTTAGAGAGGTATTGGCTAACTGTCGCACCATCAAAGACGACTTAAAAACCAAGCCGGAGTTTTTATTTTTCTTTTCCTTTTTTTTTCTGCGGCGGCTTTACCTTTAAGCGATTTTCTTTGGTGGGATCAAGCACTTGATTATCAACCTAAATGATTTACATCAGTTGCATGAGACGGTCATTTGCTAGGATTAGATTTTATCTCTTTAAATAACACTTACTAGCTGATTCAAGTTTGATAATGAATAAATTAAATGGATTCAGGCTCGATGGTTTCACGATTTTGAGAGCTTCGGGAGTTTCCTAAATTCTACGTGTTATGTCTATCCGGTTGGCGATCTCTCAGTTCGTAAACACGCGCGCTGGGGCCAGCTGCGGGCAGTTAATCAAGCTCGACTGAGGAAAAACAAGGTGCTCTTCTTCCCCATAATTTATTCCAAGTTTTTGTTTTATCCTTTTTTATTATTATTATTACTTAGAATGTTGGTGGACGTTTTCACGATAATGCATGGGACGTTTGTCATGCCAAAGAAATCTCAGAAATTTCAACTGTAAAATTAAAGCAAAGGGGAGTAATGGTGTTTTCAGTTGAAAATTGAATATAAGACAACGAATGATTAAAAGTTAGCGGTTTCTTGGAAAAGTATTCGCAAATTAAATTTAACATTTTTTTCGTTTTGTACCCTTACGATTTGTTAAAGTTTCCCTTTCTCCTTATGTCGCTGCAGAAAAATTTTGTTACAGATATATTTCCAACGCGTGATAGCTCACTTTTTTTGTCGTGTCATTGCTGTAACTTACTTGTTTACCGATTGATGAATAAATTTCGGCTTTAAATGAAATATTAACTGCAAGGAACGCTAAGCTTCAGAAAATGCAGAGTCGTTAATACCGAAATAATTAAAACAAGAGCGACATTAATTTTGCGTGAACGACATATAATTCAGATTTTGAAAAAACTTCAACTAAACTAGATTTCTAGATACAGCAAGCTGAAATTTATGGTCATTTATCGAAACGTGCGAATTTAATCGTTAGTCAATATCGAAACAAGGTAGGACAAGTTTTCAACAGCAGTTCCACTTAGTTTTGAATTTGCAGTCTAAATTGTAATGTTTTGGTCTCACAACGAAGTAATAGCTTTGTTGAAGGATCCTATTAAATTTACAGCAGGTTTCGCCTTTAACCTTTGTCAGAGCAAGGCTCACGTCAGAGTTCTGGCTTGCTATGAGATCACGAGCGACGAAACCAGGCGAGAGTGAGCGGCACCCTAATTAAAACAAAATCCGCTTGAAATTTTAATGTCACAGTTCCCCGATTAATCGGCAACTACTGACTTAACTTTGTGAAATGTCATTTCCGATTGTGATTTTAATCTTTAAACTAGCTTTAATGTCCCTTGCACCATATACTCCGCCGCCCGGTTAGCTCAGTGGTAGAGTACCGGACTACTGTGCGGGAGGTCGCGGGTTCAAATCCCGGCCGGACCAACACTCAGGGTCTTTAAATAATTGAGGAGAAAGTGCTGCCTTTTTAATTACATCTGCAAACGGTTAGACGTTCTAGTCTTCTCGGATAAGGACGATAAACCGTAGGTCCCGTCTCACAACACTTGTTCCTAATAATCTGTGGGACATTAAAGAACTCACACACTGTTGGAAAAGAGTAGGGGACGTAGTTCCCGGTGTGGTGGTCTACCTTTCATCTGTCTTGACATTCATGTGTGGGTTGGGTGGGTGGGTGAGATCAAAAATGGACTGATAGCGGCTGCCAGAGGCGCCTTTACAGGCTGACGTCCGATCTTACCCTAGAGAAGAATTGTAAACCGCCATGAAACTATGTGATATGTGCGGTATATAAATCTATTACCATTACCATTACTCTCAGTGGGCTAAAAGTTGAAAACTGGAGGTAGGCAATTTGTTATCCAATAGTGAATTGTTTGAAAAATGTAAAATTTGTGGCATATATTTTAGAGCTTATTACCTGAATCTCCTACAATGGTCCTTTGGAAAGCGTCAAAATCCTAGCCTGGATGTTAAATAACTATATTAAACTCCATTAGCGATAACCGGCTAAACGTGGGTTTGAAAGTTTCGCTTTAATAATTTTTCGACCCTCCCCTAAAAATTGTTATTCACGTTAATGTTATTAATTATTGATATTATTTTTCATGCGTACATGTTCACCAAGGTGAGTTTTTTATAATGGGGTTCAGGATGAACATTTCAGTTTGACCAAACAATGGTTTCATGATTCTTCTCCGATCAGTCTCAAAATGAAACGAAAGTCAAGGTGGCAGACTGGAAGGGGAATCAAGAGAATGAAGGGAAGAAAAGGACTTGCATCAACATAAATTTCTTCTGAGATTTTCGAGTTTGGGGAAGCTCTCACGCTGAATCACTTTAGTCGAAGAGCCAGGTAGATTTATCAATCATAAAAATAACCTCTGAATTGTTGCATTATTTGTAATTGGATTTCACACATCATGAATGTGAACTGAAAAAGATGAAAGAACTTGTCTGATTCACAAAACGAGTTTTAAAAAAATAGAGTGACAAGCCCTCTGTCCCTGTGATATTTCGAAAATAATCCTTTATTTAATAGTTTCTGTTTTGTTGAATTTTTTAAGTTCAAAGCTGCGTTACATAAATCACCTGCTGTCAACATGGTCAGTCCTAGTTACTATTACAGGCCAGCAAATGAAAGAAAGTAAGAAAGAAAGAAACTTTATTTATACACGGTTACAATTTAAAGCTACAAATTTGTGGGGCCGTGTGGGAGAAATGTTGGTTTTTGAGGAGAGGGGAAAAGCGAAGTACCCGGAGAAAAACCTCTCGGAACAGCGTAGAGAACCAATAAACTCAGCCCACTTATGACGCCGAGTCCGGGAATCGAACCTGGGACACATTGGTGGAAGGCGAGCGCTCTCACCTCTGCGCTCTCACCACTGGCAAATGCACGTGCATTTGCCAGGAGCTAAACTTATTCCCTCGTTTTTGTGGTCTACAAGGCCCCATTAAAAGCGGTTAGATGGTGTTTAATGTTGAAATCTTGTGTATGATTAACCAGACGTAGAAAAACAACACCATAAGGCAAAACTAGTTTGGGTCTGCAGCCACCGATGATTAACGTGACCGCATGAGTCGATAAAAGCTGCAGGAAATTTGCATCTTAAATGCGAGTTCATAAGCGCCGTCTTTAACATATTCAAAGTGCCATATAGGGTTTTTGAGCTCATACTAATATTAACAAATAAAGAAATATTTTATACAGCTACTTTAAACACTATCCATAGAGAGATGGCTCACACATATTTATGTCCGGTTAAATATTTATAGCTTAGTGTAGCTGAAGTAACAGTTTGTTTAAAAGGCATCGGGTTTTAACTTAATAAATTTATATCTTGATTATTAATAACCCACGGTTTGATGTATGCTATTTATAAAATACCTACTTCATGATGTGAGAGATCGAGCAAATACTGTACAAAAAGGTTTTCCGATTGAATGAAAATCACCATTTTACCAAGTGACCCGTTTCGCGGAATATTAAGGTTGTGCTCGCCATCTTTTTAGTTCCAACATTAAGAAATATTTTATGTGTGTTGTGGTATTCTATGTGGACTCGAATTCCGAAAATACTGTAGAAAAAGATTCGAATAGTTTTGGGAGAACTCGCATTTTCTTTTCCCGACGATGCGTGTGTCACTTACAGAAAAATCATTTGCCCGCCCATGAAAACTTTGTGTTGCATAATTACATTCTAAAATACTACCTCAAAAGATCTAGATGACAGTGTCAGATGTTTAATGGCTCAACCCTTAGGGGACAGGGAATTTGATCAATTAGCCTTAATTGCACTAATTACAAAAACAGAGCACGCTGCCATCACGCGCCAACTGTTTCGAATAACGGTTTGTTAACGTTTTATTTTAACTTTTTTTAAAAGAACCGGCGTTGAGGCCGAGATTGATCAAAATTTTAAGAACATGTTGAGAGCGTAGCCAAGGGAGACTAAGAGCTTAAAAAAGCATTTTTATTTTCTACAATCGTTTTTGCATCGAGCTACATGTATAAACATGACGTAACAGCATAATTTACGCCTTGTCATGGAATGTCAAAGATGATTTGCTTCATGGCAGATCTACATAAAATTTTGTGAAAAGAGCGGAAATTTACTTCACAGGCAATTTCATGGAAAAATTAGGATAACAAGGGTGGTCCTTATCCAGGTATTCTAGTTGTATTTGCTATATTTTGTGTGTTTGTTTGTTCGTTTTTACTTTTTCCTACTACTTATTAATAAATACCCTGGGAACGGATAACTTAGATCTGTGTATGCACGGATTTACTTTTAACACAACAGCATAAGAATACAAGTCTGTTTCCATCCGGTAACCTAGCTCGCCCTTCCTTAAAAATTAGAGCCTTAATTAAAAAAACTATCACTAAAATTCTGAACGGTTTGGGGGGCTATGTATCATGCATGAGTCACGAATCCAATCAGCGTTTTGACGCCTGATTCAGGTGCGGATACTACATTAGCCTATGTGCACTTTTAAGCTTCAGTGTCACGGAAAATGGGCACGAGAAACTAAAACTGTTTGAGTTTGCTTGGCATATTTTTTAGCAGGGAGATTGCGTTTAACTTAGAAGTGTCATCTAGTGACAGTTTGTTCAGCACACAAACAAATTGTCAGCACACCGGAAATGTTGCCCGTGTTTCACAGATGTACGGGAAGCTTTTATCAATCCTAAGGCGATTTTCGTTTAAAACTAATATAAAACTTGTAAGTTGGATATGGATAAAAGCTGCCTGAATGATGGTGAGTCAGTTATTATTATTATTTTTTTTTTTTAACTTACTGGCATTGGCTTTAATTTAATTTCCAAATATCGCCTATTTCATGGTAGCGCTTGCATTTTCAAATGACAATGTTGTCGTCGACTCTGAATTCTAATTTTGCTGTTTCAATTCACCGCGGCCGTAGCTATGGGTTTGATCCTCGATTTATTATCTTTGTAGTTATCTATTTTTTTTCCTTGTAAAATTTTGACGAAGAAACACGATAGCCCGTTTTACTGGGCCAAAGAGGATGCACTGAAAAAACAGCAACATTGATGTTCAGTATGACACGCATTTTCTCAGGTAGCGTCATGTTTTTTGTCAACCGCTGATTTGTCGATTTAAACACAGACAAAAAAGACTTTCCACCTGCCTTAGCTACGCTGCTAAAAAATCATTTTGTTTAGTAAAAATCTTTGGCTGCCGTTGCCAGCTTATATTTAGCCACAAGATGCATTATTTTATACTCTATGTTAAAATAAGACAAATAACAGCTCAGATAAACACATACAAGACGCTTTCATAGTTCCTCAGAAAAGGTTGCCTATTTCATATCATATGTAAAATTACTTGTTTGTACAGGGGAACCTAACGGCAAGTTTCGGTAGATATCTGTTCGGCGGAGGGTAATTCGCCTTGTTGGGCTTTCGGCGTCGATTAAAGAGTGCACTCGGATTTTCGTAACTAAAACGGGGCTTAAAAGATTCGCAATTGGGAATTCATAGACCCTGAGGTTTTTGGAAAGGTCGTAATTGCTGTTTTTGGCAGTCAAAAACGTCAGCTAGCATTTTCAGAAAGAAGATATTTCCCAAGAAAACTCATGGAAAGTTCATTTCAGCTTGCATGTTCTCAAAGGAAGATTTTGTTCCCTAACATTTTCGGGCAATTAAAATTTCAGCTAGGGAAACCGAACAGATGAACTTCTTCTAGCTTATGAAAGCATCACTTTAAACAGACTTCAAACACCATAAGGTACTTAAAAATGCCTTTCCACAGCTTTGCTTAATTTGGCTCGTTGGATGCCCCTGTTGTTTAAACCGTCGGCTTATACACCAACAGAAAAAACAACAAATGACATAGCGCCCCTCTTGAAACAGGCGCTAAAATTATGGAAAGACGTTTTCGTTATTTGCAGTCAGCCACATCCCCCAGTAATTTTAAGAAAGTCCGGTTTTCTCGACTTGCAACCCAGTAATCTTTAGAAAGCCCGGTTTTCTCGACTTGCATTTCATCTTCTGGTTACGGCTAAAATATTCAGATTCTTCATTAAGCGCTCTTCCTCGCATACTGATCTTCCATGAAGTGTCACCAAAACCGATTACAAACGAAAAGTAGCCACAAAATGCGAAAGCTAAAAGACGGTTAAGGCAAAGACAACAATACTTGCATAGCTGAAGCCGGTTCTTTGGAGCAGGATCCGTGCAATTACAAAACTACCCTTCGAGGGTGAGATATGAACTAGTGGGCACCCAGGTGATTTTTCAAGGAAATGCGATAAGCCGCCTAATTTTCAAATTTTGTTTGCACACGCTGAAAACTGTTTGGAAAGAAACAACAATACCTGTTCCAGTTCCTCTGTCCCTTTCTATTTTGTTGAATCTGTTGTTGTGTCGGTGTCCTGTGTCCAATTTTGTTCGAATGATCTCTTCTTTTTCTGTCTTCTATATCATCGAAGTTATCCTCGGGTCCTCGTTCAACCTTTGTGTATTAAAAATTTGCGAGACATAACATTCATTTTGCCTTTTGTTTGAATATACGCGAACAAGCGCAAACTAGGATTTTTAAACACTGCTGAAAATTTCAGAAGATTTTTCGATTTTACCGGTTGTTATTGCAAACATATCATCAGTGCACCCATTTGCCAACAGGAACCGGCACTTTAAGACTCACACTTCAATATCATTTTGACAGCTGGTAATATTACAAAATAAATATTACGCAATGCTACTGAATCAGTCAATGCTCCTTATTCATTTGCCAGTTGTCCGAATTCTTATAATTAAAATTATACAAGAGCAATTATAATTTAGCTGCACTTGAGTTGAAAGTTCTTCCAAGCAACCCCGAGTTTCAAGGGAAATACAACCTCGAAAAGTACCTTGTTGAACACAAGCCTAGGGATATGAAGAAGAAATGTATTTTTTCTTTTGTTGGGTTGACTTTTACCAACTAAACAAAATTTTTCATATATTTTTTTTTCTCTTTAAATATTCTCACTCTGGCCAAACAAATTTTAAACATTACCCCTAAAATCCCAAATCTATTCTAAACATCATGTTTTATAGTTTATATTAAAATTTTAATTTTTACCCGAGATTTTTTTAAGTTTTTCCTTTTCCATGGAATGGCGGAAACGGCCTCGCTTCAATGGAAAGAACAGATAAAGTGCCTTTCACAAAGTCTATTTCTTTAGCAGCAAATAACAAAATGACAAGTTTGTTTTGAGTCGGAAGCACGTAATTGTTGTTTATGTTCTAGGTTTTTGTGGCGTTCAAAATTAGAAACATCGTCCGGGTGAGTGTACATGTAGTCCTGAGTTATGACGACGAAATCGTCATTTAAAAATATAACTTCTTGTTTCTGTAACTCTTTTTCGATTATTCCAATTTGTTTAACTTGGACAATGCTGGCGATATGTCCAGGAACTAAATTACTAGAAACGATGTCAAAGTAAGGAAAAAGAAAGAAAAATTTGCCGTCATGCACTCACGTTCTCAAGAAAACATAAATTTTGGTCACTTCACGTTGTTGTTTTGCAGAGGACGGCAAAGAAATGTACCAAAATACAAAACGCACGTGCAGAGCCATTGTTTTTGCTCATTAAGCCTATTGTTTTGTAGCGTTCTCGTTATCGTTGTCGTCCTCGTTGCTTAAGCTCCCTAATTGACTGACGTTTTGACAACCTGAGCGGAAGTCATCATCAGGGTTATGCATCATTCAATTAAAACCACGGCCCCCCGACCCCCGGGACATAGCGGGGATTTAACGCTTCCAAAGCCGGGATTTAACGCACTTTTAACGGCGCGTTGTCCCCGGTGGGCGGTGGATTTAACAATATCAGTAAAACCGGGGCCGTGGAGCGGTGATTTAACAGCACGCAATCACCTAAAGCGGGGGCGACAGCGGGGATTTAACATGACGGACTAAACAGAGTCTCCGTCTTTCAAGATGGCGTTAAGAACAATACCAATTGTTATATACCTAGACTTTGACTCAACAAAACGAGCACTGCAATTGGTTGATTCCTGGTCACGTGTCCCTGACCAAATTCAAATGTATCCCGATCGGGATGCAATTCCGCAGTTGTTGCCCGCGCGCAGGATAAAGCAGCACGTGATTAGTGCGTGACTAAAAAGTGGCATGATCTTCAGCACGTGCACACGTCAGCTTGATTGACGACGGAGGACCTGAGAACACTTCCAATTTTCAGTTTAAACCAACGATAATACAAAAGCTATGAAACCTGAGACTAGAAGGAAACGATTTTCTCCAGTATCAACCGAAGAAATTCCGCATCTAACAGGAATAAAAGATTCGGAAAATACAAAAAAGGCATATTCTACTTTTTCAGGTACTTTTAGCCATTTGTATATTATTCATTCAGCAAGGCTTGTGAACAAACACGTGTTCTTGTAGTGCCGTCTTTGTTTGTTTGTCAGTTCATTTTGCTGTGGTTGTTGAAGGGAAAGTCTCGGTATATAACAAAGCACTTAATGTATGATCCCTATTGCCTATATATTTGAAGGGGTGTATTCACATTTATAGGGAAAGTTGCCTACCTACCATTTAGGAGCGTTTTCACCACCATCAGTTTGAAATTTATTTTTAAAAATAGCCTATTTTAAATCCACCTTATTTTACGAAGCGTTTGAGATATCAGCTTAGGTGTCTATAGAGTATCCTTTAAAAGGTGGGTCGTTAGCAAGTATAGCAACATTTTGGTGTCGTTTTCCGGCGGAAGACTTTCACTCAAGTCACTGAGCTACGACAGCTAATGTTTTCTTTTTATGTGCCGAACCTGTAGCGTGTTGTGTTTGACATTAACACGCACCCATTTGCATTCATATAACACCAAAATCCATATAATTCTGAGGTAGTTTTGGGGATGACCCATTAGCTACATCCGACACAATGCCGATTTTACATGAACTCATGGCTTATCAAAATGAAAGTGGATTTCTGCATCGTAAATTTGGCATATTGAAGGCCAGCTTTCGGAGCAAACGGAGATCGCGGCTTATTAAAGAGGCTGGAGTTTTTAATGAAAGAACTAAGAACAGATAAAGTTTGACATTTATACATCGAGTAAACCAACGATCCCGATTTGAGTTGAGTTTCTTCATTATGTTCGGATGTCCCCGCATAGCGGAGCTTTTAACAGACGCCTTGGTCCCGTGGGTCGGGATGCCGGGGTTTCAATTGACTGATGCATTAAGTGATTTGTGTAACGTCAGGAGATAGCAGAAGTACTCTGACAACGGTTCAGTGGTGTCTGTTCTTAGTTAGTAAACCAGCTTTCCAATGCGATCCGTTGGTGGTAGTTAGAAGAGAGCTAAGCAACGACGACGGCAACGGCAACGAAAACGTCATTTGAAAATCTTCTCGTTATCGTAACTCTTTCGCTATTATTCCAACTTCTTTAACTTGTAAAATGTGGGCGAACTATCTGGAGCTAAATTAGCAAGAACGGCGTTGAAGGAAGAGTTCACCGTCATAGGCTCACGTTATCCACATACAAAACCTAAAATTTGGTCATTTCACGTTGTTGTTTTGCTGAAGACGGCAAAGAAATGTACCAAAATGCAAAACGCACGTGCAGAACGATTGTTTTTCGTAATTAAGCCTATCGTTTTGTGACGTTCTCGTTGCCGTCGCCGTCGTCGTTGCTTAAGGTCTCTAGTTTAGGTAATGCATTTTTCAGAAAGAACAACTACACCCTCGACTTTGTTACAGCACTTACAGGACAAAACCAAACGCTACGAACGCTAACCCGACACCAATCACTACAGCGACTATATCCTACATCAAAGAAACCTTTGAAGCCATCGCACGGATACTACAATTTTACAATATCCGTGTTGCTCACAGACCCATCACAACTTTACGATAACTATTGACGAACGTTAAGGACAAAGACGAATCAAAGGACAGACAGGGAGCAGTTTACAAGATGGAATGCTGCGAGTGTCAGACCATTCATATCGGTGAGACTGGCAGAAATTTGAGATTAAGACTGACTGGACACAAACGAGCGACAAGAAATTGTGACAACAAGAAATTGTGACAACAACATTGCTGATCTCCATTTACTGACAAACCACACAATCGACTGGGACTCTGTTAAGTGCATTACCTACTGTACTATACCTATACCACCAACGGATCGCACTGCGGAAAGTTGGTTTACTAACTTAGAACAGACACCACTGAACCGTTGCCAACAGCTTCTCGCACCTTGCAAACGACTTATTGACGATGTCAACAACAGATAAACAATAGACAAACCGACTAAGTTGAGCTACGGACACCTACGGACATTTGACTAACAAAGATGGATCGAAACGCTTCAATCACGGTTAACAGTCTTCACAGCCAATAACATCAAGGCTTAACTGACAGACGACCAATAACATCACGACTTGGTTGACCAATCAAATAAACGACCAGAGCACCATCTTGACTCTGATGATGCTTCCGCTCAGGTTGTCGAAACGTCAGTCAATGTCATCACAAACAGCCCTTTTCAGGACTACCGACTAACCCGGACGATCGTGCTTCACGTTGTTATGATATGACTTCTGGGTTCCAACCATTTACGAAAATAAGAAACAAAAGAAAAAACAACCAAAATTGTTCGAGAAAATTGGTGCAAAGATGTCATCTGGAACATGAGAGCTAAGGTCATTCGGTAGCCTTTTATCAGTGTTTTATGAAGGCTAAAAGCTACACTTAAAAGACGCAAGCTAAGTGCCCTTCTAATCTACTTTGAATGTAAAAACGTTCATCGTTGAGCCATTATCGAGCAAACTGAAACAGTTTTCAGTGATACCAGAAGTGGGATCACGATCTCGACGAAGAGGGGATGAAGTACACGGCATAGATAAACTGACCACAAGAAAACTCAATCAGACAATACAAATAAATCTATTTACTTTGTAAGTTACATTATAACATAGCAAGTAAATTAGTGTAGTCAAATTCAAATGCGCGAGCGTGCTTCACAATCTATTGTACACGCTGATGATGTAGCAGGGGGGATTTCTCTTTACGCAATATTTAAACTACCGCGTTGAAAATGTTATAAAACAATTGGTTCATGCGTCAGCTGTGTGTTCATCGAGATATGAAGCACTTGGGAAGTTTGGAGAGCACTTATAAGAAGCTAGAGTTACTCTTACGCGTCTCTCGTGCTCTCCAAACTTGCTGCGTGCTTCATATCTCGATGAAAGCACGTTGACTCATGAACCAATTGTTAAATAACAGAGGCAGGTGGCAGCTCTCAACAGAGTTTTAATTTCTGAAGTATTATCTATGTATTTCAGTAGAGACAGTAAATCCGGCTTTAACAAGGACCATTCAACTGGTCAACTGCTAAAACTCTTCTCCATGCCGTTAAACCGAGTTTACTTCCGTGATTGTTACTAATTGTTACTGTTGTTGTTACTTTAACTTCTATTATTTGTTGTAATACATAGAGCAGCGTGAACCTCCCCCTTGTAGTGCATCGTATGCAAAATCAGTCATTTTAGTAGTAGTAGTAGTAGTAGTAGTAGTAGTAGTAGTAGTAGTAGTAGTAGTAGTAGTAGTAGTAGTAGTAGTAGCGGAGCTCCGGCGGCCCGAAGGGCCGCCAAGCGGAGCACCATGGTTAAGAAAATATGGTAGCCCATCTGCTCGAGAAAATGTGGTTTTGGTCACCGTACGTACGTCCGTACGTCTGTACGTTCGCCCCTCCATGTATGCAATGTGAAATGTCCCATTAATTTTGTGTTGTAACCCGCGTTTTGTGTACATCTTTTGCGTACATCTTTTGATATTGGACGTCAATGTTATGGCCAATTGACACCTGTCAAAACAAGGTATCCGCTGACCAGTAGTACGTGACCATATCGCGGGCTCAAGTTAAGACCTCATCGACGTCAGCTGTTTTTTTTTTTAAGTTGACCACTGACCAGGTACTGGTTTTCGATTGGATCGCAAGCTCAAGCCAGGTGTAGGACACCCAAACCAAAACGAGGCTTAATTTTTCGCACGCTTTCTGCGGCTCGAGATTTCACATTCAGTTGGTTTCTTCATTTTGAGCACAACAACTTCATCTTCTTCGAAGTTCTCTCTTTCAATTCGCGTAAAAGGTATGAAAATCAAGAACTACTTAAAAGATACTCCGGAAGGTGAGTTTTCAACTGATAAAATGGAAGAGCAAAACATTTTTCTAAGGAAATTCTTAAATTTTGAATCCACTTGTATGGCGCCCGGATTGTGTAACGCTTCAAGGGCTTGTTCACTTTACCGCGGCATCTTGCAGCTCACCACGAAAGTTCACTTAACAATTCACCTGCATTAATGGGAGGAATGAGTAGCTCAAACTTGGTGGAAGAAGTTCTTTGTTTGGACAAACCGTTTGCTATTTTTGCAGATGCGTGTTTTTACTTTAGTAGATCGATGCGTATTTTCAACTCGATGAAAGTTCGATAACATAGGTAACTTAAATAAATTGAAGCTTAGCATTTGAGGTTTAATCGTTATTACTTTTATTACTTTTGTTATTACTTTTGTTCGACTGTATATAAATAAGAATCTACTCGTTTTGGACACAAAGAAGTAGCTAATCGAATTGTTTGTTTTTGTTTTGCAAGCGAACGAGTGTTTTCCCCCGTTTGGCTGACTGTACATGTTTTTTGACGCCAGTGTTTCTATAGTGTTGAGAACTGAAAGAAACGTTTGCCCTTATGTTATTAACACGTATACTAATCGTAATGAGTCCTCGTAAAGTATCTCTCATGGTTTGCGCGACGAGGGCAATTTCAGCAAATTTCTGAAAACACAAGTGATATTAATCCTTAATTTTACTCGGCCCCATGCGATTAACTATCCAAACTATCAGGATTATTTTCCTTTTTCTCTTTCTACGACATTTAAGCTTATGTCTAACTGGCTTAACGAAATATGTTTGTTAAGCCCCGACTAAAGATCAAACAATTTCATCCAACATCGTGTTTGTTTGTCACACATAACGTTTGGTGGCTAAACGCATAACAATGTTTGACCAAACAGCGAACCAAGTGAGTCCAAAAAATGATTTTTGCGTATTATCGCTGAAATTTTCGACGTTATGTGGTTTATTTGGTTGCTTTTTACCGTTTGTGTACGATTTTTTTGTTGGGGTGGCTAAACGATCAAACATTTGTTCGTAATGCGAAATTTTGGATGAACCGATATTTAGGGGTATCGAATGGTCTCTGCGAGCATTTGCGAGCATGCGAGAACTGCGTTTTATTTTGCGAGCACGAGCAGTGATCAGATTTGTCTTGAGAGTAGCGAGGACATTAGACTGGCGAGCAGCAAGGACTTCGTAAATTCTCCTTTAGGTTCCGCAGGCAGCAATCTAACTTAGCTGAATATTTAACTTCTTGTAAAATTCTAACTTCTTTGAATGTTCAAGACTGTGTTGCCAGAACGATATGTATTTCTCTTTCAAATAGGTTGTATATCGCTTAACTGTATCATTATCAAGAGCTTCAGGATCCAAATGAGATGAACGGTATTGTTCTATCATGTTCATAAAATTGGAATAAAAACCGGAATTATTAATAGAATGTGAGATTCTTCGACATAAAGAAAGATTGTTTGACTATAGAGGTATTATATTTGTTGTTTAGATAAATAATATATTTCATAATTTTTTGATTAATTGGGACAAATAGTGCCATCCGTGACGGAGTTCAAGCGCTTACTCAGGCAACAGCTTCTTAATGACTGCTTTATTTAATTTTATTGCCTTCTTTTATCATTGTCATGTACTTAGTTTTTAATTTTGTAATGTAAAATTGACTCTGAAAAGCCCCGTGGGGACGAGCCAATAAAGTATGTATGTATGTATGTATGTATGTATGTATGTATGTATGTATGTATGTATGTATGTATGTATGTATAGTGGTAACCTTCGAAGTTCAGCTGTACAGGCTAAGTTAGAGGCCTTATTGTTTACTTCTAAGTAACGTTTACAAAACTGGAGATGAATTTTTTTCTATTGGGGAACTGTCCCATTTTTTAAAATCCTGTTTAATGTACATCCCCCATACCTCACTATTGTAACTTAAGATCGGAAAAATCATCGTGTCAAAAATCTGTGATGCAGTATTGTAGGATTAAGACTATTAAGAAGTGTATGTTTTCGTATACCAGAGAGGACGTGCAGGGCTTTTTCTTTTAGGTGTTCTACTGCAAGAGAAAAGTTTCCTGTCGGGGTTAAACGTGTACCGAAATAGGTGTATTCTTGAACAATTTCAATTTGTTCGGTGCCTATTTTGAATTTTATGTCAATGGATTTTCTTGGGCGGTTTTGAAATACCATTATTTTTTTTTTCGGATTAATTTTTAACATCCATGCTTCGCAATATGAAGACAGTGCATTTAAACAGTTTTGTAATCCGGTTTTGGATCTTGATAGGATAATCAAATCATCTGCATACAACAGTGAATTTATTTCGGTTCCATTTGGATAACGAATGGATTAGACAGCGCGTTTTCAAATGAATACGGAAAATTCTTTATATAGAGTTAAATAAAAGAGTGCTTAAAATGCATCCTTGACGTACACCTCTTGAGTATGAGAAAGACCGAGTTTTATTTTCTCCAATTCTTATGGAACATATAGAGTTGCAATAAAGGGTTTTAACGGCAGGTTGTAGAAATGCCCTCCTATATTGATCTTGAGTAGACTGTAAAACAATCCTTCGTTCCAAACGGAGTCGAAAGCTTTACGAAAATCGACAAAACAAGCATAGAAATATTCCTTATGGTAGTGGACATATTTATCTATTATGGTTCTTAAAGTGAAAACATGGTCTGCAGTGCGATTTCAGGCAGAAAAGCCAATTTGGGAATTATGTAATATAAGTACAAATATAATATAAGTACAAATACAATCTTTGATTTAAAATGGAGCAAAACATAGCCAGAAATCCCATACAACATGGCTTCCAAAATGGCCGAAAGCATGCGCAGAGCACGCACATACGAATTTAACATTGCGGCGAAATATAAAGGAAATGAGGGGAAAATAATATTGTTTTGCATTTTGTGGCGTAGCCGCACAAAACTCAGTATTTAACATGATTTTAATAGACAGAGTCAAGTTCGAGCCATGTTTTAATTGAGTAAAATATGAGAAAAAAGTGGTTTTAAATGGTGCCTTTTTGATCGAAATAATTTCATAAACTAGCCACACTTGCCTGAAAAAAAAATTCAGGACTTCAACGGGGTTTGAACCCGTGACTTCGCGATTGCCGGTGCGACGCTCTAACTTTTGCAATTGCATAAATTGCGTTCACAACTGCGAGGATCATTCTTCATTTGATTTCATTTCCGCAGTTCATATATGATTCATTTCATATATCATTCACACCTCTATAGTTTGTTGGGTCACTCTTGTCGCCCGATTTGTAGATTGGGGTTATAAGGCCTTGGCACCAAATGTTTGGCATTTTTCCAGATAGTAAAATGAGATTAAAAAGTTTCATATAAACAGGCATTAAAGGTTCAAGGCTTGCTTTGATCATTTCGTTTCTTATTTTGTCAGCGAAGGGGGGGTTTCTTGTTTTTTAATTTTTTCACTGCTTGCCGTATTTCTTGTTCAGTTACCTCATAATCTAAATTGTTTAACTGATCTTTGTCTTTTTCTAAGTAGTGGTAGTAGTAGTAGTAGCAGTAGCAGCAGCAGCAGCAGCAGTCGTCGTCGTCGTCGTCGTCGTCGTCGTCGTCGTCGTCGTCGTAGTAGTAGTAGTAGTAGTAGTAGTAGTAGTAGTAGTAGTAGTAGTAGTAGTAGTAGTAGTAGCAGTAGTAGTAGTCATAACTAAGTGAAGCACGATCGTCCGGGTGAGTGTAGTCCTGAGACGGACTGTTTGGACTACACTCAGGACTACACTCACCCGGACGATCGTGCTTCACTTAGTTATGATATGACTCCTGGGTTCAAACCATTTACGAGTCGGTAGCAGTAGTAGTAGATAGTTTATTGTATCAATACATGGCAACCCAAGGACTGAATTGCGTATTTATTTAATTTTATACTAATATATAGATTTAGCCAAGCCTAAAAGCGGAGTTCCAGGATTATTATTTTTTACTGGTATAATTGAGCAACACCGCATGGCTTTCCTTGCGCCAATATTTTATGTTTAGAGCAGTCAACAGGAATTGACCGCGGTTCAAAAACCTCAAAACATTGCAAGAAAACAATACAGTCGACGCGTGTGTTTGTTCAAAAACAAATTTAGCAGTCTAAGAACGATCAAATATTTTCATCCAACATCGTTGGACAAGCATGTTTGACGGTTTAGCCACCTCTCACAATAGTGCATTAAATGGCTGCGCTTTCCATCTAAATCAAACATGTTCATCCAAAATTTCGCATTAAGAACAAATGTTTGATCGTTTAGCCACCCCAACAAACAAATCGTGCACAAACGGAAAAAGCAACCAAATAACGTCGAAAATTTCAGCAATAAAGGAAATACGTAACTCCTTACAATCATTCCTTACACGATTTTCAGACGACCACTGAACTATACCGTCTGCAATGCACTGAGCTCTACTTTCATTGCCCTTAGCAATGGTCTCCGAAGCAGTTGTGTCATCAAAATACTTCCATAACTGTGCATCTATGTTTATTTTAACGTGTTCAATAAACATTTGGTTCATGCGTCAACGTACGTTCATCGACATATGAAGCACGCTGGAAGTTTCTTGCTCTCCAAACTGCTCAAGTGCTTCATGTAATGTTTAATAAATGAGCAGGAGTGTTTTATCAAGTTTAAAACACGAGGCGCAGCCGAGTGTTTTAGGACTTGATGAAACACGAATTATGAATTTATTGAACGGATTCAAAAGCTTTACTCCAAAACTATCCATTCTTACACTAAAATTTAGCTTTTTGGTTATTTTGGCCTGGAAAATCGGACGTAAAACTTAGCCGTGTCTTTATCAGATATATAGACACTCGTTAAAAATTAATTTCTTTTGTAATTTTTTTCATGAATTATTAATGAGTTTTTTTAAATATCGATGAACTCTCAGCTGACACATGAGCCAACTGTTTTATAACATTTTCAACGCGGTAGTTTTAAAGAGAAATTCCATCTGCTACGTCATCAGCGTGCACAACAGGAATAGCTTCTTGAGTGCCCTCCAAACTTCCCAAGGGCTTCAAATGTTGATGAACGCACAGCTGACGCAAGAACTAATTGGTTTAAAACACCAACGCAGCATTTTAAATATTTAAATAAATAAATGTTGAATCATAGGTAAACCTAAACTCTAACGGGCATCCGCCATTGTCATGTCCTAAACGGTAGCATTTTTCTTCCAAAACAGGTACTATTTAAACGCCAGTTTCCAGCATTCATAAGTTTCTTAAGCGATTTTTGTCACTCTTTATTTATTGCCTGTGTTAGGCTGGAGCAAACAAAACTTTACCGTTTTGGCCAGAAAAGGAAATACACCGCTTTGTATAACTAAATTCTTAGACGTAAGTTCTGTTTTGTCATAAGCAGATAGCCAGTTGTACTTGCAAAATAAGGTGGTCATGTCTCTCTGAAGACGTAACTGATTCATTTTGGATCCGCCATCTTGGAATTCTCGATTCTTAGCCGAAATCAATTCAATTGAGCGAAACTTAATAAAAAACGATAAAGGTTGCTAAAATATATCAGTTATAACTGCCTAAAAAAAGCACAAAATAGTTTTATACGTACATTGTTTATCTAAACTTTAACTAGTTGTGTTTCTTTTGCCCGTTTGAATAACATTTATTTGTATGATTTTGATGGCAGTGGAAAAACGTCTGGATGACCATCATCATCATCATCATCATCAGCACCATTATGGTAGACAAATTTTTCATAGGATTAAGGAAGTTAGTTTGCTGCAAGCCTCGAGGAAAAAGTTTCAGCCTTTGTAATTTCTTCGCGCAATATTCTCGCAATCTGTTTGGCTAATTTGCGGTTGTACATAAGAGCTTAGACAACGCTGCTCGCGTCAACGTCGCAATGAAAATTAATGCAAACATGTCATCTTGAACATGACAGCTAAGGCCATTCGGTAGCCTTTTATCAGTGTTTTATTAGGACTAAAAGCTACACTTAAAAGACGCAAGCTAAGTGCCCTTCTAATCTACTTTGAATGTAAAAACGTTCATCGGTGAGCCATTATCGAACAAACTGAAACAATTTTCAGTGGTGTCAGAAGTGGGATCACGTATCGAGATCTCGACCAAGAGTAGATGAAGTACTCGCCATAGATAAACTGAACACAAGAAATTCAATCAGACAATACAAAATATATATCTACTACTATTTTGTTTTATAACATTTTCAACTTGGCGGCTTAAATATTCTATAAAGAGAAATTCCCTCTGCTACGTCATCAGCGTGCACAATAGGAATATAAAGCAAGCTCGCGCAATTGAATTTGACTATACGAATTTACAAGATATGTTATAAAGGCCGTTTGCAATCATAACGGACCGATCATCCGTGCTAAATCCCTTCGGAGGGCAAGGGAAAGTTGCAGACAACTAGTCATTGCATATGTCTGTAAATGGTTCTTGAAGATCTTACAAAACGGTGCACCGGATGTTTGAAGGTAGGTCACAGATGTATTTACACAGTGGAACAACATTTGGATCAGCTTGAGATGACCTTAAACACATGAGAAAGAAATGTTGAATCAACCATTGTCGTGTCCCAAACGGTAGCATTTTTCTTCCAAAACAGGTCAGTACTATTTAAACGCCAATTTCCAGCATTTATAAGTTTGTTAGGCGTTTTTTGCCCCTCTTCATTTATTGCCTGTGTTAGCCTCAGCTTTGTATAACTAAATTCCCGGACGTAAGTTCTGTTTTATCATCAGCAGATAACCAGTTGTGTTACTTGCAAAATAAGGTGGTCATGTCTCTATGATGACGTAACTGATTTTGTTTAGCCGTCATTTTGGATCCGCCATCTTGGAATTCTCGATTCTTGGCCGAAATCAACTCAATTGAGCGAAACTTAATCAAAAACGATAAAGGTTGCTAAAAAAAAGCACAAAAATAGGTTTTTACGTACTCTGTTTATATAAACTTTAACTAGCTCTGTTTCTTTTGCCTATTTGAATAACATTAGTATGATTATGATGGCAGTGGGAAAACGTCTGGATAACCATCATCATCATCATTAATTACAGTAGGCAAATTTTTCATGCGCAATATTTTGTTTTACCACAATTGCTAGTAATCTCGCAATCTGATTGGCTAATTTGCGGTTGTAGGTAAGAGTTTAGATAACGGTACTCGCGTCAACGTCCCAATGCCCTTTTCATTTTCTTGGACGTCCATATTGTGGTAAAAAAAAAACAGATGGTATGTGGTTTAGTGTCGTCATCCACAACAAATTCTGACCACTGTGATAACGAATATCGTTACTGTCGATAAGAGTACAGACAACGCTAAACCACATTCGAATTGTTAATTCGCCTCCCGCGATTCCTTCCCTAAGGAAAAGTAAATACCTAGAATGAGATAAACTTGTGCGAGTAAAACAGAAAACCTAAAAACGCATAACTTCAAAAGTTCAACAAGTTAGGGAGTGACAGAAAAAATCCTTCTCTCTTGTGCACTGAAACGAGCGATGGCTAATTCAATTCTTGTAACATTAGCTTTCAATATTTTTACTCTTCAACAAGAGCGCGTGAGTGTACCGATGACCTTTGAAGATGCATCAGTTACCTGCTGTAGACCCACAATGCAGCTTAAGGGATCAGGCAATGTTTCAAGATCGATACAGAAAATAAGTACGAGACGACTTATTCACCTAAGACGAATTATGCGTCTATTTTGCCATAAGGGAGCTTCAGAAAACGAGGACGGCAACGACAACGAGAGCACCACAAAGCAATAGGTTAAATAAACAAAAAATAATAGCTCTACACGTGCTAATACATTTAGCTAAATTTCTTTGACGTCCCGGATCTACAAAACAACAACACGAAATTACCACATTGTTGGTCGTCTGGAGAACGTGAGCGTATATGAATTTTTTTTTTTCCTTTCCCTTACTTTAACGCCGTTCATTTAGTTCCGTGAAATAAACTGGAATAATCGTGTAAGAGTTACAGATGGAGAAATTATATTTTGAAATGGTCCCTAGCCAAATTAGACGCGATAGACATTAAAGAGATATATAAAGCTGCCACTTTCATTTTCTTGGCCACTTTTGTTGCTAGAGACTACATCTTAAGCCGTTTTTTTTTTCTTAACCGATGGATCAGTCTTGTGATTCGAAATTTCGTCGCTAAGTGGTATCAAAAACCATCGCCATTTTTTGAATCTGGAACTCAACTAATTCTATACATCCTCGCGACTGATGTTCCTAGTCTGTTTCTTTTACCGTTTGTCGCAAGTTTTGTGTGTCTAATTAACAGCGAGTTCAATATTAAGTAAAAACGACGGCAATAGTAGCGAAAACGCCAGCGCCACCAAAACAATAAGCAAAAACAATCGTTCTAGATCTGTGCGTACGTGTTATATTTTGGCCCATTTTTTGCCCGAAGGGTTTTGTCGAGAACGTGAGCGCACGCGTGCGAGGGTGAATTTTTCTTTTATTTTACGTCGACGCCGTTCATAGTAATTTAGTTTTTTTGGTTACGAGGTAAAAGAGTTGAATTAAACACCAAGAAGTTTCAAATGTTGAAAAACTTGAAATGGCGTTTTCTTTCCGCTGTTCCGTCTCTATATCTATATTTGGCGGACGAATTATGCTGCTCAGATAAATTATGCATTTTCGAAGATAAATAAAGTGAAGCACTGGTTTCAGCCTAGTTGTTCGTTATACCCACCCAATCTTGCTCTATTTTTTTCGTGTTAGTAGTGGCACACTAAAAAGACCAACATTACCTGAACCGAAGATTCGTTTTTTCCATATTCCTTTTCCTCATTGTCGATTCACGGACGCTTTGTACTTCTCAGAGTATTTAAGCAGTTCCGAGCAGTCTCATAGCTACTTATCAGACAAAAAGGGTCGATTATTGTTGAAGAAACAAGAGGTTTACTAGCCCTATTATAAAAATAACCTGAAGGTGTCTGAAGATTTCGAGGTTACTGCACAAATGCACGGATGAGCAATTTTGGTTTAAGTTCTAAACAAACCTCGTATATTCTTTTGCGACACCTGCGCACGAAAAAAGTGCATTAATAGAAGAACACCCCTCACTCTGTTTTGTTTCCGCCGCCAGCTTAAGCCCCATAAAAACTTGCAATCGAAGTCTTCATTATTATTTACTTGCTCGGCCTAACCATTCACTTTTTTGCGATTAGTGGACAATTAGTGGGAGACATCGGTCGATAAAATTTAGCTCAGGAAATAGAAGCTCATAAATCAATCTAAATTCAAAGTATAATCATTGATTTAGCTGGGAAATGCGATACGACAACCCTTACTTTTAATAAAACGATGTTTTATTAAAACATAAAGCAATAACAGCGCGCGGATCGGCTCTGGAACACCGCAAAGGACTTAAAAATAGCTTATTTCACAACTGAGTTGTAGGGTTTGAGGTAGGTTTTTTCAGCTTTCTGGTTTATAATTTATGCGATAAAGGGGCTCTTCATCAAGTTACATCTCCTTTACACTTCACTCTTAACTGATTTCAAACTGAAATATCTGGCTCGGCGTTTCATCCTTAGCTTTCTCTGCAGACCTCGCATCCTTTGAAAACCGAAGATTTCGTAGTTTATTGACGATAATGCTCGCTTAAAAGAAACAGAAGGCTGATCTTCTGTCGTTTGTAGGCTTAATTTAACAAAAACTCAGCTCGAACTTGTTTTAAGTAAAAACCAATGACTACCAAAAAACAAAATCACCAATTAAACAAATTTTTAATCATGTAATATTTTTATGTACCGATAGTGAGGTGAATGTTTCTGCGATTTCGGTTTTATATTTATGGCAGTGCCGGCTCAGCGTCATTTTTACTTATAGGTTTAATGACTCAAGTATTTAGTTACTTTCCGATTTCAAATTTCAATTTTTTTTCACAAAATAGTATTTTTATTAAGGACTCAACTTGCAAGCTAAAAATACAATGTTAATGTGTAAGAATAAAAATAAAAATAAATTGAACATTGCAGATAGCCGCGTCAGTTTTCAAGGAGAAGCATAAAGGAAGCCGCCAACGATGATTCTAAATTGATGGTGTGACATCAAACAAATCATAATACCAGCTGACGGGACACCCCAATGAACATGTAGTCAAGATATCGTGCAAATGAGACGTTTACCCAAAATTTCTACGGAGAGGTTATGAAAACTGCAGATAAATTCTGGTTTGAATGGAGTTTCGTAAAAACTCTCTATTCTTCCCCGATTAAACTGAGGTCGATCATTGTGCAAAATTTTCACGTTAATCATTTAATACTTAATTGTTCAAGTAATCACTTGATTTCGAGTGCAATTTGGAATAAATGAGCTCGAATAAATTTTTCAAAGGCGAACAAAATTGCAATTTTTATTTTTAAAAATTTATGAGCGCTCATTTATTCGAAAAATGAACTAAAAATCATGGGATTACTTGCATACAATAATTTCTCTCTCTATTTGTCTGGCTCGTATCCGTCTCCCGTCTTGTTTATGTAGGGTTGTGTAAAATTGCTCGAGGACGATTGCTTGAGTTCTCCTGGCTCGTACGACACAATGTTTCATCGTGGCCTTTTTGGTTCGAATCGTTTACATACCACTGATGAAGGGCTAAGCCCGAAGCGTATGGTTTGTCTTTCAAACTACTTTTTGGCACTTCACTTCCTTTCGTTTTTTAACACTTTCACCCGTATTAGTGTAACGCAGTACTTTTGAACTTTTTTTCATCATGTGCGTAGTTGTATTAATTATTAGATCACTGTCTTTTAAGTAAGAGTTCTAGAAATTAAAAATAGTTAACAAATAAAGAAGCCTCGCCTATGATCTTTTCTGTTGTAAAGCACGCGGGAAGCGGATAGAGCAAGAAAGAAGTGTAGGGGAAACACGAGACGTAGTTGAGTGTTTTCCCTACTTCCTGAGTGCTCTATCCGCATTCGGCTAAAATTTTCGAAAACCTTTATTTTCCAAATCCTACAGGTGGCGTCAGCCGTACATCTGAACTCTGATAAGGTACGCTAAAACAGACCAATCACAATCCTTGTTAGAATGGTTCAAAACATTTTATTGGTTAAAACAGATCAAAGCTGTCAAAATGTCAAACCATCAAAGTTCAGAAACCATCAAAGTGCAAGTAGTTTTTTGGTCGGGATCAAAAAGCAAATTGTTCAGTAAAATCCAGCTGAACTTCGCTAAAAAAAAAAAAAGCCGTAATGATCAAGAGCTAGTTTTTAAAACTACTCAGGAAGATGAATTTTCTAGTGATAAAAGCAGAAGTAAAAGAAGTTTCTCGGCGTAGCTGAATCGTGTGGTTGAAAAAGGAAATGATTCAACGCCTCAAGTGCTTTTACTTTACCACGGCATCTTGTAGCTCACTAAAAAGGTTCACAGAAGAGTTTCCCATTAATGAGAGGAACGAGCTGCTCAAACATGGTGGAAACCGTTTGGATAAACCGCAGTGTTCAGCAGTGTTAAGAAAACTTAATTGGAATGAGTCCTCGTAAAATTAAGGGCTAATATTACTTGTGTTTCTGGAAGTTGCTGAAATTGCCCCTGTCGCTGCGTGACTCGGATAATTTCAGCAACTTCTAATTCTGGCGGATATTTGTGGTGTTACTCGCAGAAGCATCTTCCAAATCCATTGAGGCTAACAGCTCGTTTTCATACTCATTTTCTAGGTCGTACAAGACGTCTGACTCAAAATAAAAACAGAGGGAAAAACTGTTCGGAAATTAGTCGGCAAGTTTTCAGTTGGGTCGACTCGATGGCGTGAGACCGTAGCTGGCCGTGCGTGTACTCTGATAAAGTACGCTGTTTTAACCAATTGTAAAATTCATTAATAATTCTTAAGACTAACGACCAATCTACGGGTAGTATTTGAGTCACATGTATACCTCTCTAAACCCCAATAAAAATCATTAACTTTCATAAAAGTGTCCTGCTCCGCTAATTAGTATGCATTAACTTTGATACAGATCTCTACTGATTAACATTACAAACACGACAAACACAAACTATTGTTTCATTTCACAAGTAACATAAAATATTTGCGTCCGACCTTTATGGGCTTTAAAACGGCTCGCCTGCGGCTCGCCGTTTTAAATGCCCATTAAGGTCTCCCGCTCATATTTTATGTATTACTTAGAGCGCGCGTTATATCAAAACTTTATTATAAATGATAATAAGGACAAATACATGGCAACTTCCTAGGAGTTGAATTCCACTATGCAATGAGACCATTAATATAAAAGCTATGAACAAACCCATGATGATCATGACGAGCTAATTTTTCAAACATTGTCAGAGTTCTAGCAAAGATCCAGAGTGCGTCGCTTTCCCATTTGAGAACTCTATAATAAAAAACAATTATAATTCATGTCCACCATGAGCATATATTAAAGTTGGGGTATAAAATTGGGTATAAAATACAACTAAAAAAGAAAAACACTTGCATTTGTTGGCTGCATGAGAGCTAATCTATCTCTAAAACCATTTCCTTCAATTTTATTCATGTCGTTATAAAACAACATTTCTTGTTTATCTGTAGACCTTAAGAATTTACTTCATTTGACGGTAGATAGTTAACCATAATGAAACCTTCCAAAGAGTATTACCTACGAACTAGGTGCAGCTTAAATTTGCTGAAACTACTGTTTTAAAATGTTTCCAATAATACGAATCTATTTTTTTAGTTTTTTAGAACGTACTTTTACCTTTGCTATATGTTTGTACATGCAAATTGAATTGAATATACATAGTTTTCTGAAATTCCACAAAAAAACTTCTAAATATCGCAAAAAACATCTGAATGTCCTTGTCTTTAACGGAATATCTTTTTATAATGTAATGAACATTGCAGCGATTTTGATACAGAAAGAGCAATTGGACGGGCATGTTGATAAAATTTATTTTAGGAAATGGAAGGTCGAATATCACCCTTCATTCAAATGTGGGCTATTGGTTAAGCTAGGAATTAAGATATCATTACCATTACTTTGGATAAAATAATAGTTTTTTCAGTAAAAGCGTATCTATAATAGCTCGAGATTTCAGCTAGACACGGAACTACTTTAAAATTATTTTCAGCTTTAAAAGGTAGGATTTTATTTTAGTGATCTTTTAAGTCAGCCGACGCTATATATTACGTGATAATTCGACAACATTTTCATTTCTTTCTTAAGTGATCTTAATCCCTGGCATGGTTTACAGGCCATCCTCTTCCTCAAATCCTACACTCTATAGCGATTCCATGCCTTTAATTTCAATGCGTGGCGAATTCACGGTCTAACAGAAGAAATGAAAGGATTGGTTATTTAATATTATTCTGTTCGTGGGTATTGCAACAAAACTATAGCCAAGCAAACCCTTCATTATATAATATTTTAAGGCAAAGATGTTGTAATATCATCGAAATATTTCTATTTCAAGCAGAAACGAATAATTTAGATGATGTGTTACACCCCAAACTAACCGTTGACGAGACAACTCCAAAGACATTCACTCAAGTAAAATACATTCAAATAACGCTTCTGCCAAACTAGTTTGAGTGGAGTTTCGTTATATTCTAAACATGTAAAATAACCATTAATTGGGTTGATCGTCGTGGGTCGTTCTTGTTAAGACATTCAGTGCTTCACAGTTTTATAAGAGTCTTAAAGTCAAAAATGCTGATGAGGACAACTCCATGGGTATTTTCTTCGAATTCATGAGCACTATGAATATATACCAAACGTTTTCATAAGCTCCTTTTTTATAAAATCCGAAACTTCCGCAAACGAACCAAACCGTCGCCAAAAATATCTGAATATCCTGAATTATAATTGTAATGAATATTGCAATTTTTATTAACCGTGACACTGTGTAACTGGCGCACAGCACTGCAAACTTATGATGAAACAAATTGTAAAAGAAGGAAAGTTAACGCGCAAACTCGTGAGTTCAAAAGCAATGCGGGCACTTTAGTAAGTAGGAAGAAATTAACCAAAGTATATGAAACTACCACGGTGATAATAACTTTTCAAACGCTACATCATATAGATACGTGTAGCTCACGGCAAGAGTATATTACTGGTGTATATAAGTATACACTTTATACTTTGAAAGTATAAACTTACTTTTCTACAATGCCAGACCTCCGTATATCGGATTTTCACACGTCCAATGTCAAATTTTTACAGGTCGTTTTTTTTCAGATTTCGGATGCCACCTAAAAGCTTTCGGTTTTCTTACTTTATGATATCACGAAATAATGTTCAGAATTTTTAGAAAGAAATTTAGGCGACTTTACGTGCCACGCCTTCCGGCTGAATGACGGTATACTGTTATCAGGCGCCCTAGCTAAGATAAATACGTTATGAAGAGAAGCGAGCTCTGGGGTGAACAGAATGATGTAATCCTTACGGATATGGACAAGAGAAATCTCTGGGCAAACAGTTGGCGGCGAATAAACGAGAAGAGAGGTAAAACTGAAAGCAATCTGCATTCAATCATTCAATATACACACAAAGAACTCTCCCACGGGTTAACAGGCTTACAGCAAACGACAATATAGCGGCAATTTCACATTAATAACAACCGTAACAATTATTCTACATGGTTTTCAAATACGTATCAGCTATTTTATCAAAACGTAAAAGAGAACCTAACGCTTACCTTTTTGCCGTAAACGTGATGCTAAATCTATCTAGTGATGTGTCTGTGCGCGACAACGAAAGGGTCATGCCAGAAATGCTGCGACGACTAATTCGACTTTTGATCGTATTAAGACCGCTTTCGTTCTTGTAACACCTCTGGTTTATCAAATGCTTACCGGCATAATTTTGATTTTGATGTTCCTTTTCAAACCTCAACAGTTCGTTCAATTTTATACGTTTTATTTCCGTTTCTTAAAACACCGCATGACTTGTCAATCTCTGATCATGATTGTTTCCTTTGACGATGCAGCTAGGTATCAAGGTTTTTGTTATTAACAACTTCGTTGTTGATGGAAGAATTTGGCCATCGTGAGGGAATTTCACAGCTGATTCGTTAGAGGGAAGGCCGGCTTAACGCTCGGCGAAAGATCAGCTCCTTGGTTGACAATGCACCTTATAAACTCGAATGATAATTCAAAACAAATGTACGCAGTACCAGAGTTCCTTTAGAAAGTAAGATCCCTTGGCACGATATCAGTTATGGCTTTCGCTCTGCTAACCGCTGTCAAAAAGCTCAGTGACTGGTCAAAATAAAATCGTTAATCGCGACTTTAAAAAAAATAGGCAAACGGGCGAGTTTCCCAGCTTGGCGCCAATGATTGGTAGACTCGTACTTGCCTCAGTCAACCAGTTTCAGTAGATGTAACTTATTCCTTTGCATGTTCAGTTTGTGTCTGTTGCTTTTAAACACCGCTGTATTTTTCAGGTACAAAGTTGGAAAAAATTCTTTTGTCTTTTCACAAAAGGCAGACAGCATTTTTTCCTTCCTAAGGCGAACAATATGATTTACATATAAACCACTGCGTTTGTTTTCAGTTTTAATACGCTATCGCTTTCAGAGATTAAACCACCATGTGTTAACACAGCTTACGTAACGTGATTCTGACTTGTTGATGAATTTGTACGGTTTATCCATTGAAATGAATTATCCTTTGACGATTTTTTTCCTTAGATACGTTTTATTAAGCCTGATTGAACGTGCTTTATTTTTCGAATTTGTGGACTGAGGAAATCCTCTGTGTGACCATAAAAAATCAGACATGGAAGTTACATTCAAACCGCAGTATGCTGTCAAAGGATTTCTTTGTTTTGCGCAAAAGGCAGCTTGACAATATTAGCGAAAACATTTCAGCCCCCTTAATTGAAAATGCTGTTGTTAAACATCAGAATCTGACAGCTTACCTTTTTTCTCTTGGCCATGCCATGTGTTGTCACATTGATTATTGCGAAATGCCCTCAGCTATTAAAAATATGTGTAAATTATAGCAGGAGCTTTTACAAATTAAAGCGCATGTAAGTATAACACATTCGGCTATTTTGTAAGGATTAAATTTTAGAAATTAATAGCAACGATTTTATATTAATTCAAGTTTTTTTATCAACTCCAAGTGAAATAAAAATGTCTTTGTCGATGGCAGGGTATGAAATCATTGTGCGGAGAAGCGACCGCGCGTTTATCGTGTGGTAATTACCGATGCCAGAATTATGCATTCCGCGATTAGCCAATGTTAAAGTTAAACACGAAATGTTTCCTGAGCGGGGAACTGAAAATCGAAAACGTCCGAGGTGCCAATTATTTTCCGATATGATAGAACACCTGCTGTTGCATTATCTGGTATCCACATAAGAAAGATGGGAATTATTACTCCAAATTTAAATTTTACTTTCTGACTCTCGCTTGCTTATTCTTCCCATCACAGGTGCAGTATCTTTGGTTGCCGTTATTAGCTTGAATACGACGGGACGCGTTTGAAAAGTAAAATAAAACACCATTCCATCAGGAAGGATCCATCTGTACGTAAGTAAGTAGCCAAATGAAAGTGGAACCCTTTTTTCCACTCAGTTTCTCTTTTTTATGCCGGGGGTGATATTGTTATAAATGGTAGGGGAACAATTCAATAGGGATACTTAACTATTAGCGTTCTGTTCGATGTATTATTTCTAAGTTCACTCTTCATGCATTGTATTTGTTACAGAAACGATCATTTCACCTTTGTAACAGCGCTGGTATATAAATTATAGTCGCTAAATTTTTGGAGAAGCACAGAAGAATATTGGACCAATTAACTAGAAAGCGTTAAATTTGCAATCAACAAAAATGTCGGAATGCCGTTTGCAGAAAAATAAGTGTCGTTTTTTATTCTGTACTACACGTTTTGGGGCTACATTCAGCGGCTTAAACTACCTTTTTGTTCGTAAACACAAAATGAATTGAGTATGACAGGATGAAACGGCACCAGTTTATAACCGTGTTGACAATCCTGATTTCGGAAAGCCTTGTTATATCTCATCTGTGCATACTCAGCCAAACAGCTTGAGGCAAAATTTCGGATCGTTCATAAAATCTTTGGCTGACTTTGCCCGTATATTTATAAATATTTTAACCCAGCACTCGCCACGGCGCACGTTGTTTATTTAGCCACCGTTTGTTCATTTATGGTGATACCACTTGAAAGATATTGCTTAGCGTATTTCACTGGCAAGTCATGTCAAAAGATTTACTTGCCTTGGATAGGCATGGTTTAAGACGAGATGTTCGCTTTGCATGCGTCAATTATAAGCCCCTAACTGGATATCTTATTTTGCAGCATGTCGTTTAGATAACTATGACATTTCTCCTAGAAGACAAATATGTGTCTGAGCTCAGTGGCCAAGCTCAGAAAATAAAAATCCTCATCATTTGACTGAATAGCACCTTTGGGGAGTTATCTTCGAAAATAATATTCAAACTCTTTGAAAATCAATACTTTCTAGAAAATACGGGGTTTTGTATCATTCATTATTCAAAAATACCACTCAAAATTGACAAAGTTTAGAGTTCCTGTATTTAATAAATTATTAATGCAAGGAAAGAAAACCGATATTGTATAACATAACTCTTTCATTTTATGTTAGTGGGAACATTTTTCAGTTTTTCAGCGACTTACACGATTAACTTTGCAGCCAGTTAAAACTCATCTTGGTATGTCCGATATGAAATTAAATGAAATTAAACATAATGTAGTTACTTCAACTTCAATAATCGATGAAAAAAAGTTTGGTGCGTGTACTGGCAAAATCGAAACTTTTGTAATGCTCTGAAGATCAAATTTGCATAATGCCAATTTCTATTAGGGATATATGTTCTTCTCATTAGGCTTTTAGATACCTTTTAAAATGCATACAATCACGAATAAATAAACATGACACTACGTCCATTTTTCTTCCGTAAATGTGTCTTGGCTTTTGGTGGGAGTGATAATTTAAAACTAAATGAATAACACCCGTTGTCTGTCTTTTGTAACCGCTCTCGCGTGACAAGACTCAAGGTATTCAGTTTAGGATCTATAGTCTAACACGCTTAAGCTACAGTTAAGTCAGGGTCATCGGCAGATGGGATATAAATGTGTACAATCGAATGTTCAATGGTGCGAGTTCTACTGGCGAAGGTAATTTATGCACACATGTCTAAAATAATTATGTTTCTGCAGTGTACCAACGAGCCTTGACCGGGTTAAATCCATCACCTTTTCTTTCCCTGTTACGGTTACTAACTAGTTTCGAAGAGGGAGAACGCCCTAAGCAGTTTACTGAGTCAGGGTTATCAACAGTTTCAGTATATTTTTTGCCATTTTTGTTACACATCGTTACAAAATAAATATGTATTAAAATACAAAAGATAATTAAATAACAAAAGAAAGAGTATGGCGAGGATGCCCATAGAGAAACCATTAGGGCTTTTTCCAGCTGCTACAGGCTCCTCAAAAAATACAACTTTGAAATAATAATTATTAGGCGTAGCTTATTTCATTTATGAATACATTTAGGTTAAAAGCAAGAACACAAACAAACACTCATGCAAAGGCAGCAAAAACATAAAGCAACGTGTTCAAAATGGGGATAGTCAATTCAGGAGAAATTTTCTTAATTTAGACTTAAACAGATCAGCCAATACTGTATTAATTAAACAGTTTAGGTCCTTGAAAACGTATTGCAAACTGTCTGAAATTTCTTCTACAAGGAAACAAGTAAAAAGTATTGCAGTTTCTAATATTATAACGATGAATATGACTTGTCAGCAGGGCAATTTATACGCACTTGTCTAAAAACTGGTTTCTGCAATGTAACGAGCCTTGACCTTAAGGCCATCACCATTTCTTTGGATTGCAACCGTTACCTTTCCATCTTCACACAGATAAGGACAGGATATTAATCAGACGCGCAGTTTCTAAACATCAGATGATATATAAAAAAAAACAATACCAAAAAGGTTGCTGTTTTAGTTCGAGTTCGTAAACGTGCAACCGACAGAACCTGTAATTTTCAGGCTTCTTTTTGCAATTACATAAATTGCATTCACAACTGAGAGGATCATTCTTCATTTGATTTCATTTCCGCAGTTCATATATGATTTATTTCATATATCATTCACACTCTGATTTCTTTCACGGGAACATTCTTCATTTGATTTCATTTCCGCAGTTCATATATGATTTATTTCAGATATCATTCACACTTATTATTGTATCTTCTTTTTTCTGTAAAGTAATAGGAGACAGTAGAGAAGTTGGATATGTATTTCCCCACGTATTATTATTATTATTATTATTTATTATTATTTTTATTTTTTTTATTTTTATTTTTATTTTTATTTATTAATTTTTTTTTGAGATGTGTAAAATGTGGAACTTCCAACTAAGGTGTGAGTCAATATGTAGTTCTTAATATTTAATTATTTTTTCTTTTGCAATCTCCCTAACTGCAAATATGAAGGCTAACGGTCCTCAGTTGCCACCGATACGCCTCGCTTTCGTGCTGGAGCCGCCATATTGCAATGTCGTGGAAAACAATTTGCCGTGTTTCTAAACAATTGACAATTAAGTTCAAGGAAGCTTCTGGAGAGCAAATTTAAATATTTTACACAGCAGTAAAACCCCTCACCCGCGGCTTGTTGTTTCCTATGTTGGTTTCTGGTCTCCCAAACGTCGAAAGACGTCTCGTTTGAAGTCTATGATACCCTAGGGGGTGTCTTGCGGCCACTTCACAGAATATTTTTCACGGGGATGTGCCAAATGTGGTTTCTAATACTCACCTCCAGACGAACTTTTCAAATATACTTCTGTTTTCAAATTGCAGTTGAAAATGGTTAAAATCTATAGTCAGTTTTCAATTAAAATAAGAAAAAATCAATACCCCCAGGGCTGAATAAACATAAGTAGTGTAAAAATCGTTTAGGGTAATATACATTTACTTGCATTCTTGGATTATATCTGGGAGTGCTTATATGAGTTCTTTTTTTTTTAATTTCTAAGAATTAATCTTTAGTGATATCTATTCATTTTATCACTGAAGGCGGTGGCGTAGAAATTCGTATTAGTGCTACAAAAAAAGGTGACACAAATTTTACCAAAGTTGCGAAAGTAACTCAATAACTAAACCAGCGGAATCATTATGACATTTTTGGCGAGAAGAACAACGTATACTGATAGCTGCCAAAATCAGAAAAAAAGAGAAACAAGAAAAAGAGATTGAAAGAACAGGAGCTTCCAAACTTAATCAGAAATTTACAAGATAATTTCCGAAAGTAAAGTGTTTGTCATGAGCAAAAGTAACAAATCCATAATATGCAACTCAACCTCTCCCAAAAATTATTTTTACAGCAGGTGTCGCATATTTACAGAAGGCCCCACTTAGAAAAATGACACTTGCATGACATCTCTTTATTGGTTTGCTTTATGAACCTACATTCAAGTTTTCAAAATGGCCATCATGCAGGTAAACTCTACCTGCATTTTGAATATGTGACTGGTAAGAATGGAAAACGTCCAGCAGCACCAAATAATCAGCGTCAAAATAGATCAGAAGTTTGACAGCTTGGTTTCTTCAGCTGTGTAAAATTAATCCATTGCTCGTTAAGTTTGTTGGTGGCCTGACAGTTCCTTGTCAATAAACAAAGCATCATGTTTACGTATAGTGTGCAAAATGTTACATTTAATATTTCAAAATATGCAAGAGATGAGACAAATTTGTAATTTACCGCGAATCTTATTGCTTCCACTTTAGATTGAAGAAAAACGGTGACGAAGCCAGATGTTTGGCGTAGAGACGCACTGAAGCTTGAACTGAACCAAAAATGCCTGAATTTCGTCTGTAACAGGTTGAAATTAAATTTGCGTTACTTGTAGTTTCCTTGGCAGTTTGAAAGTGGAATGGAATAGTCATAACAAACAAGGACGATTGGCTGCTGCACCAGGGGTGCACATTGTCATGAAATATACATTTCATGTATCCTCCAGCCACTTGTATATTTAACAATTACGAATTTCACGTTAGTCGAAGATATCTCAAGTATTTTTTTAGCGTAGAGAGAATAAACGAGAATGGACAACTCAACAAACAAGGACGATGGTGACGATCTGTTTGGTGAAGGAATTGGTTCGGATGATGCCACTTGGATTCTCACAAGCGCCTTTATCATCTTCACCATGCAGTCTGGATTCGGCCTCTTGGAATCAGGCATGGTCTCCAGAAAAAACGAAGCTAACATCATGGTCAAGAACGCGATTGATGTGATTTATGGTGGATTATCCTACTGGCTGTTTGGATTCGCCTTCAGCTTCGGCACTGGCGATCGTGGAAATTCGTTCATTGCGCTTGGGTATTTCTTGACGGACGCGGATGAAAGTCAAATGGGACAAGTATTTTCTAAGTATTTTTTCCAGCTGTCGTTTGCGACGACTGCCACTACTATTGTTTCTGGAGCGATGGCAGAAAGAACAAATTTAAAAGCGTACACGATGTACTCTTTTCTCAACACGCTGACATACAGTCTCCCCGCGCATTGGATCTGGAGTGACAGTGGATGGCTTCGTGGGATGGGTGCAGTGGATATCGCCGGCTGTGGTGCAGTGCATCTAGTTGGCGGTGTTAGCGGTTTAGTGGCCACGTTAATGCTGAAGCCTCGAACAGGACGCTTCGATGCAAACGGGCCACCACCTCAAATGGCCTCCCCAACAAATGTTCTCTTGGGGACCTTCATGTTATGGTGGGCTGGTTGGGCTTCAACTGCGGAAGCACTTTCGGTATTAGCGGCATGAAATGGAAACTAGCTTCCAGGTATGACAAATGTCCCATTGTTGTTATTGTGATCTGAGGTCCTTTTAGCATGAGTTGTTTCAACACGGACTGTGTGGCAGCTTTCGCAATAAAAATTACTTGAAAAACGTCTCATCTATCCCATATAAGCCGAGGTTCATTAATGGAATAAAAACTTTGAATGTTCAAAACACAACTTCGGATACATAGTATCCGGCGAATTCTTGCGGTTAGCTGGAGAAGGATTGACGGTTAGACAAAGTTGATTTCGTCGAATTTATATCCGTGACTAACATCTTTGCATGAAGTTTGTTTTATCAGTTTGTGAATTTTTTCTTAACTTTCTTATGCTGTGCACGATGTTTGTTAGTGTTTGCCCACACCACCCCTTGAGCTTTAAAGGGATCTGTTGCTCCTCATGACACGTTGAGAAGAAAGTGGGACTACAAATCACGTTTCCCTTTAAATCTCTTCAGATTTGTTCGATCCGTAGCGAGCTGTAGAAAGTCACTTTTAAGCAAACTATCTTTTATGGTGTTTGAAGTCTGTTAAAAGTGATGTTTCGGTAGTTTCTAGGGAACTATTTTCTTTCCGAAAATGCCAGCTGACGTTTTTGACTGCCAAAAACAGCAAATACGAGCCTTCCGAAAATCTATGGGGCTATGATTTCCCCATTGCGAATCTTTTAGGCCACGATTTCAGTTACGAAAATCCGAGTGCACTCTTTAAACGACGCCGAAAGACCAAGGCCAATTACTCTCCACCCAACAGATATCTACCGAAACTTGTCGTTGGGTGCCCTTGAGTGGTTTAGCGAAACGAGTCTCTGTTAAAGATATCGGTTCTCTAATGATTACATTTCAATCGCCTTATTGCCAAACAGCCTTCGGCATAAACCACAAATATAAATTATCGCTAATTGAGAATTACGGCGTCAGTCAGGTAATGCTGGTACTGCAAGATAGAGCACCCCAGAATTAGTGAAATGGCCAATTTTTTTCTGGTAATATAACGGACAATAGTTCTGTTAACTCTGAGAATTCTACAGTAAAATACAAACGCATGTAAAATTCTCAGACTTAGCCAGCTAAGGTCTCCACTAATGTGAAAAGATGCGATTGTCAAATTTTGGTCATTTAAGTAACATTTAAGGTGGTTAGTAATACTCAAAGGCCGGATACGCCTCTATGTTCTTATTAGCCTGCAAGCAAGCTCTCTAGTGGGGTCTCACGCGAGATTTATTTCGGGCGTGACTGGCGAGCGAAGCAAGCCGCGAAATCTCGGGTGAGACCATAATAGAGAGCTTGCTGCAGGCTATTTTTTTTGTTTACTCTTTAACCTCATCACAGGGCAGCGGTCGTAACCATTAATGGTTCCATAGGCGGAGGAGTCCTGGGCATGGCATACAGGTGAGCTCCATTGGCCTCAACCATGTTACATAAGCTGAGATTCATTGGAAGTCATATCGTATATGTTTGAGGTTTGCTTTCTACTAACAGGAATGCTCTGTACCTGTGCTTCTCATTCTAGTTATATTTGCTTTAAAACAAGTTGAACATTCCAATTTTCGTGACCAGTATCCTGGCTGGACTCGTCAGCATAACAGGTAAGTTTATTAATTAAATAAGTAACATTTAATTTGACGACTGTGACATCACATATTAAGGCCGTTAAGTCCTTTGCAAAAAACTCTCAACATTGCGGGACCCAACATGTTGGTTGTGCTTGAACGCCCAACAGGGTGTACTAACCCATCTTGGACCAACAATGTTGGGAATTACGTTTGCGCGGCATTACGGTTATCAAATGACACTTTTTTCGGGTGTCTGGAATAAGACCATCCTCTCACTGCCTTTGCTAAGCGAGAGTATGAAAACAGTATGAAACAGGGACTGACTATTAAGCAGACTTGCAATCTGATTGGCTACACAATGCAGTTGCCGGCTATTCCCCCTTTCCGGTCTGACCATTTAAGGTACACATCGAAAGCTACATCCAATTTTTTTTACTCTATTCTATAGCTTGGTGTGGCAATTCTGTATGTCTTTGTCATTCACCTGCATGCATAATGCTATTCTTGCCTTTCAGCCTGAAGATGATGTGCTAAATATATTGTTTGGTGATGGATTTTTGTTTTGCAGCCATTTGCTCTCTTGCGCGTCCTTGGGAAGCCATCGTTATTGGAGCCATTGGTGCCCTGCTGGCCTGTCCTGGATGTGCACTTCTCGACAAGCTCCAGATTGATGACCCGTCGGCTGCGTCCCACACATTGCTTTGCGGGAATCTGGGGACTAATATCAGTTGCGTTATTTACTGAGAAAGACATCCTGGAAAAGAAATTCTCAAACGAGTATGGTATCTTCAAGGGGGGTCCTTGGAGTTTTCTGGGGGTACAACTGCTCACGGTCGTTGTTGTTGCCGCGTGGGCAGCAACAACAACGTTTTTAGAGCTTCTATTGGTTGATAAGGTGATAGGACTACGCATGAGCGTGGAAGACGAGCTATTGGGCGCAGACAAAGTTGAGCATGGTATTGTAGAGCACGATTTGGTTTCTCAAGCAAATTACGACATAAATGAGAACGGTCGGCACGACCAGATGGGACCGGTTGATATAAATGTTAATGGGCTACAACCAAATGCTGAATTCGGCACTTTACAGAAAAGCGAAAACACAGACAAAAGCTTCTTGAAAACTTTCCGTGCACGAAGGAAGCTGCTTCGACCAAAATGGCGAAGAGCGGTGTCCTTTAATGGAGCTCCCAGGGACAGCTTGAGTAACGGTACTTTTGCTATGAAGGGATCTCATGTTAGTGGAGGAGTAAGTGTCAGCTTAGAAGGGACTACGGAATGTCACAATCACATCAGAACGCAGGAAAATGGAAACGCGGTCACAGAACTGAGTATCAATGGATTGCAAGCGGGTTGACCCTAAGCAGAGCGCTGGCTATAAAAATGAAGCTCCTTCTCGAACGACGTTTCTTGTAACGAGTTTACCGTCGTTTCTTTCCTTAAGTTTACGAGGTTGCTACTGTTCTTGTTCTTCCATTCACTGTCTATATTGTTCACATTGTCGTGTTTTCTCGGCCGGTGATGTAACTAAAAACATGATATATGGTGCCCCATCCCGCATCCCTCGTAGCTCCATATTCTCGCTATCAAGGAAATATCGCAAGTGTTTTCTATAGATGTACAATAAGAGCTCATAAACATTAATGGCACTCTGAGTCTATTCGTTGTCGGATACAGCTACCCTCTGCACGTGTCTAATCCAAATGCGTGTCCAGTTTAAAGTGTCGTTTATTTCAATCTCCTGGGCACAAGAATCAGCGATGTAACTTCGTCGTCACCATCTTTGCCTCTACCACCTTGTTGACTCAACACTGGGAAGCAATTACAATAGAACTCGGCTTGGTAGCAGAAACTGTGAAGTCCGTCTAAGATGTCAGTGCAGGGCTGGTCATGTTTTAAAATGTAAATAAATATCAGGGACAGCAAAAGCAATGCCCAAATTAATCTGTGATAGGGAACTACTATGCAATCGAGATGGCATGGATTTACACCATAGATGGATTTAGAAAGGAAGTGGTCGCTGGTTATCAACTACGTTGACTTTGCAGTACTGTGGAAACCAATAATAAGCCGTGGTAGCTTCTAAGAACATAGCAATTGAGGGATTGATTTGATCTGTATTTTTCGCTTCGCCACTCTGGGAAACCTCTAATCGGAACCCAGAAAGTGAAAGCCGAGTAAGAAAACGAAGTGCTGCGAAGAACACAGTGATAATCGTGCCACGGTCGATATCCCGTGAAATGTACATTGCATTGTTTATATGGAACCAATGGTGTTATAACGTTAATAGGGAGTTTAAGAAACGAGGCGCGAGGGCAACGAAAACGTCATTTCAAAATACAACTTCTCGTTACAGGTGGTTTGCAGCCAATCTCTAGAGACACAAATAACAATGGTGAAACTAACAAATGCTGGTGGACGAACAAAAGGAGCTAATGAGAGATGTATTGTGTACGTCCACCAGCATGGCGGCGATGACGTAACGTGCAAACCACCTATTGCAGCACTTTCGCGATTATTATATTACAATTTGTTCAACTTGTTAAATATCGGCGAACTATCCATGAACTAAATTTCTATGAACGGTGTTAAAGTAAAGAAAAAGAAAGAAAGGTTTGCATCATGTGCTCACGTTCTCGCCAAAACCTAAAATTTGGTCATTTCACGTTGTTATTGTGCAGAGGACGGCAAAGAAATCTACCAAAATTTAAAACGCACGTGCAGAGCTATTGTTTTTGCTAATTAAACCTATTGTTTTTTGACGTTCGCGTTGATGTTCTCGTCATCGTTTCTTAAACTCCCTAATATCTCAAACTGCTCATCACATCTTAAAGAATGCAGATAAATATGTAACAATCATTTTCCCGAAAATTGACTTCAAATTTCGCGCTCTCGGCCTTGCGAGTTCACCGTTGACCGCCATCTTGGAATACGCAATGATTGGTGACGTTTTACGGCTCCCTACTGACGAATTTTGGAATAATTTGTACTGTTTCTTTTGGCGTAAATACGCTAAATTGTAGCGTGTATGGCTGGAATTACAACACAAAAAGCAAGAAAAACCAGGCATTATTCTACATAAATTTCCAAAAGATGAGAAACTGAAAAAAAGATGGACCAAGGCAGCGCGGTGCGTTAGATTGGCACGATGTGTCCATGTAAACTAACATGACTTAAAAGGGGATTTCAAAGTTAATATATATGTTGCCTTCATTCGCCAAAGAAATGTGCCACATAGTGTCTTTCTTTCGAGGACTTTAAGCTGAATGGGTAGCATTGACAAAAACGTTCGAGACTGAGACCTAAAAGCATGATATAAACGGTGTCAAGATGTTGTTATAAGATCCCCTAAACGCTGGGCTTTAAGAATAACATACATATTTCCAATAAATACCCACTCGGTTGGATGAAACTTTCCTTCGGTCATCTTTCCGAGATTTTTTCATTTCAAACAGCACAAACATGACATTTCGGTGGGCATTTCTTAAAACCAGTCGAAGAGTTAAGCACAAGACCTCCTTCCATTTCTAATACTATAAATTCATTCTCCTAGCCGTTGTCATTTCCCGGTTGCTCTTCCTCAGAAGAATATTCTGGCTCCACCCAGGTATATTAAGGACTGGGTATGCCATTATCTTCCCAGAAAGTAAGGGGGTAGTCTAACTTTGATAACAAAGAAGAGATAACAGTGAAACCTGGCCATGGCCTTCGGCCTGTAGAGATAGGTTAATTCGCACTCCTGTTACTATGGAGACGAATTGCGTGACCGCTTTTAGTGACAAGCGGTTTTTTTTTTCTTTTAAGGGTTCTACACACTAGGAAAAATAACTTTTATTCAGACCTTTAGTGGCTGTTATCCCTACCTATTGGGGGAAGGTTCCAAATCCAATTAGAATGGTGTACTACATGCCCTGGATGTACATTTTATGGACGTCGCGTGACCCTAAATTCGTGACAGTTCATTAGTCGCGTGACATGGACACGCCTTCCAGTTAGTTTCATGTACAACTTCTGTCACCCAACAGAGTCACGTGATCGTTTATGTGACAGTTACCCCTCTAAACCAGCTTTGATAGCAATTTTGAGCCTTTGGCTAAGTTTCATGTTAAGAGTGTAAATACTTTCAGAGATAGACCACCGCCCAATATTTTGACTTTCATTTCAGCTGACCCACTACTTAATATACCTCAGCAGGATAAAGGGCTTCATTTGCGCAATGAAAACATCAACATAAAAATAAAGGTGGAAGAAGATTTGTGGAGCCAGGGAGTCGCAAAACGTCATCAATCCGATAGGTCATTGCATATTCCAAGATGGTGGCCTGCCGCCACCGGTGGGTAAAAGCGCGAATTTTGAAGTTAATGTTCGGGAAGATGGTTGCGAGCTTTAAGATTTTACATATTTATCTGAATTCTGTTAGAGGTTTGGAGCAATTTGATGTTATTTGATTTGATGTTATAATGCCATTGGTTCCCTTTAACAATTTGATTCATTTTAATGAAAACCATTTCCAGGCTGTAAAATGCGTGATGTGTCATTTGCTTTTTCTTTGTGCTCTACGAGAAAAAAGCCTGACGGCAGGTTGTTCATAGAAGTCCTTGGCATTTAAACATAACTTTCAAAAAAACTCGTTGCTTCAGCTATGTAGCACACAAAACAAACTCTCATCAAAATAAGTCGTTTACGAAATTAAGCTTGAACCGTACAAGCAATTTAATTTTGCTCTCGGTGTAGTCATTGAGCCAATGACTACACCGAGAGCAAAATTAAATTACATGAAACGTTAAAAAAGGATGAAATCGATATCGACGATGAGATGAAAATGCCTTGAATCATTTGCCTCAAGCTTGTAAGGAAAAATATTTGAAACTGCAGCTTCTAAACCCCATTTAACCTGGAAAGTTGGGAGGGGGAGGGGGTATAGTGCCCACACTCGCTTTGAACTTATTCACATTTACGAACGTCAGAGTCGTTGCCTTTTTCTAAACTTTCACTGGCTTCACAGGCAAGTAAAAACTAACGATATAATGTTCCGAGGTTTCGGCGACCTCATGACGCCGTTCTCAAGGAATGAATAATACAAGTGAGTTCAACGGAGTAAGATCTTACATTAATGGGGTTAATTTAAATAAATACTTTGGCGCGGATCGAATCTGTTTGTACATTCAAGTGTGGTCTTAATTGTTTGATGTACAGCATTTCGTTAATTAAACAATCAAATTTGTTCCTGCATTTTTTCAGTACTTTGAAACAACTCCGTTGAACTCGCTTGTATTATTCATTCCTTGAGAATGGCGTCATGAGGTCGCCGAAACGTCGGAACATTATATCGTTAGTTTTTACTTGCCTGTGTATTTCTAAAGCATTATTAATAACAATTCACTGGCTTCAACTTGATAATAGACTTAATTGTTTAAGAGATTTGAAGTCTGCACGGCAACTGGCTTTTAACGGCCAATTTTTCCAATTTGAAAAAAATTGTTCGTTACATCTTAATACCAATATAGTGCCTGTTTAACGGTCTTAATTAGCTGTTTCCTTTGACGTCCGCAATGAAAGTTGATGGAACTTCAGAAAACAACCAAAGATAAGAGAATATACAAATGATCAGCTAAGGAAAGAAAGTTTCATTTTTTTTTTGAATAAAAACAGGAATATTCCAATACTAAAAAGCTTGCTTGCCAGAATTTTGTTTCTATGGTGACGGCATGCCAGTTAAATGAAAGTTTACGAACCATACCAAAAAGCCACACAGACAATCTGAGGGTTTGGGTGGAGATAGTTCTAAAATTGAAAATTTATGCGCGAGCGGACTTAAAGGATCACATATTTGTATTTGTATCACATCATTTGTAATTAGCTCATTTCGTTGCATCCCTAAGTATTATACAATATTTTCACAGATTTGCATCCGCATCACATTATCTGTATTCAGTTTTTATTTCCGCCGATTTATAATTACATAACATTTTTTTATTACCAACTTTATTTTGAAAGGATTATCCTCTCTTGTATATAGTTAAAAAGTTGTAAGCGTCTTTCAACTGGCGATGGATACTAAAGTATCCGAAATATACTTTGTCTCAAACGTTCGGTCCTGTCGTGTCCTGTTTTTGAAATTTTTAACGTCTATTCCACTACAACAAAATTTCAGTAATAATAATAATGATAATTATAATGATAACAGTTCACTTGTATAGCGCGCGCCGACATCAATATCATTCATACCTAAAATATAAACTGAATATATCAAATAACATAACAACTATAAAAACTACCAGGAATGCTTATGCATTACTTCCAGAACTCTTAATTAAGCTAAACGTTTACGTGTATTTCTATTTTGCAAATAAAATTGAGCGGTTAAACAGTTTTGTTACTGCTATAAAAACTACCAAGGATACTCATGCATTGCTTTCAAAAACTCTTTAAGCTAAACGTTTACATATATTTATATTTTACAACAAAATGGATTTAGCGGTTCAAGAGCTTAGAGGCCGATAGGATTGTGAAATAAGTTGTTTATGCGGTATTTGCTTTTGTTCTTACTTGCTTCGGTGACTTCTGTAAGGAGCCGACCTCATGGAGGAGAAATCGTTAACTTGAAAAAAAGACGTTGCCGAAACTGCCAATACCATAGCAATTTGAAATTGCATGAGGGGGAAAATCGAAACAGTCGACACCACAGTGTAAAGTAACAAGGCCTTGTAAGAGCAAGTACAAATTTCCATTCCTCAGTGTAAGAGACTCTTAAATGATCTCGCGGAACTTTCAAGTGGGTTTTTCACTGTTTTCAGGGACTTGTCAGATTTTTAAATGATTCGAAAATTTCAAAATCATTTTGTAAATGCCAATACGAACAGTAAACGTTTTTAATTTTATGCTAAGTGAATCCTATTTGGACATCCTGAGTTCTATGCTATAACAGGTAACATTCAATTGCCATTGTTATGTAATTTCCAAAAACCGACGTGGTTCTCAGTCAAAAGTTGTATAATTTCTCATATTTTTTAATATATGGTATTTTTATATTACAGATGTAAGGCTGATACTATGTGAAAAACTGAGCTGACTTTGCGAGACACCAACATGACCGAAACTCGATTAAGTACGGTTACAACCATGGACAGCTGTTTCGTCCTTCTGGGACTCGTCAGCATGGTGTAACAAATTTAAATAACGCCAGCTTCAGTTCCAACGCAAATATATACTTTTAGTCAATTTCAAAAACCATTATTATACTAGTGGCGTTTATGGCCTGCCATGATGAATGCATCCTTTAGAGGAGATCCGAGATTTGTTATTGGTGCAACTGAAACAAGGCTAAAAGCTATCTTATGATTTATTCATGTCTTGAAAGCTCAGAAAATTGGCAATGGCACTTCTTAACGCTGGGAAATAACCTAAGGTCCTTGGCAGTTTACGCATATTAGTAGAAAGATTTAGAAAATTGTCAAGAATGTGCCCGTGGGTTAAAAAATATGGTAATTTCACGCAGTGCGCCTGTTCCATGAATACTAACATTTTTTAACCCAGCTTTCACAGTCCATGTAAATTCTTTACAACCACTTTTTTTATCAACTTCAAAATTAACTCCCACCGGCTGTAGATTACTTACCACCATTCTAGTTCTTAACATATTTTTTTTTTTATCTTAATACATCAGGCACTTAATACCTCGTGTATCCACTAGGTCTCCATCGCATTTTTCCTCTTCTTTCAACAACACTCGCCTGAAATTGGAGTAACTTGGAAAGAAAAACATGCTTGTAATAAAATAAACATTGCCTTTTTTATTAATTACTGAATTCGGTTTGCTAAATTTACCAACTTTGCTTCAAATAATCACAAAGGGGCGCCATCTTAGCTTGAAATTGCTGATCCGAAGAGTATACAGGAGGCTAGTTTCATCTAAACAGTAGCAAAGCTCGTCACCAGTCCTCCGTTACTAACGACAGTGAGTAGAGCACTCAACAGATGTTATGAGAGCTGGAGGGTCATCGAAGAGACGCGTCAAGAGGGATCATTCTCTCTTATTTTTTATTTTTATCTCACTTTCTGTCTTTTTTCTTTCTTTCTTTCTTCCATTCCTTCTTTCGCTATGAAGGAAAAATTTCTCCGAGCTGTTTTTTCAACTTTAATTTTACGCGTTCCTATGGCAACACGAAATTCCTAAACCAAGCTTATTACAATCTAGTCCAATTTCAAATTAAGTTCAGTCAAGTCACCAATATACTGGATTTTAACACAGCCCAAAACAGGAAATATATAAGGCTATTAAAATATTAATTACGCCGAAAATGAAAACAAGTATCAGTTTCTCAGCGCTCAGCCATGGCCAATTTTTATTTGGTACCAAGAAAAAGATTGAGCGTATGCTCAAAACACAACTGAACCGACTGTGGGGTTAATCGATGCATTGTATTTGTTTACATGGACAATGTGTTATTATTCTCTGCTGGAATTACTTGTGAGTAACTCGTCTTACTTTAATTAAATTTCTCTTTGTTAGCAAGCAGCTCCTGAAAATAATTGCTCCAGCTCTTTGTTTAAGGAGAATGATAAAATAGCTTTTTACTTTACCGTGTTTTAATCTGCATATTTTGACAACAAACGATGAAAATTTGTAAGGCAAACACACGAAAGAAGAAGCAGCACCGGAGAAATGAAAGCAAATGGAATTCGGACATTTTTCCTCTTCGAGCGATTGCGTGAGTATATTGATATCCAGTATTAGCCTTCTCTGGTCTCTGAACTATTACTTTGCAAATGAATAAAGGGGATTAGTTTCTAAAGAAACTGTGGTGCTGCGTCGGTGGGGGAGTGAAACACGAAAATTTGGTTTATCAAAGGAGTTGATAATGTAAATTGACCCCACCGTACAGGGATTCGGTTAGCTGACGTTTCGAGCGTTAGCCCTTCGTCGGGGCGAATCGATTCGCTCCGACGAAGGGCTAACGCTCGAAACGTCAGCTAATCGAATCCCTGTACGGTGACCAATTTACATTATCAACTCCGTTGACAAACCAAATTTTCGTATTATTTTGCAAAACCTTATCTCACTTGTTTTGTAACTGAACACAAAACATTATTATGATTTATTCAGTCCAGGAAATAGTAAAATGATGGAAATCGTGTTCAACTTTGAACAGTGTTCCACGCTTTGTTAGAAATACCCCTATTTAGTTAACATTTAGCCGTAAAAATGTATGTGCACGTGTTTCTACTATTTCCCAACTTCGTCACCAAAACATCTCTTTATACAAAGCATTCGTGGCAGAAAACTGAAGTATGCTCTATATATCACGGCGTTGAGTAAGGCTTGCAAATGTACATGCCCTGGAAAACTACAATCAGATCAAGAATTGAACCGATCACCCTTTGATGTACGCAGACAGTGGAAAATTTGCATTATGTCTACTAATTCGCTAAGCGGTGATCCCTGAGCAAATTTCGCCAACACTTGTTACGACAATTAGACGACTTGTTGCTAATATAGACCCCAATATAATACGTTCAGCTCAGCGTCCCGTCTTTAAACTCGGATCTATTTGGTGCTACCTTAGCATATGGCCGATTGTTCATTAAACTGTACAAAGTGAAGCAAACTTATCTACTTTAAGAATGCTAGAGGGCGGCCAATCAGCTAGAAGCTGCAGAGTAGCACTTCCCTTATACTGCTGTTTTATTATTATACGTTGAAGAAAGGGTTGAAGTTTTGGTTTTCTGTGTATAAAAAGCTATGGCATTCCAAAGGTTCGATTTAGACGATCAATCCACATGCCCAGACAAGCCTGTGATACAATTTTTTATTATCTTTATCACTTAGGGCCTGTTCACATGGAGGTGGGTGACCCCAGGCAGGTGAGGTCCCCCACCTAGGTGGGGTTACCACGCTCTCCATACAATCTCTCTTTTTTTCTCGATAGCGTTCACATGTGAGGTGGGGTACCTCACCCAGGCGGGTTACCCGGTCAGCCAGGGCGGGTAACCCGCCTAGCTGGGGTGAGTTTTCTCCATGTGAATGCTGGAGGTGGGGTGGGATGAGGTTCATCCGGGCAATTATCTCTGAATTCTTTTGTTAATTCTTGGTTTTCAGTCACGCGTAAGTTACGCAAGTAAAAAAATAAAATCGTCAACCATTCAATAGAGAAAGTGAAGAAATTGAGATATTGCAGAAGAGTAATAAATAAACAATTATGCCCAAGCTTCATGGCTGTGCAACGTCCCGTACTCGAGTTATTCGTCAAAATGTACCACTCAAACCAACATGGCGACCGGAAACGAGTGAGAAACATCTGGAACTTACTTCAGCTATCTCAAAGGCTTTCTTCGCTTTGTTGAGCAAGCAAACTTTCACATAGACGGTTCTCTTGTCATATTGGCTTTTAAAACCTTAAAAACACAAGGTGAATCGATGTCTTCATTTACGTGATACGCATGTGGGCAGACATCTGTTATGTCACACACTGTGAAAAACTATAAAATTCAAACTGCTCTATTTTCAAAACAAAGCTCGGTACCGAGCTGAAAACGTGGAAGCAGATACATTTCTAATATGTCTTTTACATGATGAAGATAAAAATGCAAAAATCTGTTTACTTTTGAGTTTTGGTTTTGATGACATCATGTGGAAAACCTCACCCCAGCGCCCCGGGGTTGCATGTGAAGGCTAGCTTTTTTGGACCACGGGTAGGTGCGGGACCTCATCTGCCTGGGGTCCCCCACCGCCATGTGAACAGGCCCTTAGTACACGCGCTGTGATTGGTCAATTTTGCGGGCCGTATTCTACAGTACGGCCCGCTTGACCTCAACTAGTTTTCTTTCCCTTATGCCGGATTAACCTCAGATATATAATAAATATCTTACTAACCTCGTTTTCTCGGTCCGTACTGTTAGTTACGGATCCTCGTTTTTTCCCATTAATTCATGGCCCGCGCGCTTCGCGCTTGAGCCATAAATCAAGGGAAAAAACTCGGTTAGTAAGAGTTGTTTATGAGCTTCTGGGTCAGACAGACCTGAGTGTTACGAGCATCTTAACTAAATTTTCATTTTGACTTGATTCATCGTCTGGTTGAGCGAGGTCCCAAGGAAGATTATTATCTGTTGGACACAGGTCACCAATAATATTCGTTCTGGGCCCAAATCAGTCACAACTGACAGACACTTTATGTTGTTGATATTTTTTATTGCACAAACACTCCTTTCAATTCGTACTTTACTTACGGTCCACGTGTACTTTGGTTTCACATTTTAACCTACGTACGGGATGATCAACAGAAAGCTACTGGGCCCTGAGGATCCGAGGCGACCCTCATATGGAAAGGGGAGGGATACTCGTCGGAGATTTTGAATTGAACCGCTAAAGGAGACCAATCTGGGTGTGGCCCAAGCTGTTTTGACCCCAAATAAACGAATTTTAAATATACATTTTTACACCCCTAAGCGAGACGACGAGCTCCCCCCCCGCCTCTTTCATATGCGAGACCCTCCTGGGAGGGCAGGATACTGTTCTTTTACGAGTTTACAAGAGGGTTTAAATCCTAAGACTGAGCGGATGCATTAATTAATCTAATGCAATTCACTTCTTCTTCGATTCCAGCCTCATTCTCATTTTAGTTCTCAGAGAAAGTATATATTCAGCTTATTAGTGATATCGCAGTTCCCAAAACAAAGCTTTCTGATTTCTTGTTTTCTTTTTGTCCGCAGACATTTTTAGCCTGTTATGGCACCTTGTTTTAAGCGGTGAGCGAAGACAATTTTTCGCTATGTCAGTTCCAACGTTTGTTATACTCAGATAATACAGTCCATTGAAAGAGCCCAGTGTATTAACTATAGCTATTTTTCGTTTTCAGACACAAGATGTTCGAGGAGCAAGCCAGATGTTTCGAACAAAAACATTCGCCTCACGGAATCAACAGACACTTTCTGTAGCCCAGATTACGACATCTTCAGCACTTACCCAGCAAACATAAGCTGCATATGGATAATCTCCGTTCCAGGAGACAATGCAAAAATCAAACTTTCTTTTTCAGTATTTGACCTTCAAACACCCAGTCCTTCATGCCGAGACGGTGATTTCGTTGAAGTTAGAGACGGACATTATTCAGGCAGCACAATTCTTGGAACATTCTGCGGCAGCACTGTTCCGTCTAATTTGTTATCATCTGGGAAATTTTTGTTTGTTCGCTTTCATTCAGATGTTGCCGTGGAAAAACGAGGTTTTGTCTCTTCTTACGTATCGGTAATTGAGGACAATAGTGGTAAGATTTCTCAGCCTCTTCTTCCATAAAATGTGTCTAATCAACAATGCTAATTAAGTTATAAACGATTTGTCGAGCAAAGTCTGTTACCATAGCAACAGACCACGTGTTAGAAAGAATCTTAATTTCAGCTTTGAGTCTATATAACTCAATAACGAGCTTGGTGAGCCCACTTTTCTCATGATTGAACAGTGATGAACGTGTTTAGATCTTAGCTTTTTCCAAAGTTTGTGGAAGGGGATTCAGAGCCACCTTAACTTTTCTCAAATTTGCAATGCAGTCGGTTGACGTTACCTCGTCAATAGGCCGAGCCCTCATCATATTGTCACACTTTTTATTTTCTCAGCAGGTTCATTAGCCACTGCCATATTGGTTGGAGTAGCATTAGTGCTTGTCCTCATAATAGCAGCAATCATGGGAGCATCTGCAGTGAAGTGGAAAAAGAAACCCCGCTCACCAGTTCCCGTGAAGGTATTTCGAACTCGTCCGGGGATTACGATCAAAATCTACCCAGCAACACCGATTATAAATCGCAGTGAGGTGTCCTTAACTGATGAACTTCTGGATTTTGGCCAGGGTGGTCTGATACCCCCTGAAAACGCATGTGAGATTAAATAGACTTTGGGACGAAAGGACTGGACATGTCCACGTTGTCATGATGAGAAGGAAACACACGTCACAAGAAGAATAAGATTGGATGCATCTCACATGCATAGCATACATGTGCGGCAGAAAAATGAGACAAGTGGACGTCACTTTAAAAATGGATGAAAATAATGGTCAAACACAGAGGCGGAGTCAGAACAGCAAGGCTAGACAATAAACTTGACTATCGCGGGTATTTTTTCTAGTGTTTTGTCAATATATCATTACAGAATTTAGGTGGACCCCTAAGAGTGTGCACATGAAATGACATGACCCATCCTCAATCACGTCACGACTTAGGTATAATTCACCTAGAGCAAACAGCGAGTAGCCCTCCTCCCAGATCTTGTGGTTGTCATGCACTGTGATCACCCTCGTCATCATCATCTTCTTCTTCTTAACTCCAGCCAATCTTGGCAAGGACATAGTGTGTTCCATCGTTATCTTCATCAAAAGATAAACTGCTGCTTCGACCAAAACTGTTGTTTTTGTTTTCCTCCTTTTTAAGCTTAATAAATGGACTTAAAATGTTTATGGTAATAAGGATGTTAGCTAATTAGAGCGCTACATGCTTATTAAGCCGAACATAACCGGACGAAAACCACTACAAATCAGTCCGCCATTAATAGAGTGAATTCGTATAACCCGTTCCTTATGCTAATGAGATTCATAATATTCTAATTGCCAGTTTGGGTACGCACGAGATAGTTTTCACATTGGAATGCACTGTACTGTTTAAAATCTGAGCCAGAGTATTCGCTGTGAGGGAAAAGACCATTAAGGTGCACGATTAACGCGTGGTACTTTTGAATATTCTTGCCATTTTGCTGATGTTAGTGACTTTAAAGGTACAACTGCCAGACTAAAATCATTTCTCATTGCAGCATCGGTTGTTTGAGAATTTTTATGGAGAACAGTTTTGAGGTCGAGATGTGTTTTCCCTGATATCACGACAAGCCCATTTGTTAAAACGAAAATTTGACGTTCATTTTCCCCCTATTTATCTCAGAACACTCTTATGTTGTCTGACTCTCGCGGAGTTCCAATAATTTGTATTCTATTTTTAGACTTCGCGCGCTTCGTTATTAGGAATTTCAAGTACTAGGAGAGTTTTCCATCCAACCTCAAATTCCGAAAAGTTAGAAATGGGGACAAATGGTACGGAAATTTCCCGTGAACATTTTCCAAAAACTCTGGAAAAATACGAAATCCGCAAAGCGAACCATTCAAACCAAAATTCCAGGAGGAAATTCAACTTTAGAACGATAATTCCTGGTAAGAAATTTCCGAAAATGTCGATACACCTCGCGGGGTTGTCCTTGTGTTCGTAAATTTCGAAAAATGCTGTTCCATATTCGTCATTGCGAATTTGCGGAAATTTCATCGAATGGAAAGTGCCATTGATTTCAGTTTGCATGGTGCGTGCTTTCTTAATTGTTTTTCTCACTACCATTTAGCTATTCTCATGAGCATATAAGAAACAGGTTATACGAATTCACTCTACTCATTTCGCAAGGCCGTAGCCCACGAGCGAATAGTACGCGGTCTTAAGGGCCTGTTCACATGGAGGTGGGGGACCCCGGGTAAGTGAGGTACCCCACCTAGCCGTGGTCAAAAAAAGCTGGCTTTCACATGCAACCCCGGGTCGCTGGGGTGATGTTTAAAATGCTATCGCGTGGTGGTTAAGTACGTATATTAACAAATAATTCAGAGACAATTGCCCGGATGAACATCACCCCACCCCACCTCCGGCATTCACATGGAGAAGACTCACCCCAGCTGAGCGGGTTACCCGCCCTGGCTGACCGGGTAACCCGCCTCGGTGAGGTTCCCCACCTCACATGTGAACGCGATCGAAAAATAAAGAGAGATTTTATGGAGGATTGGTAATCCCACCGAGGCGGGGGACTTCACCTACCTGGGGTCACCCACCTCCATGTGAACAGGCCCTAAGTGTGGTCTCCGGTCGTGACGTCATACACACAATGACTATCGAGCAATTTGCAGAGAAACGTAAGAGGACGAAGAAAGCTTGTGAAGAACGCGTCGGAGACATTCTAGCGAACACAACTTCTTCAATTTCTCTCATCCAGCATATGTAAGTAGCCACGTTTCTTTTGATCGATTGAGCGTCTGACGTCACATCCTATTACGAGAAAGTCGATCCAGGTCTTGGCGCTTTGCGCCTGCATTTTCGAATTAAGTAATGGCGGCCATCCAAAACCGAAATTAACGATGGATATGGCACAGTAAGTACCAGAACATATATTTTCGAATTATACAGAAAACAGAGAAATTATATTTTTGATCATAATACTACTATAAGTAAAGCTAAGAAAAGCAAGGATGTCTTCAAAAAACAATGCGGCGAAAGAACAAGTAGCAAGGAATGCGCGCAGACTGAAAAATATATTCTTTAAGTTTAAAAGAATAAAATGTAGTTTGTTAATCCGTTTTCAAGATTTTCCCGGGGTCAACAACTTCACGTCTCAGTGACCCTGGATTATAATGTTAAGCGCAGCACAAGAGGGGTATATGTTTGCCTGCTTGTTTATTGGGAGGCTACAAGACAATCTATTAAATGAAGTTATAGAGGAAATTGATTTTTTCTAAACTCACATGGGTCCATTACAAAAGGATTATTGTGTAAATAGTTAAATTAGCATGCTGTAAACAAGGCGATGCTAACTTAATGCGCGGGCAGCCATATTAGAATTGGTACATTGAAACTGACCTCAGTTTAAAATGGACCCTACCAACGGCTGCTGTGGGTATTGTAATTTGCCTTGCCTTGATTTTGTTTTCAATGTGATTTACATGTGCACTCGGCTGGGTGGCAAGAGTTGCCACCCAGCCGCATATTGATGAAAGTTAATCTCCCCGAGAATATTCATCATATTGGAAGAATAATCATACTGATATCCCCAAGAGTGACATGTGCTTTTAGTTCATGGTGCCCATTTGTTCGTAGCTCACTGTTTGATCTATGCTGATGAGGCTAAATGAAAACAAGGACATTAGCAAAAATTCTGCTATTCAGCCTATCTAAGTTTTTAGTTGACAAAATAAAATTTAAAAAATGTTTGCAGACATTTGTACCCTCCCACGTTGCGATCCACACACCATGAGATTAGACCCAATGGGTGGCAGCACTAAACGTATAACACATGGAAGCCTTAAATAGGTTCTGTTAGGGAACTGAAGTATTAGCTGCTAAAACGCACGCTGCACATGAAATTGGCCATTCATCTGCTGGAGGGTGAGTGGGGAATTCGAAAAAAGTCACTGTGGATTGCTTGCTCATCGGAAATTTCTAAAAAGTTTTCAGACCCTCACTGACACTACAATCCCTTTCTGATCTGAAGCTTTTAACCTATTCATTTTTTCCCCAGTTTTGACACGCAGAAAGGCCCGTTATTTTCGATTAAGACGTTTAAAATGGCACACAGCCTTTCATGGCACACAGCATTGCCGAGGACTTTTGAGCAGTCATCGGTCAGTAGCTCCCAAGCTTATGTTGAGCTGTGACCAAGAGCGTCAATGTAGCTGTTATGGAAGGAAAGAGTACTAGTAATAGTCAAGACTTTCGAGTCTTCGCTCTCTGCCTGGGATTATGCCATGCTGATGAATCCTAACAAGGACATTTTATGAGAAACTGAAGAGTAATCCATATTAAATTTTCACGATTTCCTTAAAACAAGGATCGAGTTCTTCGAAGCGTGGTTAACGTAGCCTTCTTCGCACCTGTTGTTTGTGTCGATCCTACTCTCCCTCCCCACCAACGTCTGCTGAACCGAGCCGGGCATTCCATTCCAGGAACTGACCAATTTTATATTGTAGCTTTTAAATTCGGTGCCTAAGTTCCCGTGCCCTCCTTAGTAGCCGTTGTTTGTGTCGGTTCTATTCTCCCTCCTGAGGGATACTCAGACACAATGGGAATGGAATGTCCGGCTCAGCTCAGCAGACGTTCCTGGGGAGGGAGAGAATAGGACCGACACAAACAACGGCTGCGAAGGAGGCTACATATGGTTAACGCTAATCCGAGTTAACAACTGTGAACACCTATCACAGTGATCACACCTGATCACAGTGAATCCAGAGGAATAGCGCTAAGATTTCCCTCTCCTTTCATAAAATGTGTCTAATCAATAACGCTGATTATTAAGTTAAAACGATTTGTCGAACATAGTCTGTTACCATAGCAACAGATCACGCGTTAGAAAGAATCCTAATTTCAGCTTTGATTTTATATAACTCATTTGATTTTAAAAGCAGTGTAAATCACACCTGATCAGATCAGATTGAATACAGGAATAGCGTTAATAGTGCCGGGTTAACTACCATAGCAACCGGTATCACAGTGATCACACCTGATCATAGTGAATCCAGGAATAGTTTTTGATTCAAATTCCATTGACGCAAAAACATATTTTAAAGCTTACTAATTTGCTATAGAACTACAACATTGCCCCTTTAATGACAGAAGACAGAAGGGCCAGACTTCATTGAACAGCTTAAGTGTTTGTGTCAGTTGTCACATACCGAGTCCTCAATCGCATCAAAATCGGAACAGCTTATAAAATAACATACGGTACAGGCAATTTGCAGATGACAAGGGGTCTAGGTCGAGTTGCAAATTTGACCTCATTGACAAATTAACAAACAACTCAACCACACGAAGGCCATACTTTTCAATAGGCCCTTAACGTTTCAAGTTTAGCGATGTGTAATTGGATAGCGTTCAGGTTATGAACCTTGAACATGGTTCAAAAACCTTGTAGAATTTTTAATAGCTGGTCCCCATTGAGGTTCAATTTTGTCTGGCCGAATTAGTAGGCAATTCTGTGAAAAAGCGTTTCTTCATCACGTTGTCATGTTCGAGTGCCTTTTCACTAGTCACTATTAGCAGATTTCTGCTTTCGTGATCGAACTCTACAATCAGAACACAATAGAATTGACAGCGGATCATCAGCATAGACGTGGTTGGCTTCATCATCCAACTTCGCATGTGTTCCTACATATTTTCGCCCACTCCTCTCACTCAGCGGTTAAGAGAAAATCCTCTGGAACGAAGGAAGCGATTGCAGAAAGCCATCAATTATTCGAAGTTTAATTTTTTTAAAAAGCAACAAGCCAAAGATGAACCGGACCTGTCAGATGATAAGGAAATCCTGTCCCAGACACAATTCAAACTTAGTCACTCAAGCTTTATGGCGTTTTCCTTAATCAGCCTAAACACGAGGGATTATCACTTCAATTATAGTTAGGTGGACTCCTGCACGGGGTTCCTGACCCAAGTCTCGGAATATTTGATAAAAGATGCCTTCCAAAGACACTTTGGGTAAAAGGAGATGATGGGAAGGCGCACGATCTCAGAGAATAGAGATCGTAAACATTCCTTAGCTTTTGCCAACGTAGAACAAACTATTATTTTCATCCGAGAAGAAGAAGAAGGCAACAAAGCGTTTAAATCTCGAGATATCATAATTTGATTATCATTATGATTTAATGCCCAGAGCCTATTTGTGTTTAGCATGTGGTTCTTAATCTTAATTAGCTAAAAAAAGGTGACCTTTCATTGCCATTAAGCAGTTCTTTACTTTTCGCCTTTCTTGTGGTCACTGAAACCTACACATTTGGTATCCAGTCTTCTGATCACTTCACAAACTTTAACATGTTTTTTATGATCATAACATGTCAAAGACAGACAACTCTTGATCGATGGTTTCTGTGACAGATTCTTTTTTGTGTGTTGGAATATTCTTGATTCAGCTTCTTGATATCTCAGAAAAGCCTCCCCTTTGTTTGGAGAAAACTGCAGTTTTTTGGTGTGTGTCAGCTCGTCCTTGATATAATATCCAAAATGTACAAACTCTTTAACACTGCCACTACCAATTTATCCGTTAATTAGTTTTTTTAAAACCTATGGGCTTGCTAATTCTTAAGATCTTACGCATTCCAAAGTGGTTCGAGAGAAAAGTACTTTAATGATGTCAACAGAGTTCAAAACCAGACAGACCGAAAATAATAAAGTCACGAAATCCCTTACTAAGACTAAACATGTTTTCTGACTGGATTTAAAATTTAAAACACACAAAAGAAGAAGCTGTGGGGATCTGTCTCGGCCTTTTTTGAAGACTCCTATCGTTGTTTTTAATTGTCCATCAAATGATCGACAGATTAAAGAGCCTTATCAAGGAATCGCAAAAGCAATAACCATCGCCCATTTTCTGAGATAACGAGAATAACATTGCGTGTTATTAAGATGTATCGTGAAGGCCGAGTCTATTTTTAACTACGATTAAAATTTGGTATATTTTGAGCATTGTTAGAAACGTCAAATTTTGTGTACCCAAGCTATAGTGAACCAAAACACACACGGCCAAACATAAAACGGAAAATAATACTTTGTTTGCTGTCAATGGTGAATGATTGAGGGCGGATGTTCCACCTGATCTTTTGAAATCTTATAAACATCAGCTGTCGCATTACAAAGACTGATGTTTGAAGTTTTATTTTTTCCCTGTCAGTTTACGGATTAATTAGAATTTTAAATTTCATCTGCGCTTCGGAGGTGGGCTCTCGAAAACTCTATCCATTAAATTTGTTTGCACAGGGAAAAGAAGTTGTTCTTGACTTCACAACTGCTTTCGCAGCGATATCGAGTTTCGGCGACTAATCTCCCTGAGCTGCCTTGAAGTCTGTTAAGTCTGAGCGGGAAAGATTTTGGGACGCGAGTCCAATTCCCACGAAATGTTTTATCAGTGGAAGCTTCTGGAGTGAGGCCGTTCTTCGCAAGTCGATGGTCAAACATGAACTGTAACATTCTATTAACCCTTACGGCGATTAGTTTACGTAAGTATATAACAAAATGAGTTATTGAAATTGATGTCTCTTCGTTCCAAGATGCTCCATACATGACGAAAGCCGTACGTTTACAACATGATCGTATTGCCGCTCGGAACTCCAGCTTGTGAATTCACATGAAGTGCGGGCAGGTCATAAGACGACAAAAACGTTATTGTGAGCCAAGGGATTACGGTTGCCAAACGGTGATTGCTTAACTCAAACTGCGTTTCTTTGCCTCGGATCAGCTTATGCTTAGCAACACCATACTGCTAGCTCAGCCATTGTAGCTTTCACAAAGCTTAACACTGGATGAAGGTGACCGAAATTCCATTTTCGAAATATCTCAAAAACAAACAACACCGTCAGAAACCACTGCTTACGAGCTTTGAAATTTCGGCAGGCAAAATGAGCTAAACTGATTAATGCGCTAGGAATTTCATTTGACACAAACAATGGGAATAAAAGATATTTCCGCTGCAACAAATACAGTTCGCCGTCGATACGTCGGACATAACGATGTAAGAAGAAATTCGAGTGCGCCAAAATTAAGCTTTATAGTCATTACAGCGCAGAATTGGTTCAGAGAAGGGGAGACTTGCATCTTCGTTCGATTAGCGTACTGTAAATTCATCAGGCCCGGCCAGGGCGGTAGTGGGATAACATATACCCGGCTTTTTCCCCATAAGATACCAATGTACCTTAAAATTGTAAAACGTGTGATGCTTAATACCTAAAATTATCTTGAAGCATTTAATTCATGTCTGTATACCGAATACCCGAAATTCAGGGAAAACCTGAGATACTTTATACCTGAATTGTAACAAAAATTTACCATATACCTGAATTAAAACGGCTCTAGATACCGTATACCCAAAACCCCTGGCCGAGCCTGATTCATGATCGGTCCAGTTTGAAGATTCTTCTCTTAGCTACCACGCTTAGTGAAGCTAAGTGAAGAATTAAGAGTAGCACCTGAAATTGTATTCTTTAAAAGTTTCGACCTCCGCTATACAGCAAAGGAGGGGAAGAAAGGAACAATATTGTACTTGTAAAATTTTTAACATCCAAAGACATGATCATGAGAACAGATCGGTATGAAAAGTGCGTTGAAGGAATAGTTCAATTCCGAGTTTATTTTTCAACTTTCACTGGTGTTTCGAACACGACCGAACAGGAAATAAGAAAGATACCATCTCATTTCCCAAACGATTTCTCACCTGGTTGAGTTTGTGCACTCGTCAAAATCAGTCGCTCAAGTTTAAGTTTCAGTGGTTTTACCTCGTTGAAGTGATACTAAGCAGGGATGTCATAAACATACTGCCACCTCTTATATTTTCAATAATCTCCCTTCCCACTTCCGAGTGAAAAGATGAGATGTTTCGGGCAAATCACATTGTTTTCTGATGTCAAGTGTTAAACGTGTAAAAGGAATTTCGTGGACATGTGGGTTAAATAATTTTCGACTGAGTTTTTAGGAACTGCCACAAGACCTCAAATCTAGCTCCGAGCGCCTACCTTGCTCATAAGAAACGGCCAAAATCTGATATTCGTGAAATTAGACTAATTCAACAAACTGAAATCAGCTTTTTAACTTCCGTCTCCTGACATATATGAAAATTAAAACCAACTTTACGGTTTTCATGTTTGAACCTTCATATCTATGCATATATATATATGAATTGGTAACGATCTGTATCAGATCCCTTCGATGAAATACTTCACTTATGCCACAGCAACGAAAGATGTTGAGCAGTTCTTTAATTACTCAGTTTTTCTCATGCTGTCGTGTATTGTTTGCCATTGTATTTTTTTAAAAGGCGTTTGAGAATTTTTTTATTTGTTTGGTTGTTTTTATTTATTTTTCTTACAGAACCAGACGGTGATTAATCAGCACCGAGAGTTATTTATATTACGTGGGTTGAAAGGCCATGCAGGCTGAAATAAAACCTCTTAATATATGTTGATTTCGATACTTTATGCATTGTTCAGGACTTTCAGTCGTCTTGAAGTCTCAATTAATGCCATCAAATCCATTTCGTGTGGGTCGATACGTCTTGTGCCTATTGTACGACAATAACGAAACCAAGTTAACAACTGCCCTACTGTTCCGCTGAAATAAGTTGTGCCATTAAATTCAAATTATTTCTCCATAAGTACGACTGCTTGGCGCCTTTCGTGAAGGTGATATCAGGTGTTGTTTTGTGGGTAACCGATAAAGGAAGTCCGGAGCCCGACCTGAAAGTTTTGAGGTATAGAATTGGAACGAAAATAGTTCGTGTCGTGTTCCTTGAGAAGCACACTTTGAACTAAATTTTTCCCATACAGTACTCGAAGCAAATGACATACAACCACATTTGCGTGAAGAGTGTGAATCACTATCTTAATTCACGAAAGAAAGCCTTCAAAGAAAGATGATGCAAGTAGTAAATTAGAACTTCTAATAATAAATAGATTAGGGAGTAAAATGCACTTAAAAGATGCGTATATAAATATAAAAATGTCGGAGGACATCCATATACATTTTTTACCATCATATAATGTTCGGTTCAGGGTGTTATTGAAATATATCACTATTACAGTAAAAACGTTTTCAGAGAAGTTTTTCCTTGGAAGTCTGAGTTCGTTTCAGGGTGTTATTGAAACAACTACCCGCTGGCAAATTGGTTGGAAGAAAAATTAAAGCCGTTATCAACCAACAAATATTGTATCAACGATATATTTGCGTGACACTTTCGTACATTTTTTTTTTCTGTTTCCTTTTGCTTATTGTGTTGCTTACCTTGGGAATTATACCCATAGGACACGCAAATATTCCATGTATTTTTTCATATTTTATATATTCGTATTACACCTCATATTTTTTCACTTTTTAACTTGATAATGGCGTAACGTAGCGCCGAAACGTCGTTCACTTTTTTAAATGTGTTTTAAAAGTCTTTTAACGTATAACTTCTTAATCAAGTCTGAGTTGAGGTTTGTATAATAGGGTGCTGAGTTAAGTCCGGGTTTCACTAGCGACGCAAGCACAAGCGCATGCGTAAGCGCAAGCATAAATAGCTTATGCCAAGTGAAAACGAACACTACGCAAGTGAACGCAAGCGTTAGCGCAAGCACAAGGAAAAGGACAAATTTTCATCCTTGCGCTTGTTCTTGCGCTTATGCTTGCGTTGAGCCCGTTTTCACAGTGAAATAAGCGCTCAAGAACTTGTGCTTGCGCTTGTGCTTTAAGACTTGGCTATATATGTAGCACCAAGCTCACGGCGACTTGTTGAAGAGCCAAAGTTCACGAGCCAAACAACTTGTCGCGATGAACGTAGCGGGCGGGAAATGCTTTACTAATCGAATAAAGTCGGGAATCACGGATTGTCCGGCACTGATTGTCGGTGTTTTAATTGACTGAAGTCGAATGTAAACTGAAATACAATGCAAAAGTTATACAGACTAATCACTAAAATGGTTGCTGGTTACCAAGATAACAAGAATCACGAATGCGTAAAAGATACACATTCCACTCATAGTTGCACAGTTACAAAGAGCTTGTGGCTAAACTAACGAAAAAGGCGAAATCGAAACTCATCAAAAATCCATTACTTGTACTTAGCTAAATAGCATACGAAAAGACGTATCGACAAAAATAAAGTCATAAAGCACTATTTGAAATTAGTATAAATCTACTAGCGTTCTATCACGAATGCCTTTCTCTGATTGGCTACGCTACTCGCTATCTATTCTGTGATAGATAGTGAGTAGCGGCTATCAACAAAATGGCGCCTGCTTCTTCGCGTTTTCGAAGTGTCTGTGAGGAGAATTTTGATAATTTACTTGTTTAGTTTTGAACGACTAGTAGATTTACAATAAAACAATTAGATTATTCGCTCTCGATTTCTATGCGTGATAGCTGATTCGGGCTTCTCCCTCAGCAGCTATCACGCGATAATAATAAATGGAATATTTACCCGGGATAACCCTTCAGTACGAAGTACTGTTATCAGCGGGGTCCTGCTGACTAAGAATTAAAAAAAAAAATTATTGAGCACATAATCTAATTGTTAACTACAAGTACATGATAACAAAGGCTGTGCTTACGGAAATGCCCTAGCAAGCGAAACGTGACAGCGGGAAAGTGAAAAACAAAGTTACTAGAAATGTCTAAAAGCACAAAAGGGGCCAAAACGTGTTTGACTACGGTATTTGTAGTGCTCAAAAAGGACGAAAGGGCGAGATTTAAAGACCAGGGCGTTGTCACGTGCTTAACTTAAAGTCAACGCTAAAAAGAACTATAAAATATTGAGCACAAGAAAAATAATGTCCTAGACGAGTACTTGTAAACAAAAGTATTAAAATAATTGTACTTACACATCGGTTCCCGCTTGTACTCTAAAAGGCCAAGAATGACTTCAAAAAACTTCTCTTACGAAAATGCTCTAATCAAGGCGATGGCTACTGAGGACTAAAGGCTACAGGTGAAATGTCGCTATTTCCACATGTAAAGCTAATGACGTAACACTAAATAAACAAATTTAACGAATAAGAAAGAATCACTAGTAATCATAGATAGATAAGCCTCATTGTGGTGTTCTTTACAATATAGTTTTCGACAAATTGCATAATGAGTCAGCGTACTCAATTGAACTAAATATGATTCAGTAGCAGCACTTTGAGCAAACTGCTTGAGAATTCAAGGAAGAAAAACTGTGACTGCCATTCTTTTAGCCACTCGCCTCAGAAGTAAGATAAAAGCACAAGCCATTGTAAACTCGAATCATGAGCATTTTTCTGCTCCAGGGTGGAAGGGGTGTTTTTGCTTCGAGTTCCATATTTTGGCCTTCAGCCTCAAACCTGGGCCAACCGAGGATACCAAACGAGGATAAGAGTTGTCGAGAGCCGGACTCACATGACAGTTGCGCAAGAATTTTCTTTAATTCTCAGCACCAAACGAGAATTTGCAAGAATCCGGCAGGGGTTGAAACGCAAATTCCTTGCATGAAAAATTCCTAAGAGCAATTAGTACGCTCATTTTGACCGTTGTAAACAAACATGGCAACTGAGCAATTTTACACGCAGTGCAATTTTACACGCAGTGCTGTAAAAACTCTCGAGCAACTCTCAAGAACGTAGGCCAAACGAGGAAAAACCCAGTCATCGACTCTCACGATGATAATCGTGAGCAAGTTCACATTTGACGAGAGCGTGTGAAAGTCGATGAGAAGTCCCCGAGAGCGCTTTGAACTCAGTCGAGTTTCAAACGAGATCGAGAGACTAAACTTCGTTGAGTTATTGGCGAGTTTAAGCAAAGACTATGGCAACGCAAACGAAAACGTCATTTAAAAAGGTTTATCACAGGCATTGTAGCTAATTCATGGCTATTCTAACTTGTCAAAAACAGTGAACCGACAAACCATCGAGGAACTAACTTGGTGTGAACGACGTGAAAGAAAAGAAGGGGGATGATGAAATTTTGGCCGTCGTGTGTTCACGTCCTCCACAAAACTTGAATTTGGTCGTTTCACGTTGTTGTTTGTAGAGGACGGTAACGAAATGTAATAAATTTTCAAATGCATGTGCAAAGCCATTGTTGTTGCCCGTTAACTCTCGTTTTGTGGCATTCCCGTTGCCGTTGGCGTGGTTGTTGCTTAAACTCCAGTCCCTGTTGTTGAGGGTGATTATAAACCTATTTGAGTCTCCAGAATTTGCTTGCACGTGCGCTGTTTTTATTGTTATTCTTTCGTTTATGCCAACAGTGAAACGATCCGCTGCAGATTGCTTGAAGAACAACACCGATAATGATAACATAAGGTTCAGTGCACAGGAAGGTCACTTTAGCAGTCCTGGTTACCCTGCGTACTTTACTGACAACATTCAGTGCACGTGGTACATCGTCGTTGCTAGGAGGCACTCCATTGAACTGCAATTTGAATTCTTCGACTTTGGACACTCCCCACCGTGCCCCGCGAAACAAGAAGCAAGTTTTCTGGAAATTCGTGATGGGCATGGCAGTGACAGTAGATCTCTGGGATTATTTTGCGGTGAAACAAAACCGGAAAAGATTTCTTCCAGCGGTCGCGAAATGTTGGTCAGATTTAAAGCGAACGCGTACAGGTCTCTTAAATTTAAAGCAAATTTTACGGCTTTCAGAGGTAAGGCAATTAAGTTAAGATGTCTTTTTAATAATAATAATAATAATAATAATAATAATAATAACAATAATTTAGATAATAATTTAGAACTTATATAGCGCATTTTCCATGTGTATATGATCAAATGCGCTTTACAAGCAAATGAAATTGGAATTTGGAAATGTTGGTTTTTGTGGAGAGGGGAAAACCGGAGAACCCGGAGAATAACCTCTCGGAGCAGGGAAGAGAGCCACAACAAACTCAACCCACATATGACGTCGAGTCATAGAGTGTTGTCTGTATTTATAACCCAGCGCTTTGATTTCCGAATTGCGCTGTCATGGACGAAATACATCATCAGGTGGTACAAAATTGGACGACGGCTATTAGGGCCAGGAAGGGGAAAGAAAGAAACAGAGCAATGCATCGCGTTAAATGTTAAATAATGCCGTGTCATCAAAAACTGTTCTCTCTTTCCACAGTAAAGTAGGAATTAATCGGAGGATTGTAAAACTACTTTAAGGCTTTCTGGCATATCAGAGGATAACGCCTTAGAGCCTAGGCTCGAAGATTGTCTACAACATTTCAGTTACCCCGCTCCTTTCTTTCAGTCTAGTCCCGGACATTAGTCCCGCCAGCAGCTTAAAGGGATTAATTTGCTAAGTGGTAGGCCCGTATTTACCATATGTTTGAATGCTGCCTCAAGCCGGAAAGACCAAGACTCGTGGCAAATTATTACTAAGCCTTAGAGCTCTATCGCTGGCATAAAACCATGTCAACGTGAAATTTTTTCGTAAAAGCTTCGCTAGCGTTCGGCCATAGACTCTTATCCACTCTTAGAGACTCCGCTGAGCTCTCTTTGGTCATGGCTTTCATGTGCTCTTAAAAGATTCTACTTTCGTTATTTACGGCATCCGTTAGGCCGGACTTCACGGGAGAGGGGGGGGGGGGGGGGTAGGGGATCCCTTTCTGGAGGTTTCAAATGTGTGTCGCCAAGAACGAGGCTCAAGTGCCCCCTTTGTGAAGACGTAAGCGGCTGTGAGCGGACGACGTCTCGGTGTTTCCATTTACAAGTACCATCATGTGATCATTTGTAACGCGGTCGGCCCTTACTTTTCATTCACTGGACGAGACCCTGCTCACAAAGGCTATTGACGTAACTGCCCTCATAACATTATATCTGATACGAGAAACAGCACTGAGCTGGATAACAGCTGTGGCGACGCCTAAGAAACACAGTAGAGTTGTTACACACTGTATTCACGCTTTGTAAAGCGGTTTTAACTTCAGTTAAATATCAAGAGTTTGACCACTTAGGCTAAATGAAGATACCAGGACAATTCGGTTCTATCATTTTGGAAGAAATCGCGCACTGTGCCTCTGCCATTGTGCACTTCTCCGTTGTACTGTTACAGCGGTACAGCAGCAGTACAACAGTAATGCAGAAGGAGATTCTACCTGCCCGTCCTTGATTAAGAATACAATACAATGTAACTGTTCAATTTCTTGAGAAGTACCTTCCTTTCCAGTTGCTCTTGATTTTAATATTTGCTCGGCCCCACTAGCCTTTATGTGTTATAAATACCGCCGGGGGTAAAGCCGCTGTTACACGTTGAAACTTTTAGTTGAAACTTGTGTGCAGCGGCGATTAGCAAGTTTCCGGCAGCAAGCATTGCACCGTGTAACATGAAAGGTCGAAACTTGTTCGGGAACGTTGAAACCGGTCTCAAATTCCCGCAAACTAGTTCCATGGCTTACGCAACGTAGCGTGACAAGACCGAGCGAGACCAGTTTCACGAAGTGGTGTTACACGGTGAAACTCTTGTTTTTATCACCATTGCGATCGTAGAAAGCGGTTCTACTTTGCGTGAAACTTGTCTCGCAACGGAAGTTCGAAAATGTTTCACGAAACTGACCATGTTACACGGTGCAACGCCCGCTGAAACTTGTTTCGCAGCGCCGTTGCACACAAGTTTCAGCTAAAAGTTCCAACGTGTAACGGCGGCTTAAATATTTAACGGTCATTTATTATTTTTTTTAAAGTTGAAATTTCGTTTCTGTCTTGACCTGAATACGATATTGAAAGAGAAAAGTTTCACGCCTTTTTAATAAATTATACACTTTCCATTGCAGATTCTCCATCTACTCTGCTAGTCGTTGCTGGAGTGTCCACGATAGTTGGGTTAATGGTGATCTTATTACTATTAACACTTTACCTGAAGAGAAAGCGAAGGAATTCTGATGACGAAAACTCTTCGCTTGCTGGATCTGAAAACCATGAAAATCAACAGAACTGCACTACATGTGATACATCCGGGACACACGGGGAAAACATAGATCTACAGTTCTCTCCCGTGGCGGGAAACACGGACGCGCGCAAACAATCAACATCTGAACGTGAACTTGTTAATTCTTGTCACGTGAACGAAAGAAAGCGATCTCAATCGCTTGGCGCTTTTGCGCGGGAAAATCTTGCGCCCGTTGTTGAGTGAAGTGTCAACAAACACGAGATCTACTTAAAAGGGTTTGAATGACTCGCGGTACAACATTAGTTAACATTTGTTGCTCAACAAATGTTGAACGATCAATACAGTGATCTTTTCGTGTCTCGAGAAATAGGCATTTCTTTACCTTACTCGAACTGGTAAGTGGGGAACTGGACGGAGGTTAGGAACAACCCGCGAAAACCTAATTTGGTCTGATAATTCAAGCTTAAAAACAACACGCGACAGTTTATAGAGACTACATTCTACTGAAATTGTGTATGCTCTGTTATGATAATCAGTATCTGATTGCAAGTGGTACTATAAAGAACTGAACGCTAACAGCGGATAACAGTCGTAGGGGAGCAACAACAGTACAACCACGGTAAAAGCTAATTCACCCATCGTCATGGTCACTCGTGTTATGCTTTGGCAGTTTTTATATTTCATGGACGAGTTCACTGGTACAGTCGGGTGACGTACATGCATGGGCTAGTCTGTTATCGGCGAGTTAGCATGGGCGTAGATCAGCCAATAGTATAAGTGACCGCACGTAAGCGAGTGATATCTGATCATGCAATAAATGAAATATATATATTTAAAGGAAAACGATCTCCCACATTTATCGATAAACGCCATTGTTTCTGTAAATAAGTAATAAATAAAATATTTTTTCAGTGTCAAAGTATTTATCACTTCCTAGTTCCCTCTTTAAAAAGTACTTACTCTGGTTTACAGAAACCTAAAAGAACCTATGCATACATCAACACAATGGCCTGGACGCTGATTCCAGATAACAGAGAAAAAAAACTGATCAAACTACAGAATTCAAAAATGTGTGGTTTGAGTCCGAGAAATTATTTCCCAAAGCAGCGGGTAAAGCATGATGGTTGCCGGGGTGACGTGACTGTAGTCTTTAGAAGGATTGTGTTGAACGGAAACACCATGGAACTTGAGACTTGAGTACCAATACGAGATTAAGTACGACTAGAAGGGGTTAGTTCCTAAAGAAAGTGTAGTGCTGTGTCGATCGGTGGGGGAGGGGGGACGAGTGGTACACGAAAATTTGGGTTTATCAACAGAGTTAACAATGTAAATTGACCACCGTACAGGAATTCAAAAAGCTGACGTTTCGTTAGCCCTTCGTCACAGCGATTCGAGGAATTGTGGGTTGTGCATGGTTTATATACAGAATATGGAGCTAGGCTATTGGTGGTAACATGGTAACATGAAAAACAGGAATAAATTAATTGAATGAAAAGCGCTTGTTGATACCGTGATTAAGAGTGCCGATTTAAAAGATAAATTTTTGCCGGCTTGAGATTTAAAAACATCCAAACCAGTCGCGCGGCATTTTAATCTCCCTAGCCATTCCAAACAACACATGTAGATCTCCTGCCTTTCCCTACATCAAGGTACCATGGAAAAAGGTAAAAATCTCATTCCCATGGTGACTCCTCTTCCCGCACCCTGGGACGGCAGGCACCGCGCAGGGGAAGTGCCCGAGGGGGGGGTGGGGCAGCCCCATCGTATGTCATCGTATGTTGAGTTGAGCTTTGTGGGTAGGTTACTAATTGCCAGTTATTAGTTAAGCGCGAAGGTAATTAAATTCTTGTTTTAAAACAGCACTTTTTGTTGATGAAAGTATATTTTTCACCACACCATGTTAGTTTTAAATGCATTTCTAGCCATTTCAGTGGACTTTTAATTTTTGAGTCCCCCCCCCACGTGCAAAGTTGCTGCGCGGGCCCTGGACGGGAAAAGGACACACCATGGGAACGAGGTTGTCACCCGGGTGGGGCAACCATACCAGTCAAGTGTATCGTCAGTATTTGCCACAATGCCTTCGTCGACCAATCAGAGCGATAACCAGAGACTTAATGCCACGTATATTGACGAGGTACATTTTACCTCGGACTTATATGAAGTAGGCCCTTTAAGTTATAGAAAAACAGTCAAACAGTCCCACAATCCTTCTCAAACCCACACTCAACCGAAAGATCGTGCTTTAACAAGGTTATAAAGTTGTAACTACCATATACACTATTACTCAATACTTTTCTTTTATTCACGGACATAAAGGTTAAGAATATACTTTGTTGAAGACGCTGTTCTACGGAGCTGACCGGACGTGTGCACAGTGGATCACTCTAATGTCGACTTCAACTCAAGTCGTACCGACAACTATAGGGCGTATGCACGTTACATCATCACCGTCATGTTGGTGTACCGTAAACAAAAGATTTCTCATTAGCTTCTTTTGTTATTGTCCACCAACGTGGCCGCCAACCATTGTCATTCGAATCTCTGGAAACTGGCTGCATACCCTCTATTTCCAACATCGATGCGTTAGGGTTAGGCGAACAGCTAACATTAGAATTCTGACGTTATGACGTCACGTGACGTCCAAAACAGCAGCGCAAGAGAAACGTTTTTAATCATTTCCAAACTGATTTAAACTTAAATTTGTGATCTAGTCATAATTCCAAACAAAAAAATAGCATCAATTTGTTGAAAGAGTGGACGATCCCTTTAAAAGCATGATTAAGCTAACCCTGGGTTAGCATCAAATTTTATTATAATTGAATTACCAGTCAAGAAATTAAAGAAGATTCCAAAAGATTTCCGGCCTTCACTTTTGACTTGGAATTTCCTTTATGTTAAGTTTAAAATAGCTCCTAAGAACTTTAAAAAAAAGAGAAAAGAAAAGAAAACCAAGGTTAACTTTAATCGCAGATTAACGTTAATCGTCTTTAGAACTACCACACCTAGGCTATAAATGATACTTCACAAATTAATGTGATCAAGTAAGCTGAAGCCACTCTAAGGGCACTAAGGCCACAAGGTAGCGGGCATTACCCTTAATCTACCAAAGAAAAAAGACTGAGCCCAAGCATTAGCAGCCATGGACAGCTGTTTCGGCCTTGTTAGGCCTCATCAGCATGGCATAGCTAATGCTCAGGCTCAAGTACCCACATATCAATAAAACAAGCAATCAGAACGTAAAGCTTGTGGGATGTGGCTGGAGTGACAAGGATACTTCACAAATTAATGTGATCAAGTAAGCTGAAGCTACTCTAAGGGCACTAAGGCCACAAGGTAGCGGGTATTACCCCTTAATCTACCAAAGAAAAGATTGAGCCAAAGGATTAGCAGCCATGGCCAACTGTTTCGGCCTTGTTAGGCCTCATCAGCATGGTATAGCTAATGCTCAGGCTCAAGTACCCACATATCTATAAAACAAGCAATGAAAGCGTAAAGCTTGTGGGACTGTGGCTGGAGTGGCAAGGATACTTCACAAATTAATGTGATCAAGTAAGCTGAAGCCACTCTAAGAGCACTAAGGCCACAAGGTAGCGGGAATTACCCCTTAAATCTACCAAAGCAAAGATTGAGCCCAAGCCGATTAGCAGCCATGGACAGCTGTTTCGGCCTTGTTAGGCCTCATCAGCATAGCATAGCTAATGCTCAGGCTCAAGTACCTACATATCAATAAAACAAGCAATGATTGGCTCATTGTTAGGCTATCTACCAAAGCAAAGATTGAGCCCAAGCCGATTAGTAGCCATGGACAGCTGTTTCGGCCTTGTTAGGCCTCATCAGCATGGCATAGCAAATAGCTCCTAAGAACATCAAAAAAAAAAAAAAAAAGAAAAGAAAAGAAAACCAAGGTTAACTTTAATCGCAGATTAACGTTAATCGTCTTTAGAACTACCACACCTAGGCTATAAATGATACTTCACAAATTAATGTGATCAAGTAAGCTGAAGCCACTCTAAGGGCACTAAGGCCACATGGTAGCGGGCATTAACCCTTAAGTCTACCAAAGAAAAGGTTGAGCCCGAGCATTAGCAGCCATGGATAGCTGTTTCATCCTTGGTAGGCCTCATCAGCATGACATAGCAAATGCTCAGGCTCAAGTACCCACACAACAAGGCATATCAATAAAACAAGCAGTGAAAACGTAAAGCTTGTGGGATGTGGCTGGAGTGACAAGGATACTTCACAAATTATTGTGATCAAGTAAGCTGAAGCCACTCTAAGAGCACTAAGGCCACATGGTAGCGGGCATTACCCTAGCATTACCCCTAGCAGCCATGGACAGCTGTTTCGGCCTTGTTAGGCCTCATCAGCATGGCATAGCTAATGCTCAGGCTCAAGTATACCCACATATCAATAAAACAAACAGTGAAAACATAAAGCTTGTGGGATGTGGCTGGAGTGACAAGGATTACCCCTTAAATCTACCAAAGCAAAGATTGAGCCCAAGCATTAGCAGCCATGGACAGCTGTTTCGGCCTTGTTAGGCCTCATCAGCATCGCATAGCTAATGCTCAGGCTCAAGTACCCACATATCTATAAAACAAGCAATGAAAGTGTAAAGCTTGTGGGACTGTGGCTGGAGTGACAAGGATACTTCACAAATTAATGTGATCAAGTAAGCTGAAGCCACTCTAAGAGCACTAAGGCCACAAGGTAGCGGGAATTACCCCTTACATCTACCAAAGCAAAGATTGAGCCCAAGCCGATTAGCAGCCATGGACAGCTGTTTCGGCCTTGTTAGGTCTCATCAGCATAGCATAGCTAATGCTCAGGCTCAAGTACCTACATATCAATAAAACAAGCAATGATTGGCTCATTGTTAGGCTATAAATGGCTGCTAATGCTTGATGATACTTCGTTCAAGTGAACTTTCAGTAGCAGACAGTACAATGTGAATGACATATGAAATGAATCATATATGAACTGCGGAAATGAAATCAAATGAAGAATGATCCTCGCAGTTGTGAACGCAATTTATGCAATTGCGAAAAGAAGCCTGAAAAAAATTCAGGACTTCAACGGGGTTCGAACCCGTGACCTCGCGATTACCGGTGCGATGCTCTAACCAACTGAGCTATGAAGCCACTGACGTTGGGAGCAGGTCAATTGTGGGTTCATATGTTCCCGTGAAAGAAATGAGTGTGAATGACATATGAAATGAATCATATATGAACTGCGGAAATGAAATCAAATTCAAAAATTGAAAATTTGAAAATTCAAATTCAAATTGAAATCAAAAGTCCTGAATTTTTTTCAGGCTTCTTTTCGCAATTGCATAAATTGCGTTCACAACTGCGAGGATCATTCTTCATTTGAAGACAGTACAATGTTGACTTTGTGCAAAGACCTGTAAATAAATATGAGATTTTAAAGTTCCACAAGGTCAAACAACATTCACAAACAGAAACTGAAATAAACAGGTCGTCTCTTGTTTTACATGGTTACTTGAGCAGTATCGAGTTTAAAGCAACTGATATTTCTCGCGAGCATTGATACTTTTCATATCAATGATATGGTATCGATGCCAGTCCTCCCCGGTCCCGAAAGCGAAGCTCTGTCAAGCTCCACGACAGTTGCACAACGTAATTTCTCTTGACAGTCACAGTCCACTTGTGTTGACGCTTTCACGAAATGGGAACAAAAGGATACATCAAAATATGCGGCAAAAATTTATTGTCGTTTTAAAAGCATAGAAGCGGAACCAGTATTATATCAAACTGAGCGAACGGTTAAACAACAGTGTACGCCTTCCTTTCAAAGAGCCTATTGGATCCAAAGCTGAAAACCCGGCCGATGCAGAACATGTCTTCGTTTGTTTTTCTTATTGCTACCTTTTTTGGTAAGTTTGTCGATCAATTAATACTTTAATGCATTTGTTTTTTAATTCCTAAATCGACCATAATTAGCTCTTCTGAAAAAGTGTAAATAACGACACAGAGCGTCCATAGTGGATTGACACCGCTAAATTCTCGACATCAAACTGTTGTATCTCTTTCCAAACTGATTAGCATATGGTTTAGGTGAACTGAAGCGACCAAATGCTGTTATGGTTTCAGAAAATTGTGAATTGTATTGCATCATCAAAGTGACAGCTAAATATAAACGACTGTACATGATGACATAGTGACCATACTTGTAGAAGGAATAATTCTGCAAGTGCAAAAGTACTAAAAAACGGAAGTACTTAATCTGCAACTGGTCCCTTTGTTATTTTCTTCAATTACGAAGAAACACTTACACAGCTTTCCTAACAAGGCTGTATTCTGCTATACAGCTCAATCGGTTCAACTCTTGTTTCAACTCATTGTCAAGAGTTCCAACACAGCTATTTGATTGCATAAGCCCGCAAAAATAACACCAATAAGAGAATTCAGTACCACTTCCTGTATGATACTCAGTTCTCAATGAACACGTAATTAGAATAAACCGTCATTTCGCGTTGTACAGCTTTTTAAGGAAATTTAATCCTATTAATGACAAGCGATACTTTAAATTTACGTTAAAACACGTAAATATTGCTATATAGCCTTGAGTGCCTGCACTTCCCTATTTTGGGAAATTAGATCGTACGGCGTACTGTGGGAACACCACTCGGAAAAGTTTGCTAAACTCAATACCGTAACATGGCGTTGCAATATTTACACTATCGAGCTCTGAATTAGTGTTCGTCTCAATAATTTGTAACAAAGTTCTAATAGCTGCCACCCACTGAAATTTACTGAATCTAGTTGTCTGTTCCAACGAGCCTAAACATCAGTTGAGTACATCGAACATGCGTGACAACTCCTGTCATGCGATATGGGGTATAGAGATATAGCACGTGCCATGGCCAGTATATAACCCTGGCATCCCGGGGTGGGGGGCGGTACTCCCAGAAAATTTGGGTGGGGGTGTGCGGCCCGCTTCCTGAAACCCTTACCCTATTTCAGACCAAAATCTGCAATTTTCCCTACTCTATTTCAGACCTGACCAAAAACAAAAAACAAAAAAACATACTCAATTCAACATACTCAATTCAAGACTAGATTGCACAACCCATACCCTATTTCAGACCAAAATGGTCAAAATTGATACCCTATTTCAGACCAAAACGGCTAAAATACCATACCCTTTAGGGCCGCACTTACCTATATAGCCCAAATAAGGGAGTACCCCTCGAGCCTGGCGTGAAGCTTCAGACAAAAATTGTAATTTTTAGCTCGTGTTCACCCCTGGCGTTCTTCAGTTTGACTTTTGTTTTGTGCTTGGACGTCGTTTTCCCACAGATTTTGAAATAATGGGGCCATACGGTGGGGAAAATATCAGTTCATCTGAAAAAATGAGAGAACTTTTGATGTAACTTTCTTTATGTAAAATCTCACGAAACAGCTGGGATATAAATACCTTTGGAAATAGCTATGAAATATCTTTAATAGTGGCTCTTTAGTGGCTCGTACTTCGGCAGCCCAAGGCATTCAGCAATGGTACATCGATCCTCGATCCTCGATCCTTGGACGCATCTTGATGTGAAATTTTTCCCTTCGGACATATGACGTTGCCACGGCACCCAGGGTTTTCAGAAGCAGCTCAACAGCAAATTAAATTTAGTACTTCTAAGTACAATTTAGCAATTCTTTATCGATCTCAGTTCATATTGGCTCAACTGACGTGGCTTCGTACAAGTCGAAAAATCCAAGACAACGGACAGCTAGACAGCAAAGTGACGTTGCATGACGTCACACAATGTTTTGGAGGACTCAGTTGGCTATCTATTTGTGATAAAATGTTTAAATGTTACAATAAAACAAGATCCAAAGGATGGTTGCAATCGACTCCCTCCCCCCTCCCATAATCACCAGTACTGCGGCAGGAGAGTAGGTTTGCCTATATACTTCCGATAAAAATTCATCGGCTTCTCTCTTCTTTTTTTTTCTTACAGGCGCTGTGCTTCTATTTTCTACAAACACAGCAAGTAAGTGGTAATAGTGTGTAACACAGTTGTGGGGCTCTCATGGGATGAAATATAAAGCCCTTTAAACAAGAACTGAAACGTGATTTTTGGTAAAATGTAGTTTTTTTACTCCTCAGTTAGCTGCATTAACTCCACAACTGCTAACCTCTCACGATCACTCAGATCCAAAGCCTTTTTGATCGTCTTGGAACAAAATTAGGGAGCTTAAGTAGCCCACACGGCAACGCCAGCGGAAGCTTCACTTCGAGATTACTTCAACTCTATGCTTTAATAGGTATACGCTTTCAACCTATATAATGAGGCCGAACTATCCAGAAACTAAATTGTTACGAAGTGAAGAAAACCAAATTCACTGTTAAGTGCTTATCTGCAAAACCCTGAACGTAACTTGTAACGCACGTGCATCGTTGCCGCTTTAGCTCCTTTCGTGCATGCACTGTTCATGTTACTTTAATGAAACTGGCTGCGAAAAAGCGGAACAGGAAATATATGCGATTCTCTTTAAAACTAACTAAAGCTTATCGTTTGTGTAAATAAAGGGTTAACAGTTAAATTTTGGATTTCTTTTATGTTTTGGATTTCTTTTATGTTTTAGCATCTCGCACAAACTGCAATCTCACGGTACGAAACGTCACGTTCCAAGCCAACAGCACACCGAGGACCTTCAACAGCCCTTCATACCCGAGGGCGTATCCATTGAGCATCTCCTGCACCTACCTGTTTACGGCCCCAGAGGGCCAAAGAATAGAATTGACCTTCAAGAACTTTCACTTGGAGGGGAGCCCTCCAAAATGCACTAACGATTACTTGGAGGTCCGTGACGGTCCTACTGGAAAGAGCACATTGATCACTAGGCTCTGTGGGGCGGAGAAGCCGAGACCGATCATTTCTCCAGCAAATAACATTTATTTGTTCTTCGTATCGAACGATCAGTTCGTGTTTGAAGGTTTCAGTGGAACTTACAGAACCATAGACGAGGGTGAGTTGGATAAAAAGCGGCAAAAATACAAGCGCAACAGTAGAATAACGAGGTGGGAGGGAGGGGAAGGGGTGAGATGTAACCCACCCCAACCCCTCTAGTGGAGGTAGTTGTTATAAATTCAAAAACAGATAGGGAACAAATTTGAAATAGATACAAAGTATGAATGTGGGTTAGGATGAATTGTCGAGCACAAACAAGTTTTCGTTTTCTCTTCTCCCCTTAGCTGATGGTTCCGCGAATAAGGCTCCTTCGAGTGCGTTCAACAAGATTTTTACCTCGAAATGTACGATAAGAGACAAAATAGCTAATGAAGTTTGTTATAATGACATCTCATTAAGTCCAAACCAATATTCATTCTCTTCAGATGAGATCGCCGAATGTAGCAAGGAAAGGCCGACTGCTTATCTTTTTTCACGGGGACACATCACGACACCTACACACCCATCCAAGTACCCACCCTCTAGGGAATGCTCATGGACCCTCCAGGCCCCTCCCGGGCATTTCATGAGAGTGACCTTCAATACTTTTCAAACCCAGTGCCCCAATGACAAAGTGATAATAAGAGACCACGATCAGAACGGTCAGGTTCTAGGAGAATTCTGCGGTGAGAAGAAGCCGCCAGTGTTTCGAGGTCGAAAACTTTGGGTGCGGTTTACATCTGATGCCATCATCCGAACCGCTGAAGATGGTTTTAATGCGACGTACGAGATGTTACCGTGTAAGTAATACTAGTTATTCTATAAACCACTGATGCAAGACTTGTGATAAGACATATTTTCTTGGCTAACTTTGTTATGGACATGGCGGCTCAAAGGGGCTACTCAAAGGACGGTGCCTCCTTTTGCTACCGCCGACCGGTTAGCTCAGTTGGTAGAGCACCGGACTACTGTGCTGTGGGGTAGGTTGGGGTGGATTGGTGGGTGGGATCAAATATGGACTGATAGCGGCTGCCAGAGGCGCCTTTACAGGCTGACGTTCGATCACACCCTAGAGAAGAATTGTAAACCACCATGAAACTATTTGATATGTGCGGTATATAAATCCATTACCATTACCATTAAATTATGCGCATCTTGGGATGGTCCAAGAAATTAGGTTTACGACAGAGCGGGAAAAACAGAATTTAGCTAGGGAATCATAGAAATCCAAAAAGAGAGACCGGGAGTAGCAAAGCAATTCACCAGCTTCAATCTGAAAAAATAAATAGAATTGTTTCTCATTTAAAAGTCTCAAAAAATGCGTGGTTAACCTGGCTAAACTGAGACCACCTCACAAGACGAACAAGTTACAAACGATATTGCCCTTTTCCAAGTGTCATGACCTCGGATCGATTGCGGACGAAAGGATATATTTGTAAAGGGCCTCTTAGTCAGCCAGTAGCCTGGCCCTTTCCTAAGCATTCACATTAAAGTAATAATGTACTCAGGTAGACATCTAACGGGAAATAAAGCAATGATGCTTTCACCAACTGTTGATTAAAGCCAGTACTTTAGTTTGGATGTAATTTTAAAGATATCGAAGCCCTCATCATCATCATCATCATCATCATCGTTCGTGCAGTTTTTCTTCTCATTTTGCAGTTAAAGGCTACATCAGCGATCACTGTACTGACGGAGGTGGAAGAATAATTGACGTCAATGAATCTACTCCGGGCAGTATCAAGTCTCCTTGGTCGCCTGATTTCTACCCCAACAATTTAAACTGCGTGTGGAAAATTCGCGCCCCAAAAGGAAAGCGAGTCAAGGTATCGTTCAATTCACTAGACGTAGAAAGTCCTTGTAACTCAGACTTCGTTGAGGTACGTGACACACCCATCGGAAGTACAAAACCCAGGAGTAAACTTTGTGAAGCAGTCGCCAATATCGTATCGACTTCTGAGGAGGCCACGGTGCAATTCGTCACAGGTCCTAAGGGGCGCCGGAAGGGATTCGTGATGCAATATGCTGTCAATGGAGGTATGACCGATCAAATAGTATTTCTAATTTAAAACCTAAAATAAACTACGTGTGTACAATAAAGTGTGTTGTTGATAGATTCCCTTAAGGCAACACACGAGCGCGCGTCATCAACGTGCGTCGCATCTCCTCGCGGGAGGCACTTTCACGCATGTTTCGCTCACTTTACCATACCCAAGAAAAAAACGATGACTACTCGTGTCGTAGTCTAACCAGAAGATTAGATTGTGCACGCCTGCAACGCTGGCGATTATGTGCTGCCTCGCTACACAGCCGTTAACACTCTTGGCTATTTTAGATACTCGTCGGATCGTGCAGTGTGCGCAGAATCACAGGGTGTACTGTAGAGATATATCCTTTGATCGAACGCAGCCAAGGAAATTGGAACTTTTACCAAAATTGCAAAATTTATGAAAATCTTTAAACCCCGGCCTTTAATAGACGGGCGATCACAAATTTGACGCCACGTGCTTTCTATTGTGCACTGACCAATGAAACTCCGCCACATGTTCCTATTGTGCACTCTGCTGCACAGGAAAAGAAAAAGAAAAAAAGACTGAAATCTGACATGATTTACAACTCGGTCCCCCACGGGCCCGACTAATTACAAATATTTAGAAAATTGGTGACCATGGGCAATGTTTTATTAACATGGCTGTGTCCGGATCCAGAATCTAATTCTCCTTACAATATAACTACTTGATCCAACATACAGGTCCTAAGAATATAGGAAGTGATCACTAAAGATGAAATTTTTTTGGTTGATAAGGAAATTCTCTCCACTAGTACCTGGGTTGGTACTGGCACTTGAAGGGTTAAGATGGAGCAATTTCTCCCATCCAGATGAGCTGCGGAATCCACATAACGATCATTTTTACTTTCCTGTACTTAAAAAGAGGCATTCAACCAAGCTGTATTGGATCTCCTTTATTGATTTCCCTTTATAAATAACCGCCCAATGTAGATTCATTAATACAAAGGGTGGGGGGCATCTATAGTCTCCCTTCCCAATTGCTTTATTGTATCCTATACTGTATATCTGTGTAACTTGAAGAAAGGGAAATAAATATTCATATATGTCATTGGTCTTATTACAAGTAATGACGACCAGGATCACTGGTATTAGAGAATTCGGGAAATTAAGATACAGGTTTGGGGCACACGGGATATTTAGGCGAGAAATTAGGCTGTTAGACTGGGTGCATACTCTTCCCACAGCAAGAAGGTATCATTTAAAACACTGAAAGATGGCCTACAATTTAGAGATAAGAATTGTTTAGTTGTTTCGTTTTGTGTTGTTTTTACATCTTTTTGTTTTTGTGTTTTGTTTGTTTATTTTTGCCAGCTGAGACAAAAAATGAATGCCGTACTATAAAATATAGCCTCTCACGCATTCGTTTTAAGGAGAGTCGTATTTCAACTCCTACCGGTATGACTCCCCTAAAAACGGCTGTGTGGGAGGCTATATATGATACTGTAAGATCTGTAATTTTGTTCGAACCGAGGTGTCCCCTTAACACGCCCATCTTGCGTAGGAACCCTTTTCCCCCTCCGCCTCTGTTTAACGCCCTTTTTTATTATTCTCGCAGGACCTTGTGTAGCCCAGTCACCTGGAGGACGAGCTTATCTGTTCGCTCTGCTTATGCTGCCAGTTTACTACGGACTAAGATGAGCCATAATAACTATTTCACTCCTACGTTAAACTCAATAAAGATTACTTTCATTCTGTTAAACAGTGAAGACCTGGCAGCATCAAAGGAAAGAGATAGTGAGCTCACTTTGTATGGCGGTGTCAATAGTTTTTTTATTAGATTTGGAAATGAAATTTGGGGATCATTGGAGCAGTTCAAGATTAAGACATCGGAGAACATTACCCTTCACAAGAATGTATGAATAAATAAGTTTTGTTAATAAGGTGGTATTGTGCTCGGGATTTGACAGCGGACGACCATCAACGTTCTTTTGGTTGGATATCTACGGAGCCCGATTAGTGCCATCCAAAATTCTTGCTCGATTTTTCGTCCATTGCCTTTTTGTTCTGAAACGACTCTGGGAGCGCTTGGCATCAATCCTTGTGTTACGACTTTTTTGGAGGCACGCGTTTAATTTTTTGCGGCACGACTTTTTTGGGCACGCGTTTTATTTTTTGCGGCACGACTTTTGTTTTTCTGGCACGACTACAATTATGTTCCGAGTTCGGGACGAACAGAAACGTATTGGGCCTGGTTGCAACTTTTGCGGAAGTCCACTGATAGCCGTGGGCTCAAAGAGCACATGGTTGCATGTGAGTGACTTCAACGGGATTTGAACCCGTGATTTATATATGATTTATTTCATATATAATTCACATGCATTTCTTTCACGGGAACATATGAACCTATAATTGACCTGCTCCCAACGTCAGTGGCTTCATAGCTCAGTTGGTTAGAGCATCGCACCGGTATCGTGAGGTCACGGGTTCAAATCCCGTTGAAGTCCTGATTTTTTTTCAGGCTTCATTTCGCAATTACATAAATTGCGTTCACAACTGCGAGGATCATTCTTCATTTGATTTCATTTCCGCAGTTCATGTATGATTTATTTCATATATAATTCGCATTCATTTCTTTCACGGGAACATATGAACCTATAACTGACCTGCTCCCAATGTCAGTGGCTTCATAGCTCAGTTGGTTAGAGCATCGCACCGGTATCGTGAGGTCACGGGTTCAAATCCCGTTGAAGTCCTGAATTTTTTTCAGGCTTCTTTTCGCAATTGCATAAATTGCGTTCACAACTGCGAGGATCATTCTTCATTTGATTTCATTTCCGCAGTTCATGTATGATTTATTTCATATATAATTCACATTGATGAAAGTATGTAAAACGCTCTTTTTTCCAAATGGAAAGTCTCATTATGGAAAGGAGGAGGAAATGGCATTTGATTTAGGCAATTTCAAGAATGAACAAATTGGAGTAACTATTAGTGTTGAAGGAAAAGAACTTCCCTTCAACCTTAACAACTACATAGAAGCACACAGAATAAAGAACGTTAGACTGTATTTGTGTTCCCAAAAATTGTTTGACTACAGCAGTGATGAGGGAGACAATACCGATGCTTTACCAACCACTGACTTTGACAACAGAGAAGAAGAAGAAACCGCATTGATTGGCACTACTGAGGAACGGCAGGCACTGATGTTGGAACAGGATTTTGCACTCCAAGAGTCCTTAAATGTCGGATCCAGCTAGAAAGTAAGGCCACTGAACATGATCGCAAGATTATAATTCAACTTGCCAGAGCTGCTAGAGTTCTTCCTGAGCGAGATGCTAATTTTGTGTCCATTAAAGTCAGGGACCTTACGATGGGTGTATGTTCTCGACGTTTCCCCTGTGATGCCAAAATGTCAGCTGTTTATGATTGGGCAGGATCTCTTTCTCCAGAAACAGAGAACTTCACACTTTGTGATCCTTTTGGTGAAATTCTGCCACCGAGTACTAAAATATCTGACAGATGTGCCATTTCTATGGTAGAGACTTCAGAGACTCCTCCCATTTCAGAGTCAGACAACGAAATTCAGTTTCAGGGATTTGGAGATACAAGCTCTTGCAGCATGGCCACATTGCCAGATGCTGAGGATGAAAGCAGAATTGGAGAAGAGATTTCACAGTAAGTGTTGCTGTTTGCTAAGGAGGTGTTACGGTTAAATACCTTGTTTCATTCAATCTAAAAATGGCTTCATTAGGTTGGAGTCTTTGTACAGTAAAATTATCAGAATTTCTGGATTATTTTTTTAATATTTTGAAAGAATAAGAGTTGTTTGGGGGAATGTTGAAAGATTGTTGAAAATTGGAAATATTGAATTTGACGGTGGTTGGGAATTAAAAGTTGAAAGTTGATAATTAGTTAAAGGCCTGATAGTCCGCCACTGGACTATGTGTAGCCATTTCAACCTTTCTTTCTTTCAACTCTTAAAGGAGCACGGTCACAATATTTTGGGGTCATTATTAGAGAGATAAAAAATGCACTTAAATAATGCGCAACAGTGAAATAAATTTTCAGGGAAGATAAGCACCAAATAGACAGAAATAAATGTAAATATGGCGAGGATGGTCAAGGATGGAGAAGATTGAAACGGATTACAAATTGCGTTTTTGGAACATTTAGCCTAAAATTTTCAAAACGGTACATCCACAGAAAATAAAACGGGTCAATTTATTAGATAGTTTGAAATACAGTGCTACCCAAACTATCTAAATGGAGCTTTTCTGTTGCCAAACTGTTGCTCTTTGTTGCACCTCCATATCCATATCTTTTCTTCCTTTATATTACAGTTTTACCCACAAACTAGACCACACTTCTAAATAGCTCACTAATAGATTACTCATGGTGTGATTTTATTCCATTTATTTTTTCAAGATCGGTAAACCGAGAGGCCGTTCCTCAGTTAGATGCCTATTATGCCTCCCTGCTCCATGCTGTCCCAAGTACTAGTAACGCCAGGAATACCTCATTTTCCGACAGTGACAGGGATGAGGACATTGTTGAAGAGATCCCTCCAGTCCAGAATCCACAAAGCAAAAACATTGAAGAGATACTTTGTGAATTAGCCAAAGCCATCAATGACAGCTGCATTTCAAAGTTTAACATCTCACGCAGTTTTCTATGGGAGGGAGCCAAGCGGGCTTTATCACGAAAATCATTTTCCCCTGCCAACAGAATTTCAGTGAAATTTACAGATGATGCTGGTGTTAGTGAAGGAGCTGTTGACTTGGGTGGACCAATGAGGGAGTTCTTCACGTTAACGTTCCAGTACCTCCATGATTCGCAGTTGTTCTGTGGTCATGAGAACTGCAAGTTCCTGTCCTTTCTCTCGACGTGTGTAGACAACGATGACTACTTCTCAGCAGGAGTGATGTTTGCAATGTCCATTGTACATGGAGGACCAGGGCCACAGTTGCTGTCACCTGCAATGTTTGAAGCTCTCTTTACTGACCTACATAAGGTGACTGTTCCTGTTGAAGATGTTTATGATCAGGAGCTACAGGCGTCCCTGCAAGCCCTCCTGAATTCTGCCACGCCAGAGGAAGCTATCTGTCGCTTAGACGAAGGTAACTTGCTGACAGTTCTCGATCTAGCTGGCACTATGATACCAGTGCAGGTGCTGGACGACGTTGTGAAGATGGTAGATTTAACCACCAGATGGTTTGTCTTGGGGCGAGCCCAACCAGCTCCTGAGAGCTTTTGGAAGGGTCTTTCAGTACTTGGTGTACTGGATAGCATCAAGGCACATCCCGAGGCCTTTCGATCAGTTTTGTGCCATGAGCCCAAACAAATTACGGCTGAAATGATGGAAAAATTGTTCACTGTCAAGGCAAGTCCAGTTGGTTCAACCAAAGCAGTCACCGAAAGCCTGGTGCTCTCTCGTTGGCGTGATTATCTCCAAGATATCGAGGAAGGCGAAGATTCCATAGCCCTAAGCGATATTTTGTTCTTTGCTACAGGCTGTAAAGTCTTACCACCACGAAAGATTTCCCCTAGTATTGAATTTCTACACGAGGCAGAAAGCTGGGGTCAGTCAAGGTTTCCGACGGCTAACACTTGCTCAAGCACGCTGCGCTTGCCAGTGGTGCATACAAGTTATGAGCACTTCAAAGCTGACATGACATTTGGAGTACAGAATGGCCGAGGATTTGGTACCGCTTGAGGAACTAATACATGGCTCTGCTTGTACGCAGATGATCAGATGGCACCAATTTCTGAACTGCACCCTTAAAATACTTTCAATATCTATTTTAGGTACCACGAATGACTTACTTAATCGATGAAAGCTTATTTTTCTATAAAGGGGATTAGTTTCTAAAAAAACTGTGGTGCTGCGTTGGTGGGGGAGTGAAACACGAAAATTTGGTTTATCAACGGAGTTGATAATGTTAAGTCCCTGTACGGTCGTCAATTTACATTATCAACTCCGTTGATAAACCAAATTTTCTTATTTTTCTATGTTCGGTATGAGGTTTTAGGTATCAAGTTGGTTTTCTCTTTTACAACAATTTGGACTTCACATGTTATTGTTAGTTTCCAGTTTCGTTGCTTGACAAAATGATTTAAAACAATGATCATATTGTAACATAAAAGATGACTTGAGATAAACAATTATCTTTCCTCGAGTCCACTGCTTCTGGCCTTCACTGTCATAAAAAAGAAATGCTTTTGCCTCTCAATGTAGATGCTTTCAGTGAACCCTGAATTCCTAGCTTTGTAAGGCAACATGGTCCGCGTGAGTGAACAATAGAAGGGCTGTTTCTAATAAAAATGGAAATGGAAAATAGAAACGTGAATGATATTTCGACTTGCAAAGAAGTCGTCATCAGAGTCAAGTAAAGTGAATATTGTAATGCCTTCCGCAGCCGAACAGTACTTCTCTGGAAAGGTTGCTCACCGGACGATAAGTTATTACACTTTCTGGACACCTAAGCAGGAATTCGGCACTCGTATACAAACAATAACTTTCATTGACCACCTTCCTTTGCTGAACTGACATTTTAAGACATTTTCATCAATGATTGCAGGCATGAGCCCACCACATAGCGCGCGTAATTATTTGAACATTTTATAACACCTTATAGCTGAAGTGCAGATTATGTCATTATACAAGATGGAGGTTGAGCTCGAATTTCTGCGTTGTTATTTATAGAACACGAACCTGGAGAAGAAAATGTAAAATGATCGAACTGAATAACCGTCTGACCACGCCAATTTACATGCGTTCAGAATAACGTCGGCACTAAAGGTCACCTCTTAACGTCACATTCGTACAGAAAGAAGTATCCTAAACAAAGAAAAAGAAGTTCCTAAGTGTACCTCTCTTGCCTTTCTCATATTTAAGTCAAAGCGAGAGTATAGTAGGTAGACAACTTCGAGTGTAGTTATCGCAGCGCAGTAATGCTGTCAAGTAAGGTTGAATATAAAACAACTGCTTCCTCCGCTGTCTCGGCTATCTCAAGGTTTTGCTCTTTGCATTATGATGGTAGCTAACTGACTAAACTCATCAACACAACCACTGTCTGGAGCTCTATAGCAGGTCTAGGTCAACATGCTCCTCAAGGTCTTCTCCTCCAGTTGGAACAAAGCAGAGCATGTAGGGTCGACCATTTGGCGACTCGACATTAGTCGAAGGTCGTATCCTGTATAAATTCCATAATACAGCAACTCTGTGGAGCTCTTTGCGAAGAACAGGCATAAACGAAAATTTAAGGCATTCATCATGCACCGGATCGTTATCGCTGTAAAGCCCTGTGTCCCTCATGTCTTTGAAAAAGCGGATCCACCAGTCTGCACAATCTCTCCTAAGTATACCCCACCATGCTTCGATACGCTGATTTGAGGTTGACCTTCAGAACAGAAAACTTTTATCTCCCGCCATTGAGTCATTTCCATCACGCCTAAAGAAGCGCTGTAGACCAGCAACTTAGACATTTTCTGTTCCACCATCTCTCGTATCATCCTGGCAGTTCCGCCGATTTGTCGAATATGAAATACTGAGCTGTTATGGAGGGGTCATTGTTGGAAGGACCAACTTCTAGCCACATGATTCGCCGGCTGTAACCGTCAATGGCGCCATGCACACAAAACCCGTACGGTTTTAGCTTGTCGTACCCATCAATATGCCACAGGTGATTTGGGCCTTTTGTTTTGTACTGTCTCCTCCGGAGTCTACGTCTTGACCTCGCGGTTACACCATCCGGATCTAGAATCTTTAATAATTCTCTGACAGTTTCTCTGTCAACAACAATACCGCGGTTAAGCACTAGCCTCTGGGTCATCTGCCTATATCCTATAGTACTGCCACTTCCCACTAGTTCCTCTTCAATGGCCTGACAAACTGAAGTGGATCACTACGATTTGATCTCCTGGTAAGACCACGGGCTCTCAGTATTCGCTTTAGCTGACGTAAACTTAAAGTGATGCCATGTAACAAACTCAAAAACAACAACATCTCATCGTAGCTAACTCCCGTATTAAAGTAACGTTCGATGAGCTCATTAAGTTCTGCGTGATCGTCGTTCAAGGTAGGGAAATATGGCGGCAGAACCCCGAAAGACTTATTTATATTTATCAGGAAAACAAAAACAACAAAGCACAGCATCCTCAGCCATGTGAGCCCTCTCACCGCCATTTTGAATTAGTAACCACAGCGTAGTTGTCGGCGGTTATTCCAAGAAAAAGTCGTGCTAAGACGTTGATCTCGTTCCAGCAAAAGTCGTGCTGAAAAGTTAAACTCATTCCAGAAAAAGTCGTGCTGAAAAGTTGAACTCATTCCAGAAAAAGTCGTGCTGAAAAGTTGAACTCGTTGTAAAAAAATCGTGTGGACTAAAATTTGACGTCGTGCCGGGAAAATGAAATCGTGGCACAAAAATCGTATTCGGACTAAACGATCCAAATATTATCTGGAGATCGTTTGAGAACACGAGAAAAAAATTCGAGCAAGAATTTTGGATGGCACTAATCGGGCTCCGTAGATATCAGTAATGAGGATCAAGAGTCCACACATGTTTTTTTCCTTCCCCCGCGTTCTCTTCGGTTCGCGGGCACGCGCCCCTTCTTCCCCTACCCTTTCCCTTTCTTGCCCCTGCGACACAGGCTAGCGGTGAGTATCTTTTATGCTTCCCTATTGGCAACAAGGCATTACACTTGCGAAGGTGTTGTTTAACCTTGCGTAGATAGCTGTCCAGCTATAGCAAATTGTATGTGGGTACTTTGAATCAAGACTCCACTGGTGCTGTGAACAGTGGTTTGTATATACGGTACATAAGAAAGCATTGTGTGGCTCTACCTTGACAACCTACGAACATCAATGTTTGATGAACTTCAGCCTTACAACACATGCTGAACGTTGAAGCCACATTCTTCACAATTGTATAGCGATAACGTAATTGTCATAGTTCGTGATAACATACTATTGAAAGTGATACAAAACTCTCACCAAATGACTACGGTGTCACCCTTTTAGTTGCCAAACTAAATCCTTGCTTCTTGTTCGTGTAGAGGAACGCCTTCAGCTTCGTCGACTAACATTACTTGATCACTGCAACTCGAGGCCTGACAGCGCCGCGACTTATAGCACTTGAAGGCAAAAATCCCAATCAGTACACCGACTGATATAACTCCAATGCAGATAGCCACGATCATAACAACGCCTTTTGTTGAAACTGAGGAGAACGACAGAAAAACTTTGTTAAACAGCAGTGAACATGTTGCTATTTGACTGTTTCCCGACGTTGTTTTGTTCAACACTGGCACAGTAACCGTTTCATAATTTCCAGTCCTCGGACAACAAAATAACTGTTACTCATTCTCATCCATACTGTAACAAACTCAATCAGCAACTCATTGACAAGAGTAAATACAAAATCTCAGTACTAAATCTTTCATTTGGTGAAAACGTCAACAGAAGTCTTTTCAAAAGAATCGCATTTACTTCTTAGCGATATCCCTGCAATGGGTGGAAGAAATTGAATCGTCCCTCTTTCTCTCTCTACCTCGGAGAAACCTTCTAGCAGAAAAAAGGTCAACTAACTCATCCTTACAAATAAAATGGTCTGCTCCCATACGATGGTATTACAGGTACGGGGTGTCAAAAGAGCCAAAGTGAGCATTCAAATTTTGAGTTTTGCTTTTCCGAGGTGGCAGTGCTAAGTTCGCCAATTTCTTTTCTGGGTCCTATTCGTTTTGTTTGTTTGTTTGTTTGTTTGTTTTTTTTTTGTTTTGTTTGGTTTGGTTTTAGTTCTCAGTGAAGAGAGGGAGGGAGGGAAGGAGGGGAGGGATGGGGGATGGGGGGATGGAGGGATGGAGGGAGAGGGAAGTAGGGAGAGAAGGAGGGGAGGGAAGTAGGGAGGGATGGAAGGAGGGGGAAAGAAGTAGGGAGGGATGGAGGGGGACGGAAGGAGGGGGACGAATTGAGGGATGGAGGGAGGGAGCGAAGGGAAGTAGGGAGGGAGCGAAGGGAAGTAGGGAGGGAAGGAGGGAGGGAGGAAGGAGGGAAGGAGGGAAGGAGGGAGAGGGAACGGAAGGAGGGGGACGGAAGGAGGGATGGAGGGAGGGAGCGAAGGGAAGTAGGGAGGGAAGGAGAGAGGGAGGGAAGGAGGGAGAGGGAAGTAGGGAGGGAGGGAGGGAAGGGAAGGAGAGAGGAGGGAGTGAGTGAGGGAGGACTGGAGACTTCCTCGCTATACTTACACTTAGTTTTGTACCGCGCCTTAAATCCCGGATACTGCGTCCATCCATTGGAAAAGAACAGCACCTGCATCATCCTACCCTTTGAAGTAACCGGTGAAGGTTTCTCCGATCCACAGATTTCCGGTACAAACGAAGCGTAATCGTTTTCACCGTTTCCAATTTGTATGTAATCTTTACACTTTGGACTGGGGTCTGAGAGATTGAAGACATCAAAGGACAGTTCGATCTGCTTGAAAACGCTCGTATGAATTTTCCATTCGCAGGATCCTTCCTCGTCGTAAGGTAGAGGGTAGTTCAAGCTGGCAAAGACTCCTGTGTTAGACTGAAATTCCCAGTCGCGTTTTTTTCTTGTGCAAGCGTACGAAGCAGGTACTAGAACAACAAGAACAGAATATTAAAAAAAATTCCAAAAATCCCCCCTTCCCCCCCCCCCCATCTTGGATAAGAAGGCAGGTAATCAGCATGAAGTGACTTGAAGTAGTATTACCACCTTTCGCTGGTCATTACCAGAAAAATATACTTTCAGTAACGCAGAAAATAAATTCATTCAGCACCTATAGGCAACCATTTACACTATGGGGCACTCTATAATGCTAATATACAAACATTAACGCCGTTTTTTAGTTCAATTAGGAGAACAAAATTTCAATAACGCAGAACTTTTAATTTGTGACACTACAAACACATTCACTTAGTACGTCTTTCATGTTACTAAAGCAATGTTTGAACTATCAAAAAATTGTCATTATCACATGACCCGTACGGCCCCGCGCGCGCTTTCATTGTGAGACTGTTGAGAAAATCCCGTATGAGGGCCGTACGCATACGCGCGAGCAGGGCTGGAAAAAGCCGTACGGCCCTGTTAGGGATACGTACGGCCCCGAGCGGTAGGTTTTAGAGGATTTCGTCGCGTCTAACCACGAACTTTATTTTACAACCAGAAAGCAAATGCAAACAACATATTAGATCAATTTTCTGTGCATATTTGCCGATTTTTTTTTAAAAACTTCAACTTCTACGAGTTCATGAAGAGTCTAAAGAGGCCATATGATAAAACACTTATTGACTGAGTCAGGTCGAGCCGGATGGGAAAATATTTGGCTCTCGGTCATGGCGCACGGACCTCGCTGCGCTCGGTCCGTACGCCATGACCTCGAGCCAAATATTTTCCCGTCCGGCCCTCCCACTCAGTCAATAAGCACATATTATCCTTGGATTTCTTCGCCATTTAAGAACGGTAGCAAGTATGTTTGCATAAAGCGATACCACTGAGAGCATTTGTGGGCGGTTATAGTGCGGACGTTTCGCTGGCATGCTCTCAACAGTAAGAACTTCACTCAGTACTGTACAAGTTCATATTTCAAGTTTTATTCCACCCCGATTTTGTGTGAAAAACCGTTTTGCGTTATTGAAATTTTATTCTCTTTATTGGACTGAAAAATGGCGTTAATGTTTGTATACTAGCACTATAGACTGCCCCATAGTGTTAATGGTTGCCTATACATGTTAATGTATGTTTATGAACATGTAAATGAATGTATTTTGACGTTAATGAATGTGATACCTGCGTTATTGAAAGTATATTTTCTGGTAATGACCAGAAAAAGGTGTACATTCCCCTGACTGGGATGCTAGTCCATCACAGGGTACCTAACATGAAGTGAATAGGAGTAGACGTTCACCCGTTGTTACTATGGCACTCCATCAAAAGACACAACAAAAAAAGGGATTGGAAGCGATGTTAATCTGTCACAAGTTTCAAGTGACTGAAGGAAGTAATTTGAATTTCAAAGTCAACTCATCGCGTACGCCTCTCTTGTACCAAACCCTTCGATAACAACAGTGTACTGATTTGAGGTGACCTAGAGTTTTGTATTTTTGTAAAACAGGGGATTGCCTCGGCCATTTCACGCAATGCTTGTGAGGCGTATCAGCAGCACTCCCGCCCCCAACAGAGCGAAAGACCAGACCACAACATCGCAGACTACGTCACCTACTCTTTGCGAACAGTGCGTGGGTTCTCTAACGTCCCACAGAGTTTATAACAAGTGTTGTGGGACGGGGCCTACGGTTTATCGTCCTTATCCAAGAAGACTAGTCCAACCGTTTGCAAATGACACAGCAAAGGCATCACATTCTCCTCGATTATTTTAAAGACCTTGAGTGTTGTGTTCCTTCATTCCTTTATAATCCCCTGAGCGAGACTCACATGACTCGTGAGAACCAGACGCAAGTCTTTCAACTTTAGGCTACCTACAACAGTAAACTAAACACAGCCGGCAGGTATGTAGGGTCTCTTGTGATGGGATCTGACTTACATTGCTTCACTGTCTCAAACTCGGCAGCAAACTGAAAGCCGTCGACCCGGTCCTTCTGGTACCTAACCCAAAAAGAGCGGCCACTGGAAAAGAACGACATCGCACCGACGAAATCCCCTGGACAGAATGATTTCACCAAAGGGCTGGACACGTTATGACCATCACGAATTATAATGGTCGAGCAATTTCTGAAAGTTGACCCCAGCTCAGCATTGGTAACTCGTAACTTCACAAAGTGTCCGGGTGGTACTACTATTATCCAAGTGCACATGATGTTTGTAACGGACGTATCTGGAGGATACTGAGGCGAGTAAAGCCTTCCTGTCTCAACAAACATGGGAATAAAGTTATCAACTCCCATGCGTTTACAAGGTCCTATGGCAGCTGAAATCGACAACAAAGAAGTAATCAATTTTTTGCCGAGAAACGGGATGTCTAATGATTGAATTTCTGTCTGATTTGCTCAAAGGGGTCGCGTCACCAATCAGGGTTCCTGACACAAGAAATAGAGAAGTGAAGTGGCAACATACTGAAGATACCCCAAAACCACACGACCACTTAATGTTAGGGTGAAGTGTGAGGCTGGATTGAGGTCAGGATTAGGTCTACGGTTAGCGTTAGGGTTGGATTTGGAGCTACATCCAAGGTGCGCGTCAGAATTAGGTCTACAGGTAGAGTTAGGGTTGGATTTGGATCTACAGCCGGCCAAGGTAAGGGTCAGAATTATGTCTACCTTTAGGATTAGGGTTGGATTTGGATCTACAACCAAGGTATGGGTCATAATTAGGTAGACCTACAGTTAGACTTCGCTTTAGAATTATATTAGGGTTAGCATCAGGATTGGGGATAGGACCATTGGCGATTGCCTATCACAAAGAAAAAATCAACAGAGTGGGGGTACAGTACAGTCAAGCCTCCCGTTAAGGGACACCCTTGGGATCCCAGCTGGTTGTCCGCTTACGAGTCCGCTTACAGGAGATTATAAATGTAGAGTTTCAGCAGAGAAATCACCAGGGCGGTGGTTTGTCGGTTGGTGTCCGCTCATGAGAGGTGTCCGTTTACGGGAGGTGTCCGCAAACTGAGGTTTGACTGCAGTCCTGTTAACTTTTAGAGAGGTGAAGGAATACCTAAATAAACTTGGATAATCCCATTGCTTCTTTACAACTGAAACTGTTTAACAAGTAGAGTTATAAGAGTATTACTACTTCCCTTACATGGGACGCTAGTCTATCACAGGAAAACCCAGAATGAGGTGACAAGAATTATTTGTAATCTTCCCCTGTGTGGTATATACCACAGGATACCAAGCATGGAGAGACCAGAACTGAAGTGTTACTATTGTGTTTTAGTATAAATCTACAAGCGTTCTATCCCGAATGCCGTTTTCTGTTTGGCTACTCTACTCGCTATCTATTCTGTGATAGATAGTGAGTACGAAGTGTCTGCGAGGATTTAGATAATTTGCTTGTTTAGTTTTGAACGACTTGTAGATTTATACTAAAACAATTAGATTATTCGCTCTAGATTTCTACGCGTGATAGCTGATTCGGGTGAGCCCTCATCAGCTATCACACGATAGAAATCTCGAGCTCATAATCTAATTGTTAAATATCAGGGCCCTTTTCAACTAGCTATGCTAAACTGGATTCTCGGACTGTATAAACAGGGTTGCCACTCATGGGGATAGAAAACATTCCCTGACATTTCCCTGAATTTCACTGACCACAAACCAATTTCCACTGACCATCCCCCTGAGACAAAACCACGGGCAATAAAGCCTGCAATGGAGCCACGGAAATCAGTTCCTTTGCAGGACGTCTTTGACACGACATTACCTTTACTAACAAGGAACCTTCTTTCCAAACCTAATAGCTGACCAAAAGTAAAATTCCCTGACTTTTCACTGACTTTCAGGTAGAATTGCAAATTTCCCTGACTTGATACACAATTCCCTGACTTTTCACTAACTTTAGAATTTCCCTGACTTGATACACAGTTCCCTGATTTTACCCTGGCCTTGAAAAAACATCTGTCTTTTCCCGATTTTTCCCTGACCGTGGATTTCAATAAATATAAATAAATAAATAAATAAATAAATAAATATTATTTCAGGATATGCAGCCTATAGTTTGTTTGGAGTAATTGCGATTTCAAGGCCAACTCATCCCAAAACAATTCTACAGTAGAACGATGGAGTGGAATAAACAGTAGGATAACTACTAAAAAATTTTCTCTTCGTGTAAATGTAGTGCCAAACCGTGCCCAAGCCTTAAGAAAACGTTACAAAGAGCATCACAACAAAATGTATTGCGTGTGCTAACAGCTACTTACGATCAGGCACAAAAGTGTAGCTCGCTTGGAATCCTAGGTATGTTTCGAAGCTGTCCGTTTGAAAATTCACGGTCATTTTGTAGAACTTTGACTGAAAAACCGGGGGAAGCGAAGAACCACAGAATCTTCCTCCCTTTGCACTCCACGGCTGTTTAATCTCCACGTAGTCTTTTTGACAGCCCTTGGACTGTTCTAAGACAAATGAGTGGAAAGTTAACCGGATCACATACCCAACAGGAGCTCTAATGTCCCACGAGCATCGGACGTTGTTAGCGTAAGGACGCGGATAGTCGAAGCTGGCAAATTCACCGTGAGTGTCATTCAAGTAAACAGTCTTGTAATTGGAACAAGAATACCGGGCAGGGCGGACCTTAACGGCTTCAAAAGTGGCAGTAAATGCGCCACTTTTATCTGAAGTAGAGAGAGAATGGTGCCTGACTACCACATTGTTTCCATCTGAGTATAGCACTTGTTGGTTGATGTTTTCGGGAGCACACAACTTTCCTAACAACTTGCTCGCGGAGTTTGTCACATCAAACACCTCTGCGTAGTTGTCATCACACGTTCCCCAAAACATCCAGAACGTAAGCTTCACAAATTGTCCCGTGGGTACAGTGATATTCCAGCTGCATGTGCCATTCCCAGGGTTTTCTGGATATCCCGGGCTTGAAAAGCTTCTTCCCTCGCCAGTCATGTACACAGTGCTGTTCTCGTTTCTTACACAAGTTCCCGATAATTCTGATAAACAAAAGATACCGTTAGCACCAGACCGCGATGATAACTGGAAACGCTGTATCGTGTGTAACAGCAACTTCGTTCCCAGAACTTTTTCCCAAGTGAGGGAAAAGCCCTGGGTAAGAGGTTGATTTAACAGGGGTCAATGGAGCACAGACTTCATTGAAATGATCTAAAACTAAACCAGTGCATGCAAAGTTATCCAATCATAAAAGTTTGGTTTATCAAAAGAGCTAAAATAATGTAAATTGACCACTGTACAGGAATTCGATTAGCTGACGTTTCGAGCGTTAGCCCTTCGTCGGAGCGATGTCAATACATGATAATAAATGGCTATACACGGTCATACATGGTAATACATACTAGTTATGCAACGCTTTCGAGTGGTATACCGTGGAATATCCCACGAGTCACTTGTATTTTCTCGGTGTACACACAAGCCTTTAGGCGAGTGTGTATACCGAGAAAATACAAGTGACGAGTTTTATACCAGTGACGAGTTTTATACCATGCCATAGAAAATATAGTGACCAGCAAGGCCAGCATAATCAATGCGAGATACGCCCAGACTTGAAAGGTTTTGACATGTCTTCCTTTTGTCCACCCTCTTGACAGCGTTTTTAAACCTTTTTCAAAATTTTTACTAATTATAATTCATGACCAAATTACAAATAATAAAATATTCATGTAAAATAAAGTTATTATAGTCAAACGGTTGCAAAATTCGTACCAATTTTCAAGCACTAAAAACAATCTCAACGCACGATGGGAAGGTTGGGTGTGATACCCTTGAATTGCACTGATCGATGGGAAGGTTCGGTGGAGATTGACGAATATACAACGGCTTTCCTGCGTTGTGATTGGCTGTGTTTTCTATAGCATGGTATAAATGGCTATAAACGCCCAGACACGACAATACGTGACAATACACGGCTATACAGGGCAATACATGGTAATACATGGTAATAAATGGCTATGACCCTGATATTTTACAATTAATAATTTAAAGTTTGACCCTGATATTAATAACTAATATTAATGAAAGAAGTATTAACAATTATATTAAGTAATATAAATAATTAATAGTTTTGACCTCGATATTATCTACCAGACACTTTTAGTACATACAAAGTACAAAAACCGGTTGTTTAACATTTCGGACATTTCGTTTCGTGGAAATTCATTTTAATTTACAAAAGACTCTGGAACTAGCTGCTAACTCAGACAAATGTAAGAACTTGGTGATAAACGATGGATACAAGCAAGATTTAACTTTCAAGCATTTAATTTAGACCATGCATGGAGAGAAAACAAAACAACAAAGATCACTCGGCCTCCGTCAGACATTGAACCGGGTATCGTAGTAAGCACGTCCGCAGCGTGATAGAATAAACGTATTGGTTTGCAAATCATCCAATGCTTCATCTAACCAGCCGCAACCAGGGTACTTTCTCGAGGGAGGAAGAGAGAGGACCCTGGGACGAGGTTGTTGAAGGCTGAGGTTAGCGATGAAGTACTTAAGGTTCGAGAATTAGTTCGATCCACACCTGTTCAGACTTGATTGGCACATGAGTGATAAGAATAGGGGCGACAGGCCTACGCAACTCCTATCCACGTGTAAAAGCCAGCTTAGAGTTTGACTCCAACGAGTATCTTTTAGGGATCTGAGTCTCAAGGAAAAAAAATATGATGCAGGGCTCTCACTGATTAAGTTTTGAAGCAGGCGTAACATGTAATTTGTCACCCGTAACATCTGATCTTGCTACTTGAACATTGTTTATTTAAAAAGCCAACATCACCCATAACAATGACTGTGCTCTGCCGTAAAAGGTGTTACGGGTTACGGTCTTTAATGACAGCCCTGTAATCAGTGTTCCGTGATATAATTTTACAGAATTTTCTGTGTTGGCAAATTGCCTTTGCTTATGTTAGCGAATCGACTCGTGGGAGAAACGACAGGTTTCCGCCTTCCTTACCTCCTGCAGGCACCATTGTGTAGTTTGCAATGAATCCTACACCAGTTTTAGGGGAATATTTATGTCCGTCAGCCTTAATAGCGAGCTGTCGGCCAGTTGAGTAAACAGTGAATGACCGCCAAGGCATCTGTCGGTCGATATACCATGGATACCACCAATTCCAGTTGTCAGAGATTCTCACTCGGTCGTTGAAGTGTATCTGGAAAGTCATGAACGTTATGCGTACAACTTTCCCTTTCGGAGCTATCAGCTTCCAAAAGCAGTCTCGAACTGAGCTATCGGTGTAACCGTGCGGAAATCCCGGGTTTTTATGATACCCGTCGGATTTCTTAGTAAAATGTTCATGTTCTCGTCCTTGGAATTCCCAGGAGAACACGAGCCTCCTGTTAAGAGAAAAATAAGTCATGACTTAAAGACAAGAAAAACTCAAGGCAATACACCCTATTCGTTTGTACATTTTGTTTTCCCAATACACCATTTTGCTAATGATCAGTTCCTGGTGAATTGTGGGTAGATCCAGTCCTGTTGTGGGGGCAAACGGTCAAAATGACAACTTCAAATTACGTCCTAAAATGGCCGTTTGCCCCCACACAGGGCTGGATCTACCCACAATTCACCAGGAACTGATCATTAGCAAAATGGTGTATTCAGATCATGTGATGATACTCAAGAGATTTGATCCTTTGTCTCGTTCATTACAAAGAGTGCATCAAGCATGAATATGTCTGCATGCACTCTTTCTAATGAACAAGACAAAGGATCAAATCTCCTGGGTATCATCACATGATCTGTATTGGGAAAACAGAATGTACAAGCAAACAAGGTTTATTGGGAAAGCAAGGGTTGGCATCCTATCTTAGCCAGATAACAAAACTACACAAAATCAAATCAAAATCAAATCAAATCAATTATTTAAGCTCGATAACGTGAGGAGTGGTTACCCATTCTCCCGAGCCAGGGGCTCATGTAATAAACGTTCGAGCGTTCCGGATTGAATTGGAATTTAGAAATGATGATTTTTGTGGAGAGGGGAAAACCGGAGTACCCGGAGAAAAACCTCTCGGAAACTCAACCCACTTATGACACCGAGTCCGGGAATCGAACCCGGGCCACATTGGTGGAAGGCGAATGCTCTCACCACTACGCCAACCCTGCTCCCCACTTAACCGCAAAATATTTTTTAGCTAAAATAAATCTTAGCACTTGTTCCAAACGCATTGTGCCTCTTTTTTGCCAAACCTTCACTTTTTATGACTTTTTATAGGCTGTAAGGCCCGGTTCAAACGTCGAACTTCTCATGTGCCGAATCTAATGCAAATGAGAAAAATCTATTGTCTTCGCTCATTTGCATTAGATTCGGCACATGAGAAGTTCGACGTTTGAACCGGGCCTAAAAATCACGAAATCTAGCAATCATCCATCCTCGGAGACCCAGGGGCAAAGAGTAGGGTTGGGACGAAGATTCAGGACGAGCGAAAGTTTACAAGACGGACAGGAGAGCCCCTGGGAATATTTCTTTATCGGACTAGTTCCAGAAGCCATTGAAAGACTTGAAATACAGTTTCCTGATTGGGCGGAAATTTTCTGGCAAGGTATTTTTTTCTGCCCAATCGGCGATCAGCTTATATATCGCACACCTTTCGTGACTTCTTATACCGAGGGTCAAACGTCCAATCTGCTATCAGCCGGTTAGCACTCGTTCACAGGGATGGAAAGGACCTCATTAATTATGCTAGTCCCAACCCTAAACCTAACCCTAACTCTAACCCAAAAACCTAACCCTAACCCTAACCCTAATAACCCTAACCCTAACCTTAACCCCAATTCTAACCCTAGCCCTAACCCTAACCCTAACCCTGACCCTAAAGGTCCTTTCCATCCCTGTGAACAAGTGCTAACCCTATCAGCCATATTTTCGATCGCTGTATCGGCACTTCGAGGAAAATTATGGTGGAAAGGGGCCCACAAAACTCAGATATCGACAAATTCAACTTCTACTCAAGCAAAAATCACTTGTAAGGAACTAGAAAAATCAAGATGAAGACCGATCGCAGGTATCGTAAACTTCATACGAAGAATTGTTGACCACTCGGCCACAATTGTTGTTGTTTGGTATGAGCTTTTGTTTTTCTCGTGTGTGCTCACAGGCAGTGGGCCGCTCCTGAAACTTTTCGGGGCGATGGAATTTCTGTTGCACAGGCCAGGCAAGTTTACCGATCGTACGAGTGAAACGCAGCCGTTGAATTTTGTTTTGCTCACGAAATCGAACCGTCCACTGCTTACAATCGACTCGAAGTCGCGTCTCAGTTCAGCCCAGCTCAATGAGAACTTTATTTTAACACGATAAGTAAGATCAGAATTGCTGGTGGGGTCGTGCAAACAATAGTTACAGGAAAATAAAATACTTAAACATATGTACAATTTAAAATTTAAGACTAAATACAACCTATCAGAAATATTTATAACCGGTGTCTCTGTTTTTAGTTATGGCTAAAATCGGTTCGAAATTTATTTTATCGGTGTCAAATTTCCGAAGACAGCGTTTAAAATCTTTAAAGGGTTTCAGCCGTTGTTTCCTTGTTCGTTAAATTATTCCATGCAATTGCTCCTCTATAATTTATGGAGTTCCTAATAAAGTTCGTTTCAGGTCTAGGAAGAATAATGTCATCCTTTCTTCTGCGGCCTGATTTCCTTTGTATAAAAAGATCTTTGAATTCCGTAACGGTGAAACCCTTCATACATTTAAAAACAAACTCTGTTAGTCGCACTTTGTACATTGTTTCCAGACTGTCCCATCCAGTTCGCGTTAATACATCTTCGGCGCTTGTGTCCCATGGCAATCCGTAAACAATTCTCCCAGCCCTTGCATGGAGTTTCTCCAGGTTGTTTAAATGCGTCTTGTTGCACGATCCCCACAATGTCAAACCTTTATGTAGAAGTCTTCTACTTGCTTTCGAGGGAGAAACCGCATGCGCCGGAGTAAACTTAGCTTGGACGCGAATGACTTCGCTACATTTGCAGCATGATCTGACCAAGATAACTTGTTATCTACTTGTACTCCGAGGAGTCTTTCCGAGGTTGTCCACTCTATATTGTTATTGCCAAGACGAAGTGCTTGGATAGGACCAATGAATGGTGATTGCCGCTGCACAATCAGCATTTTGCATTTTTCTGGATGTGGTATCATCAAATACCTATCGCACCATTTCTGGAGTTCAGCTAGGACATTGTTTAGCATGTTTGTTAGTAAATCCATCGTTCCTGCAATACAGTATATTGTTGTGTCGTCTGCATACAGATACGTTTCCGCAGATTTTGATGAGTTTGGGAGATCGTTTATGGAGTGAAAATAGCGTGGGTCCAAGAACCGACCCTTGCGGCACTCCATGGGTTATATTGTGTATGTCGGAGTCACATCCGTTGTTGAGAGACCTTGAAATGGCCTGAGAAAATCCAGTTTAAAATAATTTACCCGTAGTCGTGGTTGTCTCTCCATCCACTTATATTATGACAATCATGAAAGACCAGGTTAAGTGGAAAAGAGTAGGGGACGTAGTTCCCGGTGCGGTGGTCTATCTCTCATCTCATGGTTAAATGCTCGGAGATGTTAGCTGCACAAGCTACTCTAAAATCCGAGGGTGAATAAAGTAATGTATGTATGTAAGGTCATTGGGCTGGAAGGCTGCTTTTGTATGGAAAAGTACGGAGGCCGAAATCACAAACCAATTTGTCAAACCAAAATCAGTTTCCCAATACTCTGACATTCTCTTGCATACAGATGCCATTTTGACGTTGATGTGAGTTCAGATTATGAGCATATAGACACTTAATGTTATCCTTACTATTGGTAGAGTTAGCATAATTTTTGAGACCTTAGCAGATTTGTGGCAGATGTTTTGCATGGTAATTGGGGTACGGTATTGACCTGATACCTTTTGTAGCATTACAGGGCTTTCATAGCTTCTAAGAAGAAGACCAACAGATAACAGATGGACAATTAAATTTTAAGAATAATTTTAAATTTTTTTGTACCCCCTCTGAAACTGAGGGTGTAATTTCACCTTGGGTATACTCATTGGAAATTTCATTTAGCAAGAAAATTAGAAAGAGTACAAGAACGGGCATTACGTGCTATATATAATGATAGGAATGCTACGAACGAGGAACTCTTAGAGAAGGGTAGACTCTCCAGTCTCGAGAACAGACGGTTACAAGATATACTAATTTTAATGTATAAGGTTAAAAATTCACTAGCTCCAGAGCATGTATGTAATATGTTTTTTCAGCAAGACAGGCATTATAACTTACGAAGTGATTTTCCTGTTCCTAGATACAATACTGTTAAGTATGGTAAGCACAGTATTAGATATTTAGGCCCACACATATGGGGCAAGATTAGCCAGGAACTACGTAGTAAGACCAGTCTTCAGGCTTTCAGGAAAGGGGTGCGTGCTCTCAATGCATCTGGCTTGCTGGACGGTACGTGTGGCTGCTGTGCGTGCTCATCTTAGATTGGTGGGTACGCATAGTGGCTTCTGCTGTCTGGCTGCCTTGTGTATTGGGGGTATGCTCCCATATCTCCTATTTAATTCGTCTAATTTAAATTATCTAGACTGTTTTAACTTTTTAAATTTTACATTCATGTTTCGACTACTGCTTATATGTTTGCCCTATATTGTCTGTTTGTTTGTTTGTTCTATTCGATTGTAATAATTTTATATATTGATGTCATTTTATATATCAATGATATTTTAAGACTACATTTTTAATATTTTTACATATATTTATATTGTATTCATTTTATTTATTTATAGTGTCCACAATTAGCTTTTAGCTAAATACCTTGACACTTTAATAAAGTTTATGTATGTATGTATGTTAGTACAAGGTAGGCTTCTCCTGAAGTGCTGGCAGCTGGCTAAAAAGTGGCTTCTTTAAATTTTGAGCCACCTGCTTTTCAATGAAAAGTTTCCAACGTTTTTTGAAGGCTGTTTAAATTCTCATAAAAAAGCCACCTTCTGTTATATTCCAGTCAGCTACTCTAAAACCTTATAACAACTCTGAGGCCATAAGGCTTGTGACAAATAATCACTACAATATCCAAACAGATGACATTGGAAACTTGAATTTAAAGTTACATCTCACTATTAAGAAAACTTCTGAACAAACAAAAAATAAATGAAATAACAATCCCTATTATTGTTATTTTATTTTATTGTTTTTTTGTTGTTTCCACTTTATCTAAAAGGGGATATCTTACTGAGAAGCTACTAAATTTTCTCGTTTGAGTGACCATGTTAACATATTTTGTAATTGTATTCAGGTGATGGGTATGGTTTGTGTGTAGTGTTCTTTAATTTGAAACCTACCTTAAAATAATTTAACTATATACTTAGCCATATCATTGTATCAGCCTAACTGTTTGACTCAGTGAACTGTATAGTTGAGAATGATTTGTCAAGAGGTGGTTATCTAGGGTCTTTCAGCACAAACACATTTACACTATGTGAGGAACTGAAAACATGGTTCCTTAACTGAAAGCATGCTCTCATGTTTTAAAAATTGTCAAGGAAAAGGGCAGTGACAGGAAGAACCCATTCCAAAATTGGTGTGGTCTCACGGGAGAAATCAAGTCCTTTCCTGGTGTACCATTGGCTTGGTAGTCACAGCAACTACAACTGTATCATGCAAAAATGGAATTTAATAATTGTCATATTATGGATACACTTGAGCGTTTATAAAGACAAGAATGCATACAAGACACTAAACATCCTGTACCAACTTGTAAACAACTTTATCTGAAACTTTGCAATCTAAAAGTTGCAGCACAGTCAACATAATGTAAATGTTTGCGGCAAGGTTTTGCAAAAGCCCACTCTAAAACATGTTTTTCCAACTTAATTAACTTTTTAACTGAGCTCAGCACCACTGTGGTAAAAGAGTTCATGTAAAACTTGTGCAAATTACCATGCATCTTGCATGTACAGTGCAACACAATTAGCAATTATCAATACTGCAAGGCAATCATTTTTATGCACACCTTGGGAAGAAAAGCATATTGGCCAACAGATACCTGTCAAAAATATGAAATCAAAACATTGCAATAGATCACAGTGGAACTGTACAATTTCTCTAAGGCCTTTTCGTGGTCTCTCTCGAAATTGAGCTGAGACGGTCGATTGCAAGGTTCGATTTCGTGAGCAAAATATTAAACCGCCGAGCTGCGTGCTTCTCGCGCGACCGGCAAACTTGTCTGGCCCGTGCAACAGAAATTTCTTCGCCCCGAAGAGTTTCAGGATCGGCCCACTGCCCGTATGTAAACCAGAGAAAAAAGCCCAAACCAAACAACAATGATGACTCAATGATCCTAACCAGAGAGACCGAGTTACATGCTGTTGTTCGCGTGAAGTTTACGATGCCTGCAATCGGTCTTCATCTTGATTTTTCTAGTTCCTTACAAGTGATTGTTGCTTGAGTTCAATTTTAATTTGTGGATTTCTGGGTTTTGTGGGTCCCTTGCCACCAAAATGTTCCTCGTAGGATAAATCTGTCGAATGAACGAGACCAGTGGAACCACTAAAACTGTGGTCGACCGCAGATTGACCGCTTACTTGTTGGTGTAAGGAGTCACGAAAGGAGTGCGATATATAAGCTGATCGCCGATTGGGCAGAAAAAAATTCCTTGCCAGAAAATTTCCGCTCAATCACGAAGCTGGATTTCAACAGCTTCTGGAACGAGTCCGATAAAGAAATGTTCCCAGGGGCTCTCCCGACTGTGTTGTAAACTTTCGCTCGTCCCGAATCTTTGTCCCGTCCCGACTATCTGCCCCTGGGTCTCCGAGGATGGCAATCATCTGAAACACAACCGAGTTAGTGATTAATAAATAAATTCATGAGCCAAATTTTGGGGGTAGGCGTTTCATTTTGAAGTTTTAAATCTCTGAATTTTGAGAGTCGATTCCGCTGAAATATGACAGGGATCTTGGTGAATGATGGAATTACATCATGATTGTCGTTTAATTAGCGGATCGCGATTTACAGTGATGATTTTAGGCTGCTAAAGTTAGAACTGGGAAAAGCAATGTTTGTCTCCGAGTTTTCTAATCGAGAAGCGCAGTAAATGGTTTTATTACTTCATGATAAAGGATAACCTCTTCTGTGATGTGACAGAAGCAGATGTCTCAATTTCAAGACTTGCTGAAAGTGCTTCTGTAGGAGAAAAACTGTGAAACTTAGACTTTGAAGCGTCTGACTTTCTTTGTCAAGTTTGTTTTTGCAATTTTGCTTCTGTTACATCACAGTACAGTATACAAGTTGTAATCGTAGATCAGGAATGCGTTCGAGTGGCCATTGTTGCGGTAGTCTGGTGAGATAATGAAATCGTTTGCATTTTTGTAACATGAGGTGACAGGGTTGTGATCGGTTGTCTGCTTTCTTGTCGGCTGGTATCTAGCTGTGATTCGGTAATATTTCCGATCTTGTGATGAGAAAGCAATATTGAAGTGTAAACAAGGATTTGATTTTTATTTGGAGCTAATATTAAAATCTTCTGACTCAGCCAGCGTGTTCGATACAAGATGTGTTCAGCATCTTATGTCACAAAAACACTTTCCGGTATGTCCTTCTCGAGCACCTTATTTTTTCTTCCAAAACAAGGGAAACTTATGTACTAAACGACGCCAACGTTGGTTGACGTTGCTTATGTTTTACAACATAAAAAGTACTTGATTCTACGGGAAACGTTTGATTATAATCTTTACTCGTCAGGCGCTGGCGCCACGGAGACTGACTGGTTACCGTAGTTCATTTCACATGAAACAATGAATCAGTTTTAAAAAAACTATTGTAGGTCTGCAAAGCCTGTGTCAAACGCCGTCCTTTACATGAGCCGTACTTTACAGTTTAGGTCGACCCAAATTAGCTAAATTCGTCTGTTGAGCGAAATGTCGAACTTCACTAGACCACGCGAAAATAAACAGAGCGAGGCTGAGCTCTCGGTATCATTTATGACGTAATTCAAGATGGCGCAGAAATGGTATACGAACCAACCTCGAACCCAGACTCTCTCTCTCCCTTTTCCTCCCTTGTCGACTGGTCACGTGATCAGGTCCAGCCAGGGTCTCTCTCTCTCTCTCTCGACGACAAAGGAGGAAAACAGAGAGAGCCTTGGTTCGAGGTTGTGCACTCACGACGAAAAATCTTACCACTTAGTATCACAGGGCACGCAAGATTAGGGTGCGTTCTCCTATAAACGTCGAACGCAATAAAGTTTATCTCCCTGGTGTATCAGTTCCTGAAGTGATATATCCGTGATGGAAAAATCAGACACAAGATTGCAGTATTTTCCGTCTCCTAGGATAGATAGACTCCGCTAATGTATTAAAAAGAATTAATGTGCAAGAAGTTGACACTTCGAGATGTCAATCACACGTGTAATTAGCAATGCGCCGAACACACAACGTGCCGGTTACATGCAATTTCTTCGAATTCTGATTGGCTCATTGCCATGTTTCGGTCTGTTGTGATTAGCCAGAGAACAATAATTGGTTTGGTTTTGGTTTTAAGACACTCTAAGCACTCCTTTAAGTAACACTAATTCATATCAGCGTGCACATCAGCTTGTTGTAGGTATTGACTGACATTTTATTCGGTGTGACGCATTAAGCATGAAACGTAATTCAATAATTTCCTGACAGCATACATGGAATTCAACCGCTCTTAACGTCGTAGAGAAAATTTGAAAATATCTGGAAATGTTTTTCCATTGGAACCTATAGGCCAGAAAAAAACATTGGGGCCATAACCGCTCGCAAAACAAAACTATAGCTGATGGACGCTGATGAAACTCACACAACGTTCGTAAAGAGTAGGAAACGTAGCTTCCGGTGCTGCGTGACGGCTGGGCGATGGGATAACCGCATATCCCCGGCTAAGTCACTGGTGTACATGAACCAACAGTAAAATTGGCTGAACAATGAATATGTGAATGATCGTCGCAGTTATGAACACTACTTAAGCAGTAGTGAAAATAAAGCCTAAAAAACATCAGGGCTGTATGGGATTCGCACCCACGACCTCTGCGATACCGGTGCAGTGCTCTACCAACTGAGATAACAAGCCATCTGGGAGATGGTCGTTTTGTTGGTTCGTAATATACCCGTGCGTGATGAATATGTGAGAATGAATATATGAAAATCATATATTTGAACTGCGGATTGAAGAATGAATATGAGAATGGTCATCGCAGTTATGAACACTACTTAAGCAGAAGTGAAAATAAAGCCTGAAAAAAATTCAGGCTTGTACACAATTCGAAACCATGACCACTGCGATACCGGCGCAGCGCTCTACCAACTATGCTAACAAGCCAACTGGGAACTGGTAATTTTGTTCGTTCGTAATATACCCGTGAGCGATGAATATGTAAGAATAAATACATGAAAAACTGGCTGTTGGCGTTCCAAGGTTCGGACCTTGACGTTGCTTACTCAGCAAAATTTATTCTTGTTGGCCATAAACATGTGATAGCCAGGTACAGAGCGGTTTTCAATTGAGTATCAAAAGTGAATAGACCTTTTTAGCTTGTAGATTTTGTTTTCCCAATGTAGACCATGTGATGTTACCCTAGAGAACTGTTTCTTTGAAATTTCGCCATATTCACGTGCATATGTACGCATAATTTATGAAAAGACAAAAGGCAAATCCCCTTGGGAAGATCACATGGCCTACAATGGGAAAACAAAATCGACAAGCCAAAAAGGTCTATTGCGTTTGCTTTGCTTTTGCATGGCTTCACTCTGTGATTGGCTAGCAAAACTCGTGCCACTTTCTTAACCAATGACAGGCGAAACCAAAACCAACCGCGCCTTGCACGTGCACGCGCGCATTTTCCCGCGCTTTGCGCCGTTACGTGTAATTGCTTCGAATTCTGATTGGCTCATTGCGCCGTGTCCCTCTGTTGTGAGTGGCTGGAATAATTGCTTTGGTTTCACTCTAGAGGTCTAAAACTCTCCAAAAACAGCCAACATGTTCATTTGACAAACATTTAAGTTACGTATATCTGAAGAATTCTTTTGTCTTCTAAAATGTCCACTGCTCACGTGCTCTGCGTTAGCAGATTCGGGACGCACATAAATTAACTAATAATAAATTAACTAATAATATTTTTTTTGTACCTGACTTTACAGCCTTGTAACGAGCTTTCATCGGGAATACGATGGCAAATTTCTCGTTGTTCTTGAATAAAATGTAGAGAAACTGAGCCCTGGAAGTGATGTTGGGATAAAATCGTTCAAGGTTGACTAGGCTGAGATCTGGACCATCCATGTCAAAAATGTCGTAAACCTTGACGCTTTTAAAAGAAAACTTCTGCCGAGGAAGCGTAAATCGTAGCTTAATGAAGTGGTTCTCAGGAGCCTTAATGTACCATGCACAAGTCTTGTTTATCGGAAAACCGCCACGGTAATCGGGACTGGAGAATTCCTTTTCTGTGGAAGAGGCTTCCAGGGTAGTGTTCAAGGAACAATCTGAAAAATGGACATTGTGTGGGAACAACTTGTAAGTATCATAAACGCAATACAATCTCAATAATTGACAATAATTGACAAATCCCAGAATTTTTGAAGCATTTTATGCAATGATTGACCATGAGAAAGGGCAGTACAGTTGGGCTCCCATACATAGGCAATGTTTTGGCAATGTTTTGGCATTCAAGGACAAGCATTAATAACTAGTTAGGAAATATTTTTTTTTTAGTTTTGCTTTTGAAAGTGGAGTCGAGTTAACTATAATTAGTATATACCATACAAGTTAATAGTGCTTTTTGCGCGCTGATTGGTTAACTCAGAGGTGAATAGCAAGTACTATTCACCTCCGAGAAGCCGGCGCGCGAGATTTTACAATTTCCGACGGCCTGTCGGTATATTGTCACGCATAAAATAATGTTTTCGGGCAAGCTGTTGCTGTTGAATTACTAGCCCGGAGCTTTGAGGAGCTAAGCCAAATTTATTTTCATTTTGTTGAAATATCAAAAGAGTTTAAAAACATGCCTTTTACAATATAGTAGCCAGGAATTTAAAACGTTTTGGTATTTCTGTCGAGGAGTTCGCACCAATTCACACGTGCTTAATGTCTGCGATGACAGTTTCCGTAAATCATCGGAGATACCCTCTTTACTGTGAATCATCGTTCAAATACTACAGACACGTTTTAACGAAATAAAGGCCCCCTTTTACACATGTGAAAGACGTGCTGCAGACTTTTTTCCCGAACTGAGTTGAAGAGAGTTTTAGCACAACGATAAAACCTCTCGACCTGTCAAGTAAATGTCAAAAAAGCGGCTTACGGTACTTTGTGAAACGAAACGAAACGAAACGGTAGTTTGCGAAAGGGTACTTTGCGAAATGGCACTTTGCGAAATGGCACTTTGCGAAATGGCACTTTGCGAAATGGTACTTTGCGAAATGGTACTTTACGAAATGGTACTTTGCGAAATGGTACTTTACGAAATGGTACTTTGCGAAATGGTACTTTGCGAAATGGTACTTTACGAAATGGTACTTTGCGAAATGGTACTTTGCGAAATGGTACTTTGCGAAATGGTACTTTACGAAATGGTACTTTGCGAAATGGTACTTTACGAAATGGTACTTTGCGAAATGGTACTTTACGAAATGGTACTTTGCGAAATGGTTCTTTGCGAAATGGTACTTTGCGAAATGGTACTTCAAGAATGCGCGATAAAAAGGGAAAAATACGTTCGTTTGTGTTTTTAGTGTTTTCAGCACAGAATTTATCAACAGTAGCTAGCCCGACGGGTCGCTCCACTAGCCTCGGGCTATCGGAGAGCACTTTTGTCGCGCCCTTTTGGTCCGCTAATTATTCAGCTTGTGTGGTATACACTAAAACAATTACCCACCTCAGTGTCGGTGGAAGTGCTGGATATAGCCCCGAATTCGGTTAGTTGGTGTTTTTGGCAAAGAACACTACAGTGGATTCTCGATTTTACGAAGTACCAAGGGACTGGGGAAATTGGTTCGTTATATCGAGCGTTCGATATAACTGGGGTGGTCTTACATCCTGGGGCTGGGGGCAACCTCGTTCCCAGGGCCTCTCCTCTTCCCACCCCATCTCACTCCACTCCAGGGGGCGAGAAGAGGAGAGACCCTGGGAACGAGGATGGGGCTGGGGGCTGCAAGGCAAGTGTTGGGTTTGTTTGTCCTGGGCACCTAACCTCCATTTTTGCGACAATGTTGTTAATAAGCCAATAGCAAAATATATGTATATGAAACTGAACACTGATTATGATTATGAATATTATTGTGAATTGTCAACTAGAACTGTCACCTATAGCACTCAAGTTATCCCTTCAAATGGGGTGTGCACCACAAAGTTACAGGTGACATCACAAAGCACACAGCAGTGGAGAACAATACACCAGATCGATACAATATTAACCAAATGCAATGGAAGAAAACAATAGACTAACAATAAACTTGGTACATGGTGTGCTAGCCCTTCAAATTGTCTCTAATCAAGAAATGATAGGTTGGGTAAGGAAACTCCATAGGGAATAATACTTCAA
>JAEMWC010000155.1:580000-592500 GCA_016490735.1 Pachyseris speciosa
AATGTCTCACAAAGCGGGATCATGGGTACCCCAGGACCCTCCCCTAGCTATCCACTGACATTGGATAAAAATCTACATTGTTTTGAATTACATACAATGTTGGGAAAAAAACATCCATTAATTATTTTTTACATTAATTAAAATGTTCAAATTTGATATACATCTTTGCTCATTAAACTTGTTTTGTGTTTCCCTTCAAGTGATTGGCTACTCCAGGTCAGACGTGGGGCGTGAGGAGGGGTAGGGGAATTGTTACTGTAGGGGACTCCAATTTGGCAATTGCCAAGCACCCTCTAACCACTGCTTTTTTTGTTTTAAGAGTATAAAAGCATGGAGTCTTTGAGGTAAGCATTTATTACGAATGAGTCAACAAACATGAGACTAGGAAACGATTGGTAAACACAGTTCAACAAGTGGCGACTCATATTGTCTCATAAAAATACAATGTTTTCAAGAAACAATACTTACAAGATATTGCATAAATCCAGGGCCTCATTTTAACAGTCTGTGAAGGTCTTTCTGTTAATGATTATGGGTAAATTCATGTTCATTTCGGTCCATTCTTGCACCATTCCAGTTCGTTCCGGTACTATTCCAGTTCATTCCAGTACCAAGATTCCAGTTCATTTCAGTATCATTCCGGTATCATTCCGGTTCATTCCATGTCATTCCGCCTTATTCCAACTCATTCTGGTCCATTCCAGTACCGTTCTGGTTCATTTCGATATCATTCGGGTATCATTCCGGTATCATTCTGGTTCATTCCGGTACCGTTTCAGTTGATTTCAATATCATTCCGATTCATTCTGCCTTATTCTGGCTCTTTCCGGTACCATTCCAGTTCATTTTCTGGTTCATTCTGGTACCGTTTCAGTTGATTTCAATATCATTCTGATTCATTCTGCCTTATTCTGGCTCTTTCCAGTACCATTCCAGTTCATTTTCTGGTTCATTCTGGTACCGTTTCAGTTGATTTCAATATCATTCTGATTCATTCTGCCTTATTCTGGCTCTTTCCGGTACCATTCCAGTTCATTTTCTGGTTCATTCTGGTACCGTTTCAGTTGATTTCAATATCATTCTGATTCATTCTGCCTTATTCTGGCTCTTTCCGGTACCATTCCAGTTCATTTTGGTATCATTCTGTAATCATTCTGGTTCATTCCATGTCATTCTGCATTATTCCAGCTCATTCCATTCCGTTCCGGTGTTTAGTAACACCCAATTAGAGCGCTTTTCAATTGATTGTCGTAAAACCAAAGCAATTACTCTGACCAATCACAACAGAAGTAAGCAGTGCAATGAGCCAATCAGAATACGAAGCAATTACATGTAGCCGGTGCAAAGCACGGGAAAATATGCGCGTGCAAGTCACGATTGCTATTGGTTTTGCTTCTCATTGGTTCAAAAAGTGGCGCAAGTTTTCCAGGCCAATCACAGAGCGAAGCAATGCAAAACCAAAGCAAAACCATAATTACTTTCGACACTCAATTGAAAACCGCTCTAATGTAAGGGGATCTACAGAAATCTTGCCATCAATTCTTTCATGGTATGGTGGTTTTGAGTACACGCAGCCCCCCATCCCCCAAATAAAACCTATCTTGTAGCATGATTCTTGTTCTACTTGGAGAATGATGAATATTAAATGGACTATTTGTACAGTATTACAACATATTGAATAACAAGAGGCTACTTGAAGCCTACACTCATGCCAGTCTAAATGTAGAACTTTTTGATAAATTAGGCTGACTACCTATAGATGATATTGTATGCAATAGAAAACTCTTTATGCTACACAAAGTTAGCCAGGGTCATTATCCTGAATATTTCATTTCCTATTTTAAAAATGTCAGGTCTACACATGGTTATCGTACCAGATCTGCTATCTGTAATGATGTTTTGATACCATCATGTAAAAGAAACTCAGGGCTCAGGACTTGCACTCAAGTGCATGCTGTCTATGGAATAATCTAGGTAACTCATACAGAAACATAATTTCCCACTCAAATTTCAGGAAAATGTTACAGAACAACTTTATCAAGGAAAACTCCTCACTAGAACATTTTAAGATCAGTAGGACTTTTTAAGTATTTTGATTGAATTTTAACAATTAGTACTGAATTTTTATAATTAGTAGGATAAGTAGGATTGTTTATTTTGTGTTTATTTTATTTATTTATTTATTTCTTCTATTTGTTGAGGGTCATTATCTAAGCTACAGGGTTACCCGTTATAATGTATTTCACCCTCGGTAAATAAAGTATTTTTTGTTGTTGATTACATGCAAGTATAGAACGTTTTCAGTCGTGCAAGTAAAAAAATAAAATCATCAACCATTCAATAGATGTAAGTCAAGAAATGGTGATATTATAGAAGAGTAACAAATAAACAACAAGCGAAGCAATATCCCGTACTCGAGTTATTCGGCAAAATGTATCACTCAAAATTATAGTGTTTTGTATGGTAACGCCATCTTGACGTCCCTTCGAGGGATGCCAAGATGGCGGCTGGAAACGAGTTAAAACATATGTTTCTTACAAGTAGGATAGTGTCCCCGATAAGTAGGATAGTGTCCCCGATTAGTAAGCCTATTATAGGCTAGCTAGAAGATTGACACTGAAATAAAGTTATTATTATTATTATTATTATTATTATTATTATTATTATTATTATTATTATTATTATTATTATTATTATTATTATACTTTACTTTGTTCTCTATGTTGAGCTTTCAAACATTCACACAGACACTTCTCTTACCATGTTGGCTTTTCTAAGTCAAAAACAAATGGTGAATCGACGTTTTCATGTAAGTGACATGCTTGTGAACAGACATCTTTATGTCACGCACTGTGAAAAACTCTAAAATTTAAACTGCTCTATTTTAAAACAAAGCAAGCTACCGAGCTGAAAACATGCAAGCAGATACATTTCTAAAATTTCTTTCACGTGATGAAGATAAAAATGCAAAAGTCTGTTTACTTTTGAATTTTAGTTTTTTATGACGTCACGTGAACCTGTAGACCCCTGCTGTCAGTTCCACGCTTCAATAAAACCCAAAGTAACGTTGGCTTCTGCGTGAAAAACGACGACGAATCTCAACTTTTCTCGCTGTATATGTATGCATCACGTCGTACCCAAAGATACATGTAACAGGTAAATGACAAAAGGTACGCGAAACACGAAGAAAAACGGACGGCAAACCTTGCTTGAGTCCTTGCCGTATATATTTGCTTAAACGTATCCCCCACGAGTGAAAACAACGTAATAAATATTTTATGGATTATAACTGCAAAGTGTACCAGTAAAAAGTAAATTTCGAGGAGTTATTGAAGATCACTTTCACTGACTTAACCTTATACTTCCTTAAACGGTAGTACTCACCAAAAAGGAGAAGCATGGCTGTATATAAATTGCAACACTGCAAAGCTACAAGGTGAGGTCACGCAACAGTTTCTGCACTGGCTCTGTATCAATACTGTAATTGATTCGCAGCTTTTTGTACCTTCAAATTTGAGCTTACTTCAAAAAAGGCAAGAGGTACATTTCAGATAGCTTGAAAAAGACAACAAACCAAGTACTTGTCATACAATCAGAGCATAACAAATGAAATCAATGAACCGCCGATGAAGAGCTTGGAACGAGTATAAAGCGCCCTTGGCCTTATGGGAGAACAGAATTTGCGGTCGTCTCTCTGACAATTCAGTCCGTTTTGTGTAGTGAAATAGAAAGCGTAATACATCCACTCATCTAAGCAGTAGTCTTTGAAAGCAATAGACTTCTTTAGCTTGTATGTTTTGTTTTCCCAATGTAGCTCATGTGACGTTACCCTAGAGCAATGTTTCTTTGAAATTTCGTCTTGTTCACATGATATGTACAGTTGTACGCATAATTTATGAAAAGACAAAGGCAAATTCCCTTGGGAACATCACATGACCTACATTGGGAAAACAAAAAGAGGTCTATTCTGTTGTTGTGATGATGGTGAAAGTGGTTGCTTTATGTTTTGGGTGAGGTTGGGTGGGGATGCGAACGGGATTCGCTTGTGTATGTTTTCCCGTGATGTTTTAGGTCTTTGGTAAGAAGAAAACGGTAAGAAACAAGCAAGGCTGGTTACACGGCTAGGAATATATATTTAAACCAATATTTCGGGAGGCACAGCCTTCCTTCATCAGGGTGTTACATATTATGACCCTAAGATGAAACGACGTTACAGTTTTAAAAAAAGGTTGTACATGTAACATGATATTATTTTTGGTAAGAAGGCCGCAAAAACTGGATGCTTTTGCGGGATAGCGTCGTCACGCGACTTAAGACAAGGCCGAATGTAAGGATAAAGAAAAGGTGCTCTCCAAGCACAGAACCTCCCCCACCCCGTCTATTTGGAGTCGCATCAAAGTGCTGGAGAACATTAGGGACCTTTCGCGACTTCAGCAACGAGAGTTTTCGAAGTGACGGCGACGTCGGTGGACGAAAGAGACTGGGGCGAGGACAGCCTTGTTCCCATAAACAAGCGGCCATATTGGCCTTCCCGCAAAAGGCAATCAGAAATTGCAATTTGCTACTCTTCACTGCTTCACCTGCACGATTGTAATATTATGGCCAAGGTAGAATAACAAGATCTGAATCCCTTCCACATTTTATTTTCACCATTGCATCATGTTCATCATGTGCAGATAGTAGCACTGCCTTCTCTAATACAACGCATTCTTCAAGTACAGTCAGCACTGCTTATGTTATGGATGTCTAGAAAACGATGACCCAAAAAACGACGGCATAGAAAACCGACTAAGTAGAAAACGATGACCCATAAAAACAATGAATGATTACGAGTGGCTTTTCACTGCTTTTGATCCCAGGAGTTTGTTTCCTCATATAGGTCTGCTAGTTTGCACTAAAGACTATTACAGAACGCAGGATTTTTTGGCATAAACGTTACTGGAATCTCGGTAAAATGTGAGGAGAAAAGATATTCAGCGGGGTAAAACTGTTTGCTAAAATACGTCACTTGAAAAAGAGCCATTGCTATAAAAAAGGAGAGCCAGTTCTATAGTTGGATTACACGTCACCCAAGCAAAAACCATAATCCGTAATAAGCGACTACAAAGCTACGGGATGCGAGGAAAGGATATCGTTGCATTTCTCAGCATTTGTTTTACTCAGTTTCTCATAAGTTTTCATAGAAAATCTGAAAGCTGCCAAGCTTTGGCAAACGCGCGCAGCATTTATTTCAAATTAAATTGCTTTTGAGTGGTTGGCAATTCCAAAAATCATTTAGCTTATGTAAGTCAGGCAGACATAATTAATTTTGGAATGTCTTGACTTAAAATCGAACAGTTGAGATAAACATGTTAATTAGAAATTCCCTCTCTATAAATCCCCTGGGGAAGGAGGTTTAATTGTTATGATTAGATTTTTGTTTTAATTTAATAAGGTGAATTTTATGGAGGGTGCACTTTGTATTAGAGTAAATAAGACATATTAAATCTGTAGGATATTCAAAACTTTTCATATTTACTTGCTTTTAAATGGCAACAAACAGGACCACGCGAACTGAATCCCTGGGAGAGAGGGAACTCCCTGATTGGGCCTTAACAGGGACATGCCAATAAAAAGGATATAGATTTCATTCTGTCCTGCATCGGGTATACAATTCCACTATATATTGTCCAAACCTTCTTTTCTTTCCAGTCTCAAAATAATCTCTTGGTTTCTAAGTACTTGGATTACTTTAAAGAACGTGATCACAAACGAAAGCTGCCGAATGTGCAGTATCGAAACCCACTGAGCTGTTCGTATCATTAGACGCAGGCCATTAACACATAAATCAAAACTCACGTTGCCCATAGAATGAACTGCATGCTTAGGTAACACCATGCTATAATTGTCTTAAAGAGATTGTTAAACTAGGCATTGATCAGCTTTCTTAAAAGAGATGGAAAATCTTTGGAGCCAGTTATTAGTGTTGTGTGTGTTAAAGCAAGGCCAGGGTTCATTACGAGGCCCAACAGCTCCCCTCCTTATTAATAATAATAATTATTAGTCAGTCATTTAACCATCTCAAACCCAAAATTGTCTCCACATAGGTTTAATTTCATTTTACTGAATAACAGTCACACTTCCGGGTTCAGATCAATTTACATGCTAAAACTTTGCAACGCCATGGACGTTACGTATATCGAAATGTTTCTCAAAAAATAAGAGATGTCACTCAAGGACTGGTACAAAGTTTAAAATATGCTATTTTCTCCGAAAGTTGAAACTCGATTTCAATGCGGATCGTCTGAAGTAGTCCACCAGCTGCTCAAAAGCTGCCACACTTTGCGTCTTAATTCCCTTAATCGCAAACAGTAAAGGAAGGGATTTAACGACGAATTCAGAAACGCCACAGTCTCCGCTATCGGGTAAATCACATGATCAAACAAGTCGTCCCTGTCAACGATCATATCAGCCACGGAGGTAACCATGAGCGGTAAATAACAGATTATCAGCACACCGGAGATTAATAGCACGCTGATAGCTAAGCGCGTATCCTGTAAGGGTATCCGAGGGACATCCGCCTCTTGTCCCGAATGCTTGGTATGGCTTCGGGACTCCAGTTCGAGACCTACTTGTTTAAGGGCGAAAATCTGACGTTTGTGCAGTCTGACCACCTTGAAGATTTTAAAATTTAGAACTATGTTGAGGCAGAAGCTTATAGTTATCACTACAGAAGCGACGGGTGAGAAAAACTCGTCGTTTTTTACCTTCAGCGCTCGGCAAATAGCGTTGAAAGCCAGCCACGTCAAACAGACAACTGCGACTGTTTTAATGACACGGGTTTTTGTCGCGTAAGACACATACTTATAAGGAGACATAATTGCGAAGAAACGTTCACAGCTAATGAGGCTCAACATAAAAATAGAAAGCCCAAGGCAAAAAATCTCGGTGTATAAGTACGAAATAAGAGCCCCACAAGAGAATTCCAGTGTAAGTTTACTTGCGATGTACGCAACAAAAGATGGCTGCACGATTAATCCAACGAGGATGTCAGTCGTAGCCAGAGAGAAGATAAGAATATTTGAATTTGTGTGTAGAGTCGAGAACTTCAAGATGACTGTAAGAACCAAACCGTTTCCTAGCACTGCTATTGGTGATAAGATACCGTTGCTGACACAAACTGCCAATAAGATCCCGTGGACAGTCGGTGAAAGTTTGAATCTATTCAGTTCGGCTGACAAAGTCGAGTCCACACAGAACTTTACGGTCGAGTTCATCTTGCCGTCGTACGTTATTCAGCACAGCTTCTTTGAATGACAGGACAGGACAAAAAGGTTGGAAGTCTGATGAGCCCTTTTTAAGCCACTGTTGTCTTCCGTATGAAAAGACCAGCTGTCATATGCAGAAACGACTGAACACTCAACATAAGTTGATTCTCTACTCTTTGACAGTGTATGTCTTGACTCGTGAAATGTTGTGGCTAATGCTTTAAAATCGCTTGATTCAGCTTCTAAGTTGACGTGTGCGACCCTTTTAAAATTGTCACGGCTTTCAAGACGTCGACTCACAGTTCATTTCCAACATGTTAATGGCACCGTAAGTGCAGTTTCCCTGATGGAACAAAACAAAGAAACGATCTGAATGTGGCATTCTTGACTTCCCTGCGAAGACTAAACAGGTAATTAAAATTGCTTCCCTGTGGTTTCGCCTGATTACTTTTGAAAAAAAAAATTATTATTTTAATAAATTTGCTGAAGAGGGAACTTGAATATTTTTGTCTTATCCGCACGAATGGCGCCAGGAATGCGACCTCCCTTGCGTAATCAAGTATCTTTTTCCTCGCTAGTAGTGGAAATAAGTACGTCTTTGAATTTAACAGAAATTCTATTTGCAGAGAATTAGATTTAAACGACATTTTTTAAAAATGTTTATTAAGATTCACATTGAATCCACCGGTTCTGTGAATTTTTTTTAACAGCAACACTTCAAAATTAACGCAGAATTTTTTAGATGTTTAGGTTGATAGCCAAACAAAGTGGCTAAAATTAAAGTATATGCGTGAACATGACAGACAAATAAAGCAAGAATTTCCTTCGATGCGCGAAACATCAAAATCCGCATCGTCGCGTCCGATCAAAATAGACATTTCAGATAGTAAATGACCATGTATTAATCAATTACTGAATAATAATTTGTAAACACGTTACACTTAAACGGCAGTAATATTAATTATAAGTTAAAACAAAATTAAAGGTGACACCAAGAGATTGTGTGTGGCCCACACATTTGTGTGTCTTGGTGTGGCCTTATTGGCCGTAACAGGGGGTCATGATAATTTGGTGAGAAAATAAGGTAATTTATTTGGTCAAAAAAACAGCAGGAGGGCAGAAGCTATGAATCTCTTAAATAAAGAAAAACACCCAAACTCCTCAAAATGACATATTTGTGAAACTTATTCAATTGTTATTGCTTTCTAGACAAAAACCCAGAAGCAATGAAATCCAAGGCAGGCATTGCTGAAAAAGCTTTTTTATGGTGAGAAGCTAGTGTTCCCAGAGGGTACCCACGCAAACAGTTACTGACCGTTTTTTGTAATGTTTACATGTAAGAAAATGATGACTTAGGAAATGTTTGACCATAGACAGTTCTTTTAGATTTTTGAATACTTTGAAATTACGTGAAGCGTTGAAGCACTGTTTGTAATGCCACCCTACGTTGTTCCACGTTTTCCCACGGGCGAGGAATTTGTTCTCATCATATGATCAATAACAGCATTTATTGATAGAAAAAAAATCCCCTGAGAATTACAGGCTGATGTGGTCGTGTTCGTTAATTTAGTCGTCAAAAGATTGTGTAACGTTGAAACCAAGAACGACACATTTTTAATGAGATTTTCCCATATTTTTCTCAAAATTAAATTTGCCCAAAATGTTTGACAAAGTAGCTTAGTTTGTTCAACGTTAAACAATTCTTACAGGGTCAAGAAAAATCCCAAGTAATTTGTAATATGTTGAAGTGGGAATAAATCATCTGGTGATTATCGCTAATCATAGTACTATTGCATCCTTGCAAAATAAATCTCAATTTATAATTTCATCTGTCCTACCACAGCACCAAAAGAGGGCGTAAAATGAATCATTAAATTGTATTAGCAAATACAAGTACCGTAACAGACTACTTCATCTCGCGTGCACAGACTTTGTTCCTCCGTCTAGTTATGTCACTATTGATTACCCGGAATTCTCACATCTACTGCAAGTAAAAGATTATTTCAAAGATCACCTTTGTTGTTGTCGGCCATTTTGAACAGTTTAGGCGTGGTCGCCTTCCGGGAGGAATTGCTTCGAGTTGCTCCCAGTCCTCGCGTTGACGACCAAGCGTTAATTTATTCAAAATGGCTACCGCAGAAAGAATAGACAAAGGGACAACAAAGGGTAGAAACTTCATTTCATGTTTTATCCCACAAAGGATTTGAGAGCCCACTGTGGCTAGAACTACTAGAGGGGTTACATCATGGGGATCTTCACATTATGGCGTCATGCAGAAAATGCCTCAAAGAAACCACCAGTGAACGGATTCTCAGAGGGAGAACAAATTTTAATCCGGTTTTTAGTTGCATGCAATTTTCAAGTGATCTTTTCCACATGGCCAACCAAGGCCAACAGTACTGGTTTTTCCTGACAAATATCGATACTAGCGAGAAATATCGGGGGTTTTTTTATAACTTTCGATACTACTCACGTGACCACTACGACCACGAAGCACTGCCTTTCTAAACTTACTTTCAAGATGAAGTATTGCAATGCCTTGATTTTTTCTCGCGTGTAAAATTGTCTTTCTTATCTTAGAACAAAAAGGATGGCTGTAAAGAAAAAAAGGCACCAACACACACAGTTCAACTGATTGCATTTAATTCTGTTTAGGCTGGCTTGAGTTTTTAAAAGTAAACGAAGTCGGAATAAATATGGCATCAGAAAAACAATTATAAAAAGACCTTTTCAACTCGTCTGAGGGTAAGTGCGATAGTTTAAATAGATGATAACGTAAATGCGAATGGGTACCAAATTTTCTCTGTAACAGTATAACCATCAGAGTCTAAAAGAGGATTAAACAGTACGTGGTCTTACAAATGAACCCATATTATCTTGACGTATAAATGTGTGTACTTTGAGTGTCTGTTATTAAATATTTCGACGCGTTTTGGATTGTACTCGCACTCTCAGTTCAATATAAAATGTATGCATCCCGCTCTTCGCATCCCACGCAAATTTCAATTATGGAACGATTACAGAACACTCTGTTGTTTGTTTGGCTAAATAAATGAACTGAACTGAACCGAACTGTAATTTCGGCCCGAATATATTCAATAAAATTTACCCATTCGACCACTAACGTGTGCGATTACATCGCTATGCGACCAACTCTCGTCGGCGACCACTGATCGTACGCAAACAACTCTAGCAAGCAAACACGTCCGGTAAACGATCACCTCTCCTTGGCGACGGCTTCCCTATAAATAACGGTGAATATATGAATACAGAATCATATATTTGATCATTCTCATCTTCAGACTTCCCTACTGAATAACGATGTTTTTCTTAATTTGAGCCCCGTTTTGCAAGAGTTCCCAGCACCCAATTTCCTACTTTCTATTTTACCACTTTTACATTTAGCCCATTTTGGTCTCTCGCTCAATACTGCGCACCTTAGACCGCTCTACAAAAAAAACACAAGAAAGCGGTTGTTCCTTGTCTCCCACAAGTAGCATAAAAAACAAAAATAATAAACTAAATGGTAAGGGTCATACAAATGTTGATATTAGGGTTTCGGTCATAATAGTTGAGACTATCCTGACCAAGGCGACAAACAGCTTCCACCGGCAAATTTTGAACGTCACTTAGGAGAGGCCCCATCACATTTCCAATTACAATCTACATCTGGGTTGTTTGTTCCTTCAAAGCAAGGTTCTCGGTCCCAGCATGCTCTGCAGGAAAACTGTTCGGCGAACCTAGTATCGCGGGTTCATCATTGTGTGACTTACAGAACTTACAGCTGGCGGCAATTATGGTACACAACGCCGAAAGAACGCCAAGGACAATTCCTACGATCTTCAAAATAGCGGCAGTTGACTCTGAGTGGAAAAATAAACGGAAAACTATGTTAGCTCGAATCGTTTTATGACAATTTCCACCAAATGGATTACTTACCTGCTTTATTGTATTTCTGTTTTAACCAAAAATCATAAAACCATTCAAGACACTAAATGTCGTGAAATTAGTATGTAGCTCATATGATTAGCTGTTTGATCAGGCAACAGATGTCTTTGAAAGTTCGTCGGTCGCTTGATCAATACGTCGGGCAGTATCTGTATTTTTCGGTCAGTCTATCCGTGTTTGCCGGGATCCGTTTTGGCCAAGGTATACAGACGTTCTCTTAAGCGACTAATTGGTTCAAACATCAAACAGTCTGTTGGTCAATCTCTTAAGTGAATTTAGGTCCTTTTGACCGAATGTTGGTCTGTGAGTTGATCACTACATTGGGCAGTCAAGAACAGATCAAACAGGTTGTCTATTAGTTAGCAGTCGAATTATCAATTCGTTGTCGGTGAACTGCGGAGCAGTCTTTTTGAAAAGAAAGGTTTGTCGGTAAGACCGTTAGCTTATCTGCCAATCAACCAACCAACCGAACAACCAAGCAAAACTCAATCAATCAACCAGTCAATCAATCAATCAATCAATTAATCAATCAATAAATCAATCAATCAAGCAGCCAGTTAGTCAGTCAGTCATTCAGTTAGAAGGACAGCGAGTCAGTGAGCTAGTCAGTGACCAGTGAACCAATCAGTCGACCGAGCAAGCAAGTAAATCAGTCAAGTACCGAATCCCTTAATTGCAAAATCTTTCTCAACAAAACTCTTCTTTTACCATTGAAGTTTTCCGTTTTTAAACTTACTCTTTGTTTCGTAACTGGCCTTAAATCCGGGAAACTTCTTTCTACCGCTCGACTTGAACGCCACACGTAAGTCCCAGATATCTGAAGTTATAGATTCAGGTTTCTCTGATCCACAAAACTTCCCCAAGAGATCGCTTGAATCAAATTCGCCATCGCGTACCTCCACGTAATCCTCAGAGCAGTCGCTGGAGCGGGAAAGATTGAAGAAGTCAAACGAAAGTTTGATTCTGTAATCTGAATCCACGACGATGACCCAGACGCACTCGATGTCTTTATCGTATGGCAGGGGATAGATGTAGCTTGCGAGGGTTCCCGAGTCCGACTGTAATTTGACGATACGGTTGCTGTCCGTGCACGAAAATGGAGCTGGTACTGAAAAGCAAAATCAAAGTTGAGTTTCTAGCGCTTGTTACTTAGACCCTTAGGCCCCCCCAAAGAATAGGGTATCAGCAAGGCACCTCCTGTGGATTCGCCTTTGAGCCACCTCTGAGAATGTCCCTCGGTTGAAGCCTGCAGCCTTGAGGTTCTCATCAATAGTTTTTCACGTGAGAAAATCATGCTTTTATTCG
>JAEMWC010000155.1:597500-625000 GCA_016490735.1 Pachyseris speciosa
CATAAGCTAGTTGGTTGCATAGATAGTCCAGTCACACGTGGTAGTTATATTCTTTATTCGAAAGGTCTACACCTAGACCTCACACTCGGTCAGTTAACAGTAACAACTACTTACGGTTGGGAACCGCACTGAAGCTTGCATGGAAGCCGGGAAATCGTCCGGAGCTGTCGCTCACAAAATGCACGCTCACACTTGAATAGTTTGACCGGTAGGATGCTGGAAGGGAGGAGCCACATAATTTGCGAAACACCTGCCATACATACGTGAGTGAGCCTTGCACCTTCTGCAATCGCTTAATCTCTACATAGTCCGCCTTACAGTCCTGCGATTGTTGTAAATCAAATGAATGGAAATTTATCTGGATAAGATGTGTGGGAGGGACTTTCAACTTCCACTTACACGAAGCGTCGTTAGGGTAGGTCAGCGGATAATCAAAACTTGCAAATTCGCCAGAAGTGCCTGTCAGATCGGAGACGTAACCTCGGTTCGAGCACGAGTACTTCGCGGGGACGGCTTCGAGTGCTTCGTACGACGCAAAAAAACCTCCTTCCGAAACTCCCTGTTTCGTAGAGTACCTTACGTGCACATTGCTTCCTTTGGAGAAAAGCACTTTTTGCTTGCAGAACTTCCCCGTCAAAGCTTCGCTTGTGGAGTCTGTCATATGAAAAACTTCCGCATAATTCTTGTCGCACAGTCCTTCGAATGTCCAAAAGCTAAGCTTCACAAACTTCCCTGGGGGCACAGTAATATTCCAACTGCATGTTCCCACTTTCCCTGGGTGTGGAAATTTCGGGGTTACGAAGCTTCCTCCTTCACCAGAAATGTGCACAGAGGTCTTGTTTTCGAGGATACAAGTCCCAGTTGAAGAACCTTGAAAATCAGAACAAGGAGAGTACAGCAATGATTTGCTATACATCTGGTGATTATCTATTGACAGTGAGACGTTTCTAATGAGTAAACATCACAATGTTTGCTATAGACATCATAGTGCTGACTACTAAGAGTTGCCCAGCGGCTATGGTAACCTCAATAGGGTCAATAGGGTCAATATCTGTATTATTTTCATTTTACTCGTCAGACATTCCAGCTTCTAATTGTGATGCCTCGCACTGCAGTAAATACCAAGATGGCGGGTGGGAAGCTCTATTGTTGGAGCGAATAACCGCTGGATGTAAGCGCCCGTTAGATAGATATAGCTGCTGTCCAGTTCATGGGCGCACGTGTTATTTTATAAATTATTCTGAACGTACGAAATCCTTAGTTTTGACCAGTTTTAATAAAAACCTTTAAATAGAGACCTTTATGATGGTTTGGTCACTTTTTAACTATTTGTTGACTCAAAAGTTGCCAAGGAAACCAAAAGTTGCTCTAGGTTGCTCGCAGTACAAAAAGTTGCTGAAAATGCTAAACGTTGCTCAAAAGTTGCCGAGCACAATCTATTTATGCCTACGGGACTGGCCAATTTATTTCTTACAATTTTTATACTGTGATCCATATAGCTTGGCTAAATTTACTTCAGGCTTGCGTTTAACGCACCCATGTATGGATTAAATTTTAAGAACAAAACACGATACAGTTGCTAGATTTAAGACTGCTAGGACAGTTCGCAGAAAAAAAAACTAGGGAAGTATTTGCTTGATTTAAGGCTGTTAAAACAAGGGGTAGAATCCAAAAAATGTGACCATTAACTCCCAGTTGGACTACAGGCTTGGTGAACACGCAAAAAAAATTTCTCGCCTTTTTCGCTCGCAGCTCACAGTGATTCTCCTCATTGGTATGCTCCATGACCAGCCGCTGTTTCGGGAAACGAGCGCGTGCTCACGCCCCGAAAAGTCTCTTCTCGGGGAGGATATTCCGGAACCGAGTGAGCGGCGGAAATCAAGTCTACCTATTTGGGATATCCCACAAAATAAAGACTGTCGCAAGTATAACCTCACCTGCAGACACAAATGAGTAGTTTGCGATGAAACCTGGACCAGGCGTGCATATATACGTATGCACTTTCAAGCTGAGTTCTCTTCCAGTTGAGTACACGGTGAAGGACGGCTCTGTTCCACGATGTATCTCTACCGGGTCTTCCGTATTTACGCCGTTTTGTATTGTAAGACCGCAAAAATACTCCCCCATACGTAAAGACAAAACATCCAGTCGAATCACCTGTCCCTTCGGAGCAATTATTTTCCAGATACACTGGGCGGCTAAACCCGAGGGGTACCTTGAAGGATACCCAGGGGTGTTGACGATACCGGAGAAGTTCCTTGGCATAATGTTCTGGTTTTGGTTTTCCGTGTTGGACGACGAGCAGGAGCTGGCTAAAGATGCGTTAAAACAAATAGAAACGGTTATGAATGAATATGTGAATGATTATTGCAGTTATAAACATCACTTAAGGTGGGTCAAAATGGTTTCGTTATTTTTAAACTCCAACTCTTTGATGGATCGATACTCTCACAATTTTTCGTTTGGTTTCTTCAATATGGTATCAAAACAGTTCCCAATTATTTCTCAACAAGTTGTTATCACTGTTTTGACCTATAATGTTACCATAGCAACAGTACAGCCTCTTAGAAACACCCTTAATTTTGGCTTTATGTGCCTGTAACTCAAAAACGAGTTTGGATGACCCCCATTTTTTATTATTGGATTGCAATCGGCATATGAAGATCCATCTTTCTGTAAGGTTTTAAAACAATCAGTTCATAGGGTTCAGAGCCACTTTAACTTATCGAAAATTTAAGGAAACGGTTACGTTACTGCGTTTACAAAGCCCTTTGGAAACGTTCAACTTGGTGGTGAGCATGCACGTGTGGCGAGACGTTTGTGAAACGTTCGTGCGCCTAGTCGACTGTCACAAACGACAAACTTTTGGAACACCAAATTATCAGGGATTTTGCCATCAATTCAACCCATTAAGACGGCAAAACCTACCAACGTATTAATTCCATTTTCAGTTTTTTGTGGGAGCAAAATCATCGGACAATTTCAAGGCGTCGATCTGAAGGCAATTCCATTAAACATCTACAAGGCGAACTACTGTAATCGAAGTAGCTTACTTATTTTGATAGCTGTATAGGATACAAATATCCCTTGCTCTTCCGAATCCTCCTGAGGCTTAAGGTCGCTTTTAAACAAGACAAACACTTCACGGAATTTGGAATAAACGCTGTCTGTGGCTCCATAATAATCCAAATCAAGGCTGATAGCACTGAGTTCTGAGCCATCCACATCATAAGCCTCCACCCTGTCCTTTGAGGAAGATGAAGGGCTTAACCAGGATATAAGTTGAACCTTGACAATATAATTCTGCGGTGCTGTGATGTACCAGCCACATGTGGTATTCAACGGAAAGCCAACAGGGTAGTAAGGGCTGGAAAAGTTTTTTTCTGTGGGTGACTCCGGAGCATCCAAGGTGGTGTTCCGTGAACAATCTGAAAAATTATGGAGGTAGGTACGTGAACAAATGAGACTGCTACTGAGGCCCTATTTTCTCTCGTAATCACTTGCCAAGCACGGAGCGCCCAAAACGTGGATCCTATTTCGCGCGCTAGCCTCGCAGATTTGCGTGTGAGGGTGTCTCTCTTTCACTCGCTCCCTGCAGACCTTCCGTTCGAAGGCCACGCGCATAGACCTTTTCGTGGCAACATCCGCCATTTTTAAAATGGGCCAAAAAGCGAACGAAATAAAGTGTTTGTATGGGGATTGCGATGTCAACTAATGAAGATCTGAATGATCGTAGCTACTTAAGCAGTAATATTGGGTATCTGTACAAACTTTGCATGCAGTGGTGAAGGTAAGTTAGAGGGCGAGCTGTATCCTGAAGGATACAGCTGAGCTAGAAAGCGAGTAATCACGTTTTTAATTTTCCATACATTTGCCTGTAATGTTTTCCTGCTAGTCTTGGGGAAGATTACAGGCAAACGTGTGGAAAAATTAAAAATGCGATTACTCGCTTTCTAGCTCAACTGTATCCCTCAGCTTTAAAAAGAATGTTTGGCCCTCTAAATTACCTTTGCCATTCAAACTTTGGACAGATACCTAATATTACAAAGTCAATTTGACATCGCAATCCCCATACAAACACAGTATTTTACGCGCTGTTTGCCCCATTTTCAAATTGGCGGTTTTACCGCGAAAAGGTCTATTATAACAGATCATTGCCAAAAAATACGACTGCTTTGTAGTCTACGTCCGTAGCAAATCCTTTAAGGATACACCCCCTTAGAACTGTTTCCTTTTATAGACCATAAGAAAAATGACCACTGAGCAATGAGTAGTGATTGGTCCACCTCATACCAACATACTGATATCTAGCATAATTCCATCATCCGATCACCAATAGACTACAGCTACACTTTCCATTGAAGGGATTGGTGGAAAACAATTGTAATTGACTTTCTTTTATTATTATAATTATTTTGCTCAAAAATAGCTGATTTCTTACATACAGGCTTCAATGTTTTTGTGTGGTTTACACTGTCCTGTATTTTCCCCTCTTTTTCAGCTTAGAAAACACAGGCCAAATAACACGTTCACCCAAAAGGTTTTCCACGAAGCCCTTCAATTGTTAGCTTGGGGGAGCAGAACATTAAAATTATTGTACTTGCAGAGTTTGCCAGTGTCAAGTTGTTAAGTCTATTTCACAGTGAAACTGGCCACTAGATTGTTATGTCACAATTAAAAGATCCAATAAAATTATTACTTTTAAAATCCAGCATGCGGTAGAACACACGCATATAGGCATAGCTGGGAAATCTTGTTTTAGCCTCCACAAACAGACTGCCACCACTGGTAAAGAAATATGTTTCCTGAGATGAGGTGCCATTGCAGTACTGTGCAATAATAACACTTGAATTGTCAGATCCATCATAAATCGTCAAGTGTTCATCACTACATGAGCCAAAAAAATGACCTTCTTGGACCCTAATGTGGAACACCTTGCCAACAGGGGCCGTGATGTTCCACTGGCAAGTAGCATTCGGGGGCAGGCGGGGGGCCTGCCGTGATGAACTGTTTGGTAAGAATTCTTCTTGTTCTGCAGCTATGAGGTTCACCAATGATTTCTGGTTAAAGCTACAGCCTGCAAAAAGAAAAATTTAGTGTGGTAAAGATTGCCCTGTATATTTTTCGCTGTTTCACCCTTACTTTTTGAGAAAATGCAGGCCAAAACCATGTTCACCCAAAACGTCACTTACGCTAGTTTTGCATAAAACCCTTCAGTTTCATCCACCTTTACAGCTAACTGGACCTACATTACTGGAAATAATGACTTGAATCGAAACAAAATTAATATGGAAATAAACATTTAAGTTAACATTCAATGCTATCATCAGTGCCTATGCACATCAGCCATGTTGGATTTCATGATGTCATTGGCCAGTTGTTTAACACAAAAGATATCCTGATTCATTTGCTCTGACAAATTAGCTGCAACCAATATTGACATCATGAAATCCAAAATGGTGGTGTGCAGGAAATTTCATGCCTGCAGACCAAAAACATTATCTCAAGCACAGAGGACAATTTCTCATGCCTGACTTACAATTGCGGATGACTTGTTCTTTAAAACATACCGGTAAACAACAAAAATTCAATTCAATACTCCCCATAAAATTAATGTTCCAACAAACAGAGCTTAATGTCGAGTTTGAGTCCTAACTGGATCAGAAAGAGCTAAAAATTTATTATGTAGCATTTCAGTTTGCATTTGAGGGACTTGAAATGAACTCAAATAGCTTCAGAAGTATTCGGAAGTCATCGAAACATCTTCGGGCATCTACAGTAGCTTTCGGAAGTCTTCGAGAAATCATCAGAAGTCGCTCAAACATGTTCGGAAATTCCAGTCAGGAGGAGATGAAAATCTCACATGTTTGGTCAGAAAAAAGGCAGGTTAATATAAAAGGGGTTGATGATGCATGAATACTTTTGTACACTTATTTTGAATTCTATTTCCAAGTTTTAAACTAAATTTGGAAATATCTAGCAATTATTTCCAACAATTCAGGGTCCATTTGTAATGCAAGATCTAGAATGCAGACCCTTTCCTTTAAGCATACTAAGTTGCAAATGGTAAGTAGATATACCTGGATTGCCAAAAACACAGGAAGCCTGTCCCGAGCATCCCAGTAAATACCAAACTGGGGAGGCAGGGTGGCCACGCGGTTTGAGTGCTGGACTTGCAAGGTGGGAGGCCCCAGGTTCAAGTTCCACTCTAGCTCAGCCACACTGGTGAATGGCCAACAGGTCTGCCTCCTGCCATTTGGGATTCTTAACCTTTTTTCTTTATAATTTGAATTATATTTTTCATGTAGTTGCTTGGTCCCTGACCTTTGTGTGCTATATATACTGCCTAGGGTAAATATTGGTCATTTATTTTTTTTATTAAATTATCAGTTGAAGGGCTCGGAACATAACCAACCTGTGTCAAATTTTAGGTCGTTTTTCCATTTTGCTCAGATTTGTCCAAAATTTTGCATGTGAACAGTGCTGCAATTTGATTAGAAGAAGATGTAAATTAATGGCTGGTTGGTTTCTATGTGTATGCAAGGGGAAATGCGTTTGTTGCACAGTCACATATCTCCAAAATGAAAAAAAATCGGTGGAAAAAATACCAGACAATGTTTTTCAATCAAATTGCAGTTCACGTGCAGAAATTTGGACAAATCCAAGCAAAATCGAAAAATGACCTAAAACTTGACATAGGTTGGTTATGCTCCGAGCCCTTCAATTAATACAGCCCACAATGAGACAGGAACCAAGGACCAACCTCACACCTATCACCATACCTTAGCCTGCGTGGCAGGTGTAGAATAGGGAGGGGAGGGAGAGAAAAAGGGAGAAGGGATTCCTCTCCCTTCCCCTCCCCTCCCCTCCCTTTTCTATGCCTGTCACGCAGGCTACTGTACTAAGAGTTCCACCTCACCGCGTCCTCCTCCCTCCCTTGACTGTCATGGCTGCAATATGTTTCCATTTGTAGGATTTCAAGCATACCAACTTTTTAAACCCAAATGGTTTGAAAACTAGAGTAGCAGTTGAGTTCCAATAATCACGGTTTTTGTCAGCCAAGGGCAAAAGCTATCAGGCCACCAGGGAGTAGCTGCTACAGTGTACATCCAAAGCTTGCAGAGCCCCATGAACTCAGCAGCACTTCTATCAGTATTTAACTTTAAGTGGAACAATACAAAACAAACATTTTGAAACATACCTTCAACAAGAAGTACTTTGAACAGGACACATAAACCTATGTAGGAAAAACGTTTTGCCAATAGCTTATCAGAAGGTTCCTTATCAAGAGCAACAGACTAATAATGGCAATGCAAAAACAATTCAGTGAGCAAAGCATGACGCAAAGACTCACCGATGTTTTTCACATAATTATTTGCTACTCACGCACTCACGTGCACTCTCAAATCTTGCTAAGAAGCCTAGTGACAAGGATATCATGCAAATTTTAAAATTTGTGATTGAGTCTTGCAGAGTACTGTTTAAAGGCTGATTTAGATGCTACGAATTTTCTCAAGACTATTGTATGTGACCTCTGCAGTGTGTGCTGCTTGCACCATGCAAAAAAATCAAATACAATAATCATAATCATTGTTCAACATTGCCTACACCTATGACTGTTGCATGGTTTCAAAACATCTTTTAAGATGCTTGCACATTTTTCGTGTTGCATACATCTGTCATGAGGATGTTGTAGGTCTGATTTAGACACTTGATTTGTGTTGCAGAGGTGGTGTAAGCTAATCACATACCACAGTCATAAGCAAACATTGTACCATCTCAATAAGCCTCTAGTTAACATCTCCTCCATTTTATATGCTGCCCCCATCTTTATAGCTCTCCCTAATCCCACCCTTGCTTCTACAAAATATTCATGCTTTAAAAGCCATGACATTGCAAAAGAGGGAGTGGGAGATATAATTATGCTCACTTTTGTGAGGCTTAAAAAACTTTGCACTCTGCAATCCCACAAGGGCAGCATCTGCAACATTTCATTGCATTCAATACTTCCCATTAAAACTACTCATGTTCAGCACAAGTGCCGGAAACATCTGAGAAGCAATTTTAACAGGCAAAGTAATCAACTCAAATAATGCCTCAACCAGCACCTAGGGGTACTCCAAGCTCTGGAGGTGTTTTTATTACCTTTGAAAGTCACAACATTGTTTCATAGTGTAAATAATTAATTACAAGGGTTCCTAAGAGAATTCAACAGAACTTGACAAACAAACAACCGGCAGCTGGCTTCAGGTACTGTTAATAGCTTAAGTGCTGGTGAGCTACCACCCTTAATTTTCATTTCTTAAGACAATTTGTGTTCTGCATCAGTGAACTATGGGGTCATGCTGAGAGAGAGCATAATTCTATTTCAAACTTTAACCACAAGATATATCTGCATAAATATACAGGGATGGTTGCGTTGCAGACAAAGCCATATTGTTTACAGTCACATTGGATGTTTGCTTGTTCACTGCAACTTTAAAAACTTCCCACTCACATCAGAATTGTTCTTAAAAGATGTAGCCTGTAGTTTATTCTGATAAATATTATTTACTACAGAGGAGAACAACCAATATTATGGTTCACTTGGGGAGTATAACATTATTATTCCCTAAAAAAGTAATAGCAATGATAATAATCATTCCCAGGTACCAGAGTGAAGGAGAAATTTAGTTTCATAAACTAGCTATCACTAATTTTAATTCTCAGTTAAAGAATCTGGACAGCTCAGCCTGCATCACCTACAGATATGCCTTCCAAAGACCATTTGCAACATAATTTAAAAAAGCAAGAAACTAACACCCACCCAATATTCTTGCTGGGTGCCCATGAGTGAAAGAGACCAGAATCAACCCAAAGTGATTTTCCTGTTTACAACCTTTTATCTTGCGCAATGACCTTATTGCGTGCCCATGTGGAGTGTAAGAGGACAGAATTTATGCAAAAAGATTTTCCCGTTTGTAATCCATTTTTTCAAATTTAAAGTTGGAAACCCTTTTTTCCTTTTTTTTCTGATGATCTTGTTGTGTGCCCATAAGTGTATGAGAGCAGAATTTATGCGCAAAAATTTCCTGTTGGTAATCCTATTTAAAATTTAAATTTGGCAACCATAAAAAGGCGAGTAGTATTTGACCGACCGTTACCGTTAAAGCAGCGACAAGATTTCCGGTACTTCTTACGATATCGATCGTAAAACAACGATGCTTACATGCGTTACATCTATGGTTATGTTGTAACAGGAGAAATATCCAAATTATCCACAGGGGGGCATATTAAACAAACGCCAACACGCTGCGTTACCGTGTTTGAATATAAAAGCAAATAAACTAAAGACCTGTGATATTCTCCCATCAGCAAAACCTACACTAATTATCCGTAACATGGACCTCTATTAAAGTACGAAACCAAATCTCCCAGCTTTTTATGTGCGTTGACATTTCTTTTTTAACTGAACTAGAATTACCACTTCTGGCGAGGTGCCATCCACCCCACCGTCACCGACCCGGGCCAACGACCCGCTTTTTCGGTGGCTGAGCGGTTCTTGGGCAAAATCTTTCCAGTTCTTACTAAGATGTTACTAATCGTACTTACCAAGCAACAGAAGCATCACCACGGCTATTCAGATTTCAACGGAGAACAAAAAGGATGACAGGAGACTGTGCTGTTGTACGAGATGTGAACGATGTGCCCGGGTTGTACGCATAACCAATTCAGGGGCACCCAACGAGCCAAATCAACCAAAAGCTATAGAAAGGCATTTTTAAGTGCCTTATGGTGTTTGAAGTCTGTTTAAAGCGATGTTTTCATAAGCTAGAAGAAGTTCATCTGTTCGGATTCCCTAGCTCAAATTTTAATTGCCCGAAAATGTTAGGAAACAAAATCTTCCTTTGAGAAAATGCAAGCTGAAATGAACTTTCCACGAACTTCCTAGAGAACTATTTTCTTTCCGAAAATGCTAGCTGACGTTTTTGACTACCAAAAACAGCAATTATGACCTTTCCGAAAACCTCAGGGGCTGATTTTTCCCAATTTCGAATCTTTTAGGCCACGTTTTAGTTACGAAAATCCGAGTGCACTCTTTAATCGACACAGAAAGCGCAAGGCGAATTACCCTTCACCGAACCGGCGGGTTTCTTTTGCAGGTCACAGGTTACAGGTTACAGGTCACAGGTCACAGGTCACGGGTCACGGGTCACAGGTCACAGGTCAATTTTTCCGAGAATTATACCACAAGAGTGACTTTCAATTTATGTGACAACTGACCACTTAAACCTTTAATTACAGAGTTAAAGCAACCCTGGACGGCAATCAACCCGAAGTCAAGATGGCCTTGTTGACCGCAATTTACGTAATGCTCTTGCCGTCCACCTAACGTCGCGGCAGTCATTCCCACAATTTTGGCGGTGTCTCGAGAACGCGAGTCTGTTTTTCAATTTTACCTTTGAAATCCGTGTCTCTCGAAGGCTAATCTGGATTATATTCTAAACCAGCGATATTAGATCCAGTGCAAAAATGCAAATTCGCAGCGACAGCGACAGCGACTATGGCGAATGCTGGAAGCGAAGTTCCCGTCGTTGCTAAAAATGGGTAAATGTATCTTTTCTTTTCATTGCATTTGCCTCTGCTTTTCCCAGAAATTTACCCGATTTTCAAAACAAAGCTGACAGGATTATTTAGGTAACCTTGTACATGAAAAACTCAATTTATTTGTGAGATGTTTTATCTCGCTAACTTCATTTAATTTCAATTTGTTATAGGTCAAATGTCATGGAGTGCACTGAAAAGCACGATGTTATATAAAATACTTTTCTTCTGAAATCAAATCATCGTACAGCGGCGCCGTTAACAAGTTTCTCGCATCCCTAAATGAAGCCATACACCTTATTCCAAAATGGCGGCCGCTCGGAATGATCTGGGGAGAGCAGCGCGGAAACGAGGCATCGAGGGCCAAGTCAAAGTCAAGTATGTAAACAGCAATGGCGTTCGTAGTATCTATCAGCAGAATTGAAGACATACCTGGCAGTTCGTTGAACGGATGGGATCCTAATTAGTTAAAAAATGATTAACTAAAATTTTGGTTCAAGTGTCGTGGTGATTCTTGTAAAGGTTTACGTAATTTTGTAAGCGGTAAGTGATACAGTGATTTTGCTGTCGGAAACGCCGACCTTCTGCTAAGGTCAATTAAGTATCTCATTTGCTACGTTCTTTTATAGCGTGAATGAGTATTATTTGAATTAAAAGACCGACTATTATCTAGTCGACCCGGACGAAAATCTCATCTATAGCCGGCATATAACGACTGAGCCGGTAAAGAGCTTTTCAGGCTGAGGTTAGCGCTAATCATTGATTAAGATGTATTAAAGCCTATAAGTTCAGTTGTCATAACATGGTATTTAACCCGGGTTAGCGCTAACCATGCTTCGAGCAACTGGGCCCAGGGAAGCTGAGTATGTAGATAAAATATTTACCCGGGATTAACTTAACCAAAATTTTATTTGCTTGGAACGCTAAAAAGGAGATTTAAATTAAGTTTTTTTTTCTCGGAAATGTAGTTTAGAAAATCAGAAATAATAGTTCAAAATAGTCAGCAAACTGAAAATAAATGGTCATGTTGCCTGTACGCGAGTTATGTGCATATGCTTACAAACACACCACATTTGACTGACAACACTAAACAGAGTAAATGCACTAGACTGCCCCATATGTGGAAGTTTTTTTGTCTTGTTGTTCACACACTCCACATGGATTTTAAGGGAGACAATTTGTTGTGTTTGCACAACTTCCTCAGAGGTTATTTGACCTTTGGTTCCAATAAAAAGTGCCCCATGGAAAGTTGACTAATAAATGTTTTGGCACCCCCAGGTGAGATTCCAATGAGCTCCTACAGATTGATATGCCGGTTTTTATACAAGCTATAAAAAGATCACTGTTTAAACGAAGACTCTTAGGCATTCAACAGCAGAGCTCACTGCAGTCAATTATGACCCTGGTAGAAGGATATTTATCTTTAAAATCAGCAGGCATGTGGTCATTGATCTTTGCCCTTGAGGGTCATACTGAAATGATGCTGACCTTTGGAAACATACTGAAATTAATCCAGGCTTATTGCCTTGGTCTTCCTTGTTCAGGGGCATCATCATCATTTCTCTAATTCATATTTGCTACATCATGAGAAGGTGAATGCCAATAATTAATGTTTTCACCTTCTTTTACTGGATTTAAATACTGAATTATACTCTTGAAAATGTCTCTATTGGGAAATCCATAATAAAAAGCTAAATCTTTAACTGACTTCATAAATCTATCGACGCTAAATACTTTCGATTGTAAATCTTGGAAATATCCGCCTCGAATTGTCGGCGTTTTTCAGTAAGCTCGGCTTTCTAACAGTCCAGATCATGAATAGCTTTCTCACAGTCGTTTTATAGCTCCCTAGAATCTCTATCAGGAGAAATATCTGGATTACGAATCACTTGGTTGATGACAGTAGGTCAGGAGTTGCTGAGGTTTTCCTCAGTCTTTTTCGTTTGATCGGACTACTATGCTTTGGTGCTTTTCGTTTTACGAGCGAACACTTCTTTCACGGAAAAGCGGATGGTACAGCAGTAGTTCTCAAATTTTTCTCGCGACCAGCAAACGAACAAATATAACCCGAAGACTTGAAGTGGCGCAAACATACCCTTGATCGTTAATTAGTTAAAGCAAGATCCCTTCGTATGGCAACAATCCATTCGGCTTAAACACACTACACGTCGGTCTTCTGGAAACTTCTGATAAGAGATTTTGACACCATTTTTCCACATAAATTGTGTTAGGACAGAATGGAATAGAGCAATTTTGAAGCATGATCGCTCACGATTACCATATGTAAACACCACAAGATTTTCACGCCGGCCCTCGATGCCTCGTTTCCGTGCTGCTCTCCCCAGATCATTCCGAGCGGCCGCCATTTTGGAATAAGGTGTATAGTGAAGCGAAACCTTTAACTTTTCGCGCACAGGACGACGTTCTAGCCCCATTCCCCCTCGCCATGGTTTGGCGACTAGGGATTCGCCGTCCAGGGTTACTTGAGGTCCATAATAAAAGGTTTAAGTGGTTAGTTAGCACATTAATTGAAAGTCACTCTTGTGGTATAATTCTAGAAAAAATGACCTGTGACCTGTGACCTGTGACCTGTGACCTGTGACCCGTGACCTGTGACCCGCAAAAGAAACCCGCCGTCACCGAACAGATATCTACCGAAACTTGTCGTTGGGTGCCCCTGACCAATCAATATATAACAAACGTAACACTAGTGTGGGCGGCTTTTGTCAGGCGATTCAGTTCGACGATATCACACAATGTAACAACTTTTCTTCCTATAAACCAAAGATCAATTTATCATACCAAATTTAGTAAATATGCGAGGTTCATAAGAATCTGTCGCATGCCAGTTATATAACTTTAACAGCTGATAGCTTTAAATATAATGGACGCTTTTGTAATTTTATTCTGAAAAGGCCCGAGGGGAGTATTCTAATAACAAGACGCTCTATGAGCGTTAACTCGGAATACTTTTTTGTTCCAGAAGCCGGACGCACGCTTTCTGATTCTCGAAACTATCCGACTAATGGTTTGCTTTTGGGTTCACGTAAGACCTTTTTGTTCACGTTCGAGCAAAGCTCGTTAAACCGTTTTGAGAGTTGCCATCCATATTCCTTGTCAGCTGTTGTTGTTTACTTCTAGATTAAGTGGCAACATCTAGAGTTTTTTCTCTCTGCGAAGCTTGAAAACAAACTTGAAAACACAAGGCGAATCGTTTCCGTGTATGTGACATGTCCAGATGTCGCGCATTGTAAAAAGAACTTGAAATTCAAACTGCTCTATTTTCAAAACAAAGCGTGTTACTTGGCTCAAATGTCATTTACCTGATGAAGGTAAAAAATCTAAATGTTTAATTTTAGTTTTTTTTTCTGACGCACGTGAAAACCAAAAATTCGCAAACTTGTCTCTAAATATAGAACTTTCACAGCGATTGAGTTGTGGTATAATCCGGATCAAATTACATCAAAACAACTTTGCGATTATCTAAATATAGAACTGTCACAACGTTCTAATTCGTGTTGCATACATCTGTCCTGAGGATGTTGTAGGTCTGATTTAGACACTTGATTTGTGTTGCAGAGGTGGTGTAAGCTAATCACATACCACAGTCATAAGCAAAAATTGTACCATCTCAATAAGCCTTTAGTTAACATCTCCCCCATTTTATATGCTGCCCCCATCTTTATAGCTCTGTCTAACCCTGCCCCTGTTTCTACAAAATATTCATGCTTTAAAAGTCATGACATTGCAAAAGAGGGAGTGGGAGATATAATTATGCTCACTTTTGTGAGGCTTACAGAAACTTTGCACTCTGCAATCCCACAAGGGCAGCATCTGCAACATTTCATTGCATTCAGCACAAGTGCCGGAAACATCTGAGAAGCAATTTTAACAGGCAAAGTAATCAACTCAAATAATGCCTCAACCAGCACCTAGGGGTACTCCAAGCTCTGGAAGTGTTTTTATTACCTTTGAAAGTCACAACATTGTTTCATAGTGTAAATAATTAATTACAAGGGTTCCTAAGAGAATTCAACAGAACTTGACAAACATACAACCTGCAGCTGGCTTCAGGTACTGTTAATAGCTAGCGCTGGTGAGCTACCACCCTTAATTTTCATTTCTCAAGACAATTTGTGTTCTGCATCAGTGAACTATGGGGTCATGCTGAGAGAGAGCATAATTCTATTTCAAACTTTAACCACAAGATATATCTGCATAATAAATATACAGGGATGGTTGCATTGCAGACAAAGCCATAATGTTTACAGTCACATTGAACGTTTGCTTGTTCACTGCAACTTTAAAAACTTCCCACTCACATCAGAATTGTTCTTAAAAGATGTAGCCTGTAGTTTATTCTGATAAATATTATTTACTACAGAGGAGAACAACCAATATTATGGTTCACTTGGGGAGTATAACATTATTATTCCTAAAAAAGTAATAACAATGATAATAATCATTCCTAGGTATCAGAGTGAAGTGAGAAATTTAGTTTCGTAGACTAGCTATCACCAATTTCAATTCTCAGTTAAAGAATCTGGACATGCAGCTCAGCCTGCATCACCTACAGATATGCCTTCCAAACACCATTTGCAACATAATTTAGGAAAGCAGTAAACTAACACCCACGGTACCCACCCAATATTCTTGCTGGGTGCCCATGAGTGAAAGAGACCAGAATCAACCCAAAGTGATTTTCCTGTTTACAACCTTTTATTTTGTGCAATGACCTTGTTGCGTGCCCATGTGGAGTGTAAGAGAACAGAATTTATGCAAAAAGATTTTCCCGTTTGTAATCCATTTTTTAAAATTTAAAGTTGGAAACCCTTTTTTCCTTTTTTTTTCTAACAATCTTGTTGTGTGCCCATAAGTGTATGAGAGCAGAATTTATGCGCAAAAATTTACTGCTGGTAATCCCATTTAAAATTTAAATTTGGCAACCATAAAAAAGCGAGTAGTATTTGACCGACCGTTACCGTTAAAGCAGCGACAAGATTTCCGGTACTTCTTACGATATCGATCGTAAAACAACGATATTCTGCTGCTCAAGCTTACATGCGTTACATCTATGGTTATGTTGTAACATGAGAAATATCCAAATTATCCACAGGGGGCATACTAAACAAACGCCAACAATAGGTATTGCATGAAAAAGCTTTTCCTTGACAAGATTTCTTGCCAAGTAATTTCACCAGAAAAATTGTAGAGATTAAGGCGTAAGCTTACATATTCTGACTTGGCAGCAAACAAACTTGTCTTAAAATAACAAACCCCACAAATTTTAAAAATGCAAAGACCGCTAGTCTATAGACGCAACGTGCACCTGTAGCTACAGGCGCACGCCGCGTTACATGTTTGAATATAAAAGCAAATGAACTAATATATAAAGACCTGTGATATTCTCCCATCAGCAAAACCTACACTAATTATCCGTAACATGGGCCTCTATTAAAGTACGAAACCAAATCTCCCAGCTTTTTATGTGTGTTGACATTTCTTTTTTAACTGAACTAGAATTACCACTTCTGGCGAGGTGCCATCCACCCCATCGTCACCGACCCGCGCCAACGACCCGCCTTTTCGGTGGCTGAGCGGTTCTTGGGCAAAATCTTTCCATTTCTTACTGAGATGTTACTAATCGTACTTACCAATCAACAGAAGCATCACCTTTCAACGGAGAACAAAAAGGATGACAGGAGACTGTGGTGAACGATGTGCCCGGGTTGTACGCATGACCAATCAATATACAACAAACGTCACACTAGTGTGGGCGACTTATGTCACGCGATTCACACAATGTAACAACTTTTTCTTCCTATAAACCAAAGATCAATTTATCATACCAAATTTAGTAGATATGTGAGGTTCATAAGAATCTGTTGCATGCCAGTTATATAACTTTAACAGTTGATAGCTTTAAATATAATGGACGCTTTTGTACTTTTATTCTGAAAAGGCCCGAGGGGAGTATTCTAATAAAAAGTATTTTAGTATATACCACACAAATGAATAGTACTTTTCGCGTGCTCTGATTGGTTAACTCGGAGGTGATTAGCAAGTACTATTCACCTCCGAGCAGCCGGAGCGCGAGATTTTACAATTTCCGACCGCTTGTCGGTATATTATCACACATAATGTAATGTTTTAGGTTCGCTAATTATTCAGCTTGTGTGGTATATAGTGAACACAATAAAAATGGTCAAAAATAAAGGACTTTTGCAGTGTATGTTCGAGCTGTAGAAAGATTATTATTATTATTATTTTAATATCCTTCAATGATTATCTTAGCATTAAGTTAGAATTTACATAAAACAAATTATGCAAATGTCGGTTTTTGTTTCAACTTTTGATTTTGACCAGGTAGCGAAAATCTATCGACACTCTAAAAATAAGTAAAATGGCCAATGTAAGTTTGAGAGTCACATCTTGGGAAATAGCGGCGAAAAGTCGGGAGATTTTACAGACATTTGTATGCTGGGGGCAATGTTGTGCCCCCACGCCCCAGCATACAAACGCCTGCAAAATGTTCAGACTTTGCGATTTTGAAAGACTCGACTTCCAAACTTGGCTATTTTGCTAATTTTGAGGTTCTCTTTTCAGAACTATCTACAGTTTTTCGTTACGTGGCCAATATCAAAATTTGAAAAAAAAACCGTGGAAGGGACTAGATCTATTGGTTGGCCCGAAGCCAGTGTTTCAGTGTTGCGGAATTAACATGAAAATGGAGTGAGCCCACGCAATTTGTTCACTGCGAAACAAATTAGTGTTCCTTTTCATTCCGCCAACTTGATCAGTGGGCTTAACTAATTTCCAAGGTACAGAAAGACTTCTGAAGACTCTTTTGCCAAGTTAAGGATAGCCTCCCACGCAGTAGTTTTTAGTGGACTCGTATTAAAATTTAAAACTATTAATATTTAAGCTATAAACTGTTTAAGCTATATAACTGGCATACATTACTTTGCAAAAATTGGCAAGTTTGGGGTCTCATATTTCCACAAGTTTGCGACGGATTCTTATGAAACCTCGCATATTTACTAAATTTGGTATGGAGGTTGGTTTTTGTTTACATCAAAAATATGAAACATTGCTATATTGTGTGAAATACGAGTCCCATAAAAACGACTGCGTGGTAGGCTAAGCAAGTTAATGAAGCTGGCGTGCATATCCACATTCTGTAACTGAGCTAACAAGCCAGCTGGGAGCTGCAGGGAGCTGGTCATTTTGTTGATTTTTTGCATACCCGTGAGTGACGAATATATGAGAACGAATATATGGAAATCATATATTTAAACTGCGGATTAAAGAATGAATATGAGAATTTTTATTAGTTTAAATCTCGTAATTTTGTTTTGTTTTGTGTGTGGGTTTTTTTTTTTTTCTTTTTTTTTCATACAAACGAATTTTCGTTATTACACAGGGACCGCGCAGGGGGAGGGCCTGGGGGGGGGGTGTAAAAGACATCCCAAAAAAAGTACTTTCACGGGATAATAGTGCTTGGCAAAAGGTGGCGGACCTCGCGGGAAAACATCTAAATTTATGATTGGCTCCTTTCGATCCTGTCTCGGATGGAATAAATTTTAAAACCACTATCTTTACTATCCTACACTTAGTTGTAGTCTTCTGTTAGTGATTAAAATGGGGTTGACAGACCAACCCGACTCTTGCTGTGTGTCCAATATGCAAAACAAGCATACCTTTAAGCGATTTTCCTTTTCTATAAGAAATCAAGGGAGGTTCCTTGAATTTCTAAGTAATAGTTGTTCTTGTATTGGCTGCCATTTGTCCATTAGTATGTTTTTCAAACATGGTAACTATGGTTGAAATTGCGTCACGAAGCGTAGAAGCTTCTTGTGCGTTCTCTGTTTCTGTGTTAGAGCTGTTTTTTTCTGTCCGCATAGCGAGTACTTCTGAAAGTATCTGTTCCACCATTTTCCTAGGGTAACGTCTAGAGATAAGGCGCGTTGTAAAGTTTTCTACCTTATTACACGAAATTTTTGCGACACGTTATTTCGCAAATTTCGCGATTTAAAAAAAATCGAGAAACTTAATAACATAACGCGAAAATTAAGTGACTCACATTATGTCAATAATTTAAAAAATCGACTTTATTACCATTACACACGTTTATAACAATCATTTTGAACTATTCTGTGGTAATGTTCTGTTAGTAATAATAATAATAATAATAATTTTTTAATAATAATTCAAGTCTTTATTCAAATTGTCATAATTTGTAAGAACTATCGAAGTAAACAACATATTTACAGATTGAAGAATAAGAAACAGAGTCAAATCTTCTCACAACTTGAATCTCTAATAATAATAATAGTAATAATAATAATAACTTTATTTACCCACGGGATCCTTATCACTATAAAGTGGTCTTCTAAAGAGCCGAACGCATTAAACATAGTACTTAAAAGCTAAGACTTAAAAATTACAGACATTGTTAAAAAATCCTATAATAAGTGCTAAACTAAGTTAAGAAATTACTAATGTACAATAGCGGAATAAAAACTATTTGAAGTAGTGGCCTGCTTAACCTCCGCTGACAGACTCTTCCATGTTACTGGGCCCCTATAACGAAAACTCTTCTTGAGGGCCTCAGTGTTCGGCCGCGGAAGAAACAGGTTATGTGGTTAGTGGTTAGTAAATATATTGGTCCTGCAGTCTTGGAGTCGATTGATCCTAACCAATTTGGAGCTATCCCAAATTCCTCAACCCTACATGCCCTCATTTCAATGATACATACGTGGGCGCAAGCAACGGATGGTACTAGCTCAGCGGTGCGCGTGGTGTGCTTGGATTACAGAAAGGCTTTCGACCTGGTGGATCATGGTATTCTAGCTGCCAAAATTCTGGGTTTGCGCATTCCTCGCGGAATTGCCCGTTGGGTTTGCGACTTCCTCATGGATAGGCGCCAGCGAGTGAAGTTAACTAGCGATTGCTTCTCCGAATGGGGCACCGTTCGATCAGGCGTGCCCCAGGGCACAAAACTTGGCCCTTGGCTTTTCATTTTGATGATCAACGATCTCCACTCTTCTGGGTATAACGTATGGAAATACGTGGATGACACTACGCTCGCTGAGGTTGTTCCAAGTGGAGGCCAAAGTGGGATGCAGGTAGCTGTTAACGCTGTTGAGCAGTGGTCTACAACCAACAAGCTCCAGCTGAATGCGGATAAGTGCAAGGAACTCGTTATTGACTTTAAGAAGGTTAAACATCATTTTGACGCAGTTACTGTGAACTCTCAAGAACTCGAACGCGTAGATAGTGTTAAATTGCTAGGAGTTATTATAACCAACACACTCCAATGGAATTGTCACGTCTTGGATATAATCCAAAAGGCCAACAAGAGAATTTACTTTCTTATATTACTTAAGCGTGCAAATGTTCCAGCACACGATATTATTTGCTTCTATCTCACTTGTATAAGGCCTGTCCTAGAATATTGTGCCCCCCTGTATCATCACGCATTGCCTGACTATTTAAGTAAAGATATTGAACGCATTCAAAAAACGTGCACTATCAATCATTTCGCCAGGCCTTTCCTACAATGACAGCATGTCAATGTTCAATATGGCACCTTTAGAGGACAGGCGCATAGATCAATGTAAAAAATTGTTTGATTCTATTGTATCTAATCCAGATCATAAGTTGCATCGTTTTCTCCCTCCCAAGAACTATTGTCATTATAACCTCAGGAGACAACGCCACTTTGCAAATCCAGTCATGCGGACCAAGCGTTTTTCTAGCACATTTCTGCCATCTATGTGCAAGCATTAGTAGTTTTTGTTTTTGTTTAAAGTATAATCTCATTTTAAGTATAACTTTATAAAGTAGAATTCTAAAGTACAATTTTGTACTGTACTTTTTCATATTTTTTGTACTTTTTCATATTTTAAATCTTGTATCAAATGTATTTGTAAATTCATGCAATTCAGCCTTAGAGGGCTGCCATGTGATTTGAATTAAAGCTATCTATCTATCTATCTATCTATCTATCTATGTTGCGCACCTCGAAAATTATGTTTGTGGATGATATTAACGCTATCAGACAGGCATTCGGGTACAGGGTTATTTTCAGTTTTGAGCATTAAAGATTTCAGTTGTTTTGCACGTCTGTCAGCGAGCGGCTATTCCATTTAAGGGCATGAAGAATCTGGGCAGATCTGGCATCCCAACTAGACCCTGTTATTATGCTTGCAGCCCTGTTTTGTAGTTTCTCTAGTTTTTGGCTGAGGTCATTACTAATGCAGCCCAAGACAGCGCTGCAATAATCGAGATGCGGAAGAATCAATGACTCGTAAATTGTGACTAGGGTACTCTGGGACATATCGGTCTTAGCCTCCTCAGGGCAGCAAGTACTTTAGCAACTTCACCGACGACTTCGGAGATGTGAGCCTCCCACGAGAGTGTTTCATCAACCTGAACGCCTAGCAGCATTTGTAACTATTGACTCTTTCAATTGAATGCCCATCAAGACATATGTGAGGTTCACTAGGGAGCAACGAGATTTTGTTCCTTGTCACCTGTAAACAGACACTTAGTCTTCAGGACATTAAGACTTAGACGGTTAGAATCGAGTCATTGTTTCAGATTGCCTATATCGTGAGTCAGGGATGAAAAAAGCTCTTCAGGGTCTTTAGAGGCAAACGTGAGATTAGTGTCATCGGCGTACATCCTTACATCTGATAGAAGGTTACAATTTGGAGATCATTAATGTACAGTAGGAATAGTAGGGGGCCGAGGATTGAGCCTCGAGGCACCCCACAACTTATGAAATTAGTTTCAGAATTTACGTGGTTTATAACTGTAACCTGAGTTCTATCAGAGAGGTAGTCTCGGAAAAGATTAAGACTTGCACCTTTAAACCCATACAGCTCCAATTTTGACAGAAGGATCTCATGGTCTATAGTACCAAATGCCTTTTTTAAATCAATAACAGAATGGCATTTGTCAAACCATCGTTGCTGTTAAGATACCAATTGTCTGTGATATCAATAAGAGCTGTAAGAGTAGAGTGCATAGGTCTAAAGGCAGACTGGTATTTCGAAAGTAGCTTATTGTCATTTAAATATGTATATACCAGATTAAAAATGGCTTTTTCAAAGAGTTTCGCTATTACAGAAAGTGCAGAAATAGGCCTGTAATTGGCTGGGTCAACCTTCGAGTCAGCTTTGAAAATTGGAGTTACTCTAGCACTCTTCCAGTCTTTGGGAATGATTCCAGTGGAAATAACTAAATTAAAAATATGTGTCAGGGAAGACGCAATGAATGAAAATGATAACTTTAGGAGGCAAGTTGGAATACCATCGAGGCCATCAGCCTTGCCCACAGGAATATCGTTCACAAGTTTGCGCAGTCCGTCAATAGTAAGTAATTCAAGCTCGAAGGTGCTATCACAAGATTCTACAAAATCACGAAACATGACTCGAGGGGGATTTATGTTAGCCGCTAAGTTGGGGCCAATATCGGTAAAATGCCTGTTAAAAGCGTTGCTTAGCTCATGAGGGTCAGTTACCACCGTGTCACCAATAATCAATTTTGACGCCGGAGGAGAGTTTTTCTTTCACGATAATAGTGTATTAATTCCATTCCAAGTCGCTTTTGCTTTTCCAACGTTATCCTCGAAGTAAGAATGACAGTAATTCTTCTTGCAGGCCTTAATAGAATGGTTTACTCGATTCTTGAGTCGTCTGTACTCCGCCCATTTCAACTGATCATTGGTGGCGGTTGCGATTCGCTTTATTCTGTCTCTTTCCCATGTCAATCGTTTGATTTCAGGGGTGAGCCAGGGAGCCTTAGAGTTTCTAACTCTCCTTTTCTTAACAGGTGCATGAAGGTTGGCTACTGCTAAAAATGATCGTTTCCACACCTCCCATGCTCTAGTAGGATTATCTATTTGCTCTATTATGTCCCAAGGAACCAGCGCCATGTCATTCATAAAGTTATCGGGCACAAAATGTTTGTATTGTCTCGATTCAATCGGATTCGCGGGAACGACCTAGGGCATGTTAATTTTCTAGAGACATAGATTAGACTGTGATCGCTGCAACCAATATGAGACACACCTGATGTTACAAATTTGTCTGGCTCATTGGTAAGAAATAAGTCGATAAGTGATTTAGAACTTGATGTGACGCTTGTAGGCTCCTTGATCAATTGAGCATATTGATACGATTAACAGAGTTCAATGAGGTGTTTAGTTTCATTAGCTGGGGTAATTGCCATCACGTCACAGTTTATATCACCTAGTATATTTGATTCAATATTTTCCGCTTCAATCTTTCTCAGAAGGACCTCGAACTTATCAAATAGCTCAATTGGTGTATTCGGAGGTCTGTACCAGTTTGAAAGAAGAAATGGCTTGGCCTTGGGTTTTTGAATTTCAATACACAAGAACTCAAGATCTGGATCAGAAAGGTCGGATGTGATTTTATAATCGATGACGTTACGAATGTACAAGGCAAGACCACCACCACCTCTGCACCGTTCACGCCTAACAATTGTATAACCTTCTGTGAATGATATATGAAATGAATACATATCAATTGTATAACCTTCTATTGACACTGCAGAATCATCACTACTGCTTTCCGTCTCCACTCTAGGTAGCACTTGTTTCCTCAAACTGTCCATTTACTGGCTCCTTGTAGTGCTGTTCCACTAGTTGCTTAAACCTTTCAGTTGCTTGAACGTTCTTCGTAGATGCCTCCATTCTTACTGTCGCCTCTACAGGAATCTCCACTCCACAACGGGGTGAGCCTCCTTGTACGAGTGGCGATCGTCGAAAGTGTGCGTCCTTTACTGTGCCTCTTGAAATACGAAATCTTATAAAACGGCTGATCTCACTTGGTAATTTTTATAAAATTACCAAGTGTAACATTCGATAGTCGTCCGGGAAGCAATTTGTCGCGGCTATTGCGTATCGATCATGTTGGCTGTTTCTTTCATGGATGAAGGAAAGAACGTCTACAACCTTAAGTTTCCATATCTCTTTTTATACCATGCTATAGAAAATACAGCCAATCAGAATGCAGGAAAGTCGTTGTATATTCGTTAGTAATCCACCGAACCTTCCCATCGATCAACGCAATTCAACAGTATCACACCCAACCTTCCCATCGTGCATTGAGATTCACGCTTATGCTGGCCTTGCTGGGCACTGTATTTTCTATGGCATGCTATAAAATGCAACCCTTTCTCGTGGTATACCGTGGAAAATCCCACTCGTCACTTGTATTTTCTTGGTAGACACACGAGCCTTTAGGCGAGTGTGTATACCAAGAACATACAAGTGACGAGTGGGATATTCCACGGAATACCACTCGAACGCGTTGCATAACTAGTATATACAAGTAAAACCCTCTCAGGCCGCAGGGAAAGGAATATTGGACAGTACCAGAAACTGAAGCCATCATCAAAATCATGTACATGGTAGACACACGAGCCTTTAGGCGAGTGTGTATACCAAGAACATACAAGTGACGAGTGGGATATTCCACGGTATACCACTCGAAAGCGTTGCATAACTAGTATATACAAGTAAAACCCTCTCAGGCCGCAGGGAAAGGAATATTGGACAGTACCAGAAACTGAAGCCATCATCAAAATCATGTACATGGATAATGAGGTCAACTGGCCACTAAAATCGTGACTTGAATTCAAGCATGAACTACAAACCGTGCACTGTAGACACTGTGAGAACATCTTTCCTGTTATTGTTTACATAATCAGTTACGTTTCTGTTTATTTGGACATTGTTGATTAAGTTGTTTGATCAAATTCAGGGACATGTTAAATAGCATTGACAAAGAAATAAAGTGTCTCACTCAAAAACGCGAAATTAAAGTGAGTCAAAATGCAAAATGTTCGCAAAATCACGAAATTAAGGTATCGCGAAATATGCGAACCTCAAAATCGCGAAATTAACGTGTCGCGAAAATTTCATGTAATAAAGTATGTTGTTTGTGAAAGTAACTCTTGAATAGTTTCTAAAGAAAGGCTCAAAGAAAGGTTCAGTAATCTTACAGTACTAAACACTCACAAAGACAGAACAGAAACACTTTGCCTTGCTGAAGTGGCAAACGAGTTTGTTGGTCTTAACGAAAATCGAAAAAGGAATTTCGGTACATTCAGAGAATCGGAATTCGTGACAGTAAGAGAATACATGAACCAAAGTTATGATAACTTTACCTTCGTTTACACATTACGTTAAGTGTGATTACAAAGTTTATTTTTGTTACTAACCCCTTTCTCTAAATGCTTGAATTGAGTTGAAAAGTGTAGAAAAGGATATCACTTAATTTTTTGAGTTCAGTAATAAACTATATTAACTGCTGGACAAAGCTTATGAAATAAACGGAATTGTATGCGTTTTAATTATCTTTAGAGTTTGTCTCCTCACGTCACTTGAAAACGCGGGAAACTGCTCCGCGGGCCTTGTTACACCATATTTATATGCCCTGCGAGCTTGGACTATCTGTGGTACTGGTATGCCCATGAGAAATCACCAACTCGAAATCGAGTTGGTAAAACTTCAGATGCAAGGCTGGTAGAGTTGGCGGGAGAAAAAAGTGAATTAAGAGGTCTGCGGAAGAACTCAATTACTGGACTGACCAATCAGTTTGCTGATTTGGTCCGTCGTTCGTTCGATCATCGTTTCGACAGCCGTTCGTTCATTCTTCCAGTCAGTTTCTAGTTTGCTCACTCGACAAGCCGCAATTAATCGTTTAAGGGTTTCTGAACGAATACAATTCGCGCAGTGGTGAGAGCACTCGCCTTCCACCAATGTGGCCCGGGTTCGACTCCCGGACTCGGCGTTATAAGTGGGCTGAGTTTGTTGGTTCCCTACTCTGCCCCGAGAGATTTTTCTCCGCGTACTCCGGTTTTCCCCTCTCCCCTAAAACTAACATTTGATTTCATTTGATTTGATTTATTTAGAGTCGATTTGATTTTAGTCTCCCCAATTAGTAGAGCATCTGTGCTCGGCTGGATACGTTTGAGACTTAAATATCATCATCATAATTATCATCATCATCATCATCATCACTATTATCATTATTATTATTATTATTATTATTATTATTATTATTATTATTATTATTATTATTATACTCACTCTTCACTGATTAGCACTAGCAGACAGACAGAGGGACAGACCGTCACAGACACATGCTCTGAAACCAATCACGTACGTTCGTTACTAAGCACAACTTCATTGATGACTTCATGATTTTTATTGCCTTTTCTTCTTCACAATTTACAGAGCATCCCAAAGTTAACCAATAATTGTTGAATTCAAAGAAAAATGTACTCACAGACAGGGTTACACAATTTTGAAAAATAAATTATTTCCAGGATTTGCTGACAAACTCTCATATCACGCCAGTTGGCTACATAGCTTCATTGTGTCGTTAACAATTTACATTCTTTCAAACGTAACCACGTTCATACCACGAATTTAAAGAAAATTTACTCTTCAGTATAAAGAAGCTTCCGTTTTAATTTTCCATATTTACTTCTCCTGAACGCTGTATTTTTTGGTTCCTTCTGCAGGTACCAGAGCCAGATAACGTAAAACAAAGAAAACATATAAAACAATACAACTCCATTTTGAGCGATTTTCAATCGAGTGTCGTAAAACCAAAACCAAAGCAATTACTCTGACCAATCACAAGAAACGCAAACATAGAAATGAACCAATAAGAATTCGAAGCAATTGCAGGTAACCGGCGCAAAGCGCGGGAAAATGCGCGCGTGCAAGTCGCGGTTGGTTTTGGTTTTGTTTCTCCTGATAGGTTTAGAAAGTAGCGCGAGTTTTACCCACCAATCACAGAACAAAGTAAAGAAAAACCAAAGCAAACGAGAATAGGTCTCGACACTCAACTGAAGACCGCTGTCACAATACCGCCTCCAGCACATGCAGAAAGAACCTAGTTTTTTAGCAATCGTTGTGCTAAAAACTCTTCATTATTGAGGAATAACGCATGCTTTGTAGTTTCGTCGTTGGTTGGGACGTTACACGCAATGTCAATTCCTTCGTGTTCGGGAGCAGCGTACAATGTAGTTAAATTGTTCAAAAGAAGTATGAAAACTACACGTTCATTTCTTATTTTTCATTTCATTGGCCAAATAGATTTCACCTGAGTTACGTTTCCAATGAATCGCTGTAATTAGAATACTCAATTTTCGATAAATTTACTTTTTCCCAGAGTAGTTTTAAATTTGTTCGCAGGAAGTAACAGAACAATAGGGATTGTCCGCTCTGTATCCGCAGCGTTTTAAAAAACAGCGAAACAGGCTGTAATAATCTTAATCAAAGAAACACCCTATGGAATTAAATTAGTTAATTAGCTTTAATTAAACTGTTTGCAGGGACAAAGTCGACTTGCAGAAACAACCAAACTGGTCGACTTGCTGCAAATCAGAAAAAATATATATATTCCAAATTTCAAAAGCAGTGCGCTACGGCGATTTCTATTTTACAGAAAGTCAAAGGTAGAATTAATAATCTTTTCTTCAAATTCACATTCCTTTTAACAAATTAATTCGCTATTAACATTATTTGATCTACCTTCATTAACGTTACTGCCTGTGTAACAGGCGAAGTTGTATATTCCAAACTGCTTCGTCTATTCCCCATTTAATTAATACCTTACACTTTCTGAGCTTAACACCCACCAAGACAACCTTTACTTAACTGTGCTTCTCAGTGACTGATCCAGAACTTCACAGTGGAGAGAGAAAATGTTTCCTCTAGAATTAACATAATGTCAACCGGCAGCAAGACAAGGGCAAGCCTTTAAGACTTACTCCCCCAGAGCCGCCTCTACTTTCAATATTCAGTCTGTGGGTGAAATTAAAGTGTGACTAATCAAATTAAAATCGCCACCTTTTGATTCAAA
>JAEMWC010000155.1:630000-710000 GCA_016490735.1 Pachyseris speciosa
GTTGGTGGATAGACAAATAAACTCCTTGGTTAATTTTTAATCTTGAATTAGGGTTAACCGGCTTTCGAACAACCCGGCCATGATCATTTCAAACATCTAACCAGATGTATGTGAAAGTGAAAGTGCAACAACGTTGCAAAAGGATACCTCACAAATTAATGTGATCTGGTAAGCGTAACAAGGACGAAACAGCTGTCCATGGCTGCTAATGCTTGGGCTCAATCTTTGCTTTGGTAGATTTAAGGGGTTCTGCCCGCTACCTTGTGGCCTTAGTGCACTAGAGTGGCTTAAGCTTACTTGATCACATTAATTTGCGAGGTATCCTTGTCACTCCAGCCACATCCCTCAAGCTTTACGTTTTTACGTACTACTGTATACCACTGTTATAAAAACAAAGCACTTTTTTTTCTCCCAAGAGACAACCACTGCACTGTCCTGTGTTGCACTGCACTCCACTGGTGTTGACAGTTAAACAGTCCGTATCAGCAAAAGACAAAGGACAGAAACAGACGTCGAGTGAGAGGGAGAGGGGGGTAAGGGAAAAATTAATTCAGTGCAGCGATTGACGACAACCCACTTGAAGGCTTCCACCCTTTAGACTGACTGTGTTTTGCAGGTAAACATTTGCAGTGATTTCATTAAATTGACGGTACTTAACAGTTACCGTACTATTTCCTCAGGTCTTTTAAACTCCTTTTGAACTTCGCGGTTTAAGCACGCTAGTGAACATGATAACAAGGCAAACTGAGCGATTCATTCCATCCACAGGACACCCAAACTAAAATAGGAAAGGTCTAAGCAACTTTAAAATTTCCCCGCTAGGTTGCCTCGGTTAGATTACTATACCAGACTGCACAGGTCCAGTTAACCGGCTTCAAGATGTCTGCACTGTTGTGCGTCCATTACCTCGTATGACTCCAGATCTTTGCTAACATCAAGTGACAGCACCTCATTGACCAGCCACTCGACGTTCTTCTCGGCTAAAGGGGGCAGTGAGATTTTGATGACTTCTACCGCGCCTTCCATGCCATCACTATCTAACAGCTCCTCTTGACAAGAACCAAGCAACAGGAGGATAACCTAGAAAAAATAAAATCCAGAAAGAATGCTTGGCGTAAGTTAGCCTCCAGGTCAAAATTCAACGCCGTTAAAAATTCTTATGCTTGAAAACAAATCGGAAATAAATGAGTGAAGGTCAGACTTACCTTAAATACGACTTCCATTCCTTGAAGAAACATCATGTCTGAAAAGGTAAAACACGAGAGCGCACATAAGTTCACTGAACACTGATTTCTCACCAATTTCTCACCAATTTTCCAATTACATTTAGTATGTGAAAAATGGGTAAAAACAAGACAACACCACCACTGAGAGTAAAGTGGGCTGAAATATTTTGAGCGTGGTAAATGTTAGAAAGATGTAACTTTTTTAAACAGTAATAGGAAAACTTGAAAAGAATTTAAGTATGAGTTCTCCCACCAGGAGCCTCAAACCTGTGACCTTCTGTTGGAAGAACTCGGAATTCCTCTCTTCCGAGTATGCAGATGTACAATATTGAATAAATCCGTCTTTTAACAACAACAGCGAGTACCGAGTTTTCCTGGGTTACGAACCGGCAATGAATAAAAGACCTAAACGGCACTCGTTCGCCCAAAACACGCCTCTACTACAGGCTACAATAACATTTCCGGGTTAATTTGAATTCAGTCTCTTAGCAACAAGTTCCTCAGCGTGTGGTATTGCTCACTATGCCAGTAATGAAGGGAACGCTGCTGCTCCCAGTTAAGGCTAAGTAACAGGTCGAATGATGCACGCAAAACTCACCCAGCACTCGGGCCACAAAGCCTATTGCGAAGTGAGAGGCAAAGAGCGTGAGGAACCATGGAGCGGCGTACAGTGTTGGCGTGATTTCATGCTCCAACAGAAACTCATACACGGGTTTGTAGTAATCATGTAAGAGCCTGGATAGCATGTAGAACTCCGTCTAAAAAAAAAGACGAAAGCATGTGTCACTCAAAAACTGACTGTGAGTGCAGTCCACACGTCCGATCTCATCCCGTAGAAGATTACTGTAAACCACTATCAAATTATGTGGTTTATGCGGAATATAAATACATTACTATTACCATTATCACACAGATACAGCCAGTAGTGGATATAAGGTAGCTTAAGCAAAGGTGTTTTTGAGCGACATACTGCAACCGGAAGTGAACGTTTCTCATTCATGAGCAGTGGTTGTGTCAAAATTTCCAAGTAAATCATCTCAAAAAGAGTAAAGACACTTAGTAATACAAATGTGATAGCACCAAGGCGAGTAAAAAGAGAAAACGCCTCTCTTCTGGTTGACTCTGTGGCCGAAAAACACCCGTGCTTAAGTTTCCTAATTACCTGTAATTCCTGCATATCAGGTTTGTACTGCCTCCGAACTTGCAGATTACACAGGATAAACCTGAGCGTATCAAACGCTTCAGTCTCCTTCATGTGCATCAACAGGATTCCAGCAACAAAGCTGAGGCCCTGGCAGTACCCTACTTCCTCATCCAACACGGAGTAAGCTTTCAGGATGTTAAACAAACACAGCTGGCCATGGCCGAGTTGAGCAGCAAAGTATGGGTGGCTGGGGTACGTGCGACCTAAAAATTTGAAAAAACAATGCACATGTTAATAGGTTCATCAGTGGTTTCAATAAGCACCAACGTCCCACGAAAAGCGTCGGCTACTTCGATCAGAGACGTCGGCTACTTTTTCCCTAAATTGAAGTAATTAAAGAACGATTCTTTATTTTTTCTCTGATACCGTCGCCTACTCTACTCCAACTCGCTGCCTACTTTAAATTTTATTGAAACCCCTGGCTGATGATGTAGCTGAATCCTGTCAGCTTTTCCACCTCACAAACCGTTTGGAACCTCTTGATTCGTTCATCAGGAATAAACAACCATAACAAAACACACAGCGTCAATGTTTACCTTCCAGTAATATTCCCTCCGAGGACAACAGGCACTCCACACCTTAGAAAAGAACATGCTTACCTAAATCAATGAAGATGGAATGCTGATGGATGGACGAGCCCTCCTTGATCTCTTCGAACGATTTCTCCCTCCAAGGTTGATCCCCTTGGGGTGGTGAGTAAAAATCATGCTGCTTGGCTAAAAATCTCCATATTTCACCTCTTCTGGCTTTTGGTACCCCTTTGAAAGGAAAAAGGCAACAATAAGAAAAACTATTGGGCTACCAGTAATTGTGTCAAAGATCAACCGTGTATTGAATTAAATAAAGCCGTTTGAGAGAGGTCGCCATTACAGTTTGCTTTCATTAAGAGTACCGTTTCTATATCTGAATGATTGGACACAGTTTTGTAGAGTTTCTAATTGCAAGAGTGATGAAGCATATATACCAGCTTTAACAGCTTCCAGCAGTATTTGCTTGTCAACAGGCTCACATCCTTTTTCAAGAATCTTGTCCCAGGTTGCTGCTGCTGATTCAGGGCATGGCGACACTTCAATGTAAGCGAGCTTTAGCAAGTTGGTTTCAATTTCATTTACGTTAACTGAAACAAAACACAAGTTACCAGGTGAAAAACAAGAACATGATCCACTTCATAGCACCATGACCACTCACATCTTGTTTGTACACTTACATGTAGCTTACACAGTGATCTACTTTTCAACTACTTCTTGAAAAAGTGATATCTTAGCCAAGTACCAGGAGCAAGCCTGGCTCTAAGCTAATTACCTGTTTCAAGTGGCAGTGCCTGTAGTGTGGTGTGCTACAGTGTAAATGTGTGCTTTCTTTTAATATGGGTTATTGGCCAAGCATAAGGTCAAGATGGCGGGATATTGACCAAGTTCTTTTTTGCATGTTTATGGCCCAACACAAAAGAACAAGGCCAATATCCCGCCATCTTGACCGAACAAGCTTGGTCAATAAAGTATTTATTATACGCCTCAAAGGACGCTATTAAAAGACAGTAAAACATGGGACGAACAGGCTATCCCAAGCAGTCAAGATGGCTCCATCTTGACCTCGCGGGTAGCCAATCACAGCAGGAGAATTGATTCATCTTGACTGCTGAAAGAGCCAGTCATATAATAAAGCCAGATACAATTAATTTTCCCTTTTCAGTCTCTGTAGCAAAACTGGTAGATGAAGGCCACTACCGTGTAGCATGAAATTTTTGCGGGCCTTTTTGGGTATTGGCGATTTTTTGAGATTTGTGAGAACAAATTTTTGTGGCTCAAATTGACTGAAATTTCCGCTGGGAACTAATTTTTGTGGTTTTCTTTTCAAGTAGCAAGACATCAGCAAGGAAAATATGTAATATTTTCAACTGTTATTACTTTTTTGGTAAAACAACAGTCTATACTTCTCAGACATTACAGTCAACAACAAGCTGGTCGGTACAACTTTTATCGTTTTGTTTTGTTTGTAGCAAGCTCCCATTGCTTTTTCTCAATGCAAATATCAAAATAATCGTTAGTGTATGATATATAATTGTTGTTGTTGTTGTTATAATTTAACTGGAGTAAATTTTTTCAGTTTTTAACTTTGCTGGTTTTTTTCTGCTAAAACTTATTTCTATCCACAAAATCTGCAAAAATTAAACCCCGCAAAATAAAAGTGCTACATGGTATTTTAATAGTGATCCCTCTATAGTGCATGGAATGTCTGTTCATCTTCGAGGTAAACATATAAAGAGTGTCCCTTGTGCATGCACCCCGGCAGTATTCTGTACCTTGCAAACTGTTATTCTCTTTCTCCATTCTGATGAGTAGAATCTGCTCCATGATGGCTTTTCTCCACAGAGCCCTCAATTCCTTAGCTGACCTCTTGCGACCTACCATTTCCGCCCACGAAGCACTCTGAGGAACCACACCCAATTCTGACTCTGTTTAAAACACATAAGAAACCACCCCTTTTAGCTCTGACATAACCACAGATTCTCCAAAGTGGTCCCCAACAATTCTCATAGTATCAGTTTGGAGAAGTTGTTCCTTTAACGCTTAGTGATCAGTCCTTTACTCGCTTGACCTGCATACATGTTTCATGAAGCAATACCATTGTAAGGAGGAATTAGGTACTGGTCATTGGTGAGGCATACTAGGTGAAGAAATGCTTACATTCATAAATCTCTGTGTATGAAAATGAACAGCAATGCTTCATAATGATGCCAACCTTGGTGTATTTACCATTGAGATTAATTCATGATAAAAGGTTAAATTCGTGCTGTTACTCCCAGTGATTGATGAGTAGCAACTACAATCCAAACGTGTTGGGACAGTTCATGGCAGATGACTTCAAACAGCCTCTCTTAAGACTAACACAGCCCAAGACGGTCCAACTCCCCACCCCCCTCCCTCTTGTCAATGTTGACGAAAATCTGGTAAAAAAAACCATTGAGATCAGAATAGCTTCATTTTCTTTGGTTCAATTGACACGACAAACACTGACATGATGAACGTAATTTTTCCGCTTTTGGAATCCCATAAGAAAGGAGGAATAACAAGACTTGTCACCCTGTGTGCACTGCTTCGCAACATTCATAATCAAAAACACATGCGAGGAAGATTCAACATTGCTAGGGGGAGGGGGTCAATTACATTTTAAAATTGCTAGGGGGAGGCAGGTCAATTACACTGGCTTCAATTGGTCTATTTTCCAAAATGTAAAGGACATACTTTAAATTGTGTGTTTTAGAGTGAAAAAGGGGAGGTGTCCCAACAACTTTTGGCCAGGATTGTGGACATTATTATGTGAAATCAAACCACAAGAAACCAAACAATTAGCAGTTAGAGCGGTTTTCAATTGAGTGTCGAAAGTAATTATGGTTTTGCTTTGGTTTTGCATTGCTACGCTCTGTGATTGGCCAGGAAAACTCGCGCCACTTTCTCAACCAATGACAAGCAAAACAAAACCAATCGTGACTTGCACGCGTGTATTTTCCCGTGCTTTGCACCGGCTACATGTAATTGCTTCGTATTCTGATTGGCTATTTGCATTGCTTACTTCTGTTGTGATTGGTCAGAGTAATTGCTTTGGTTTTGGTTTTACGACACTCAATTGAAAAGCGCTCTAATCAACCAATCCTAGTTCAAAACGTCTTTCTTCCAAAAAGATGTACCAGATGCCCTAGCATGACAGAGGACTCAAAAGGGTCAACATCTTACCAGCCATTACAGTGTCCTTCTTTGATGGAGTGACCACACTATGAAAAATAGCCTGAAAAGAAAGAAAACAATGAATACCATTTGAAGCTTTGCTTGTGGTACATGTAGTTGCCAGGGAATATTGCTCTCTGGTTTATTGCTTAATTATATTGGAGTAACTAAAATTCCAAGTTTAAAACAAAAGGGAAAAATCTCACAAAAAAATACAACTGAGAAAGGGGAGAAAAATATAGGAGAAGATGTTATGCCATCAGCTCTGGTATTTGCATAGGCAGCAAAAGACCAGGTGCATTAATCAGTTCCCTGTTCATCATAATACCGTACATAATTATTTTCCAATACTGCATCTGTAAATTTTTGACAAGAGCAACATCATAACTTGGGTAAAATATGATTGACCAGGTGAGTGTAGACATAGAAATGACTCGTGTTTCAACAACTCATTCGATGATTTCTGCTCAGATTGTTCAACGTCAGTCAATGCCACCTTAACCTGTTCTTCTGAAGACAATGCTATTAAACCAAATGAATGTGCTTTATGTAATAAGCAGTAGTGTTTTATCAAGTTTAAGTGTAAAACACAAAGTGAAACCAAGTGTTTTAGGATCTTGATAAAACACAAACTGGCTTCAAAAGATTTACTTTAAATCTATCCATTCTTACACAGCCTACAAAATCGGATGTAAAATTTAGCAGTGTCTATATCAGTTATAAAGACACTCATTAAACATTAATTTCATTTGAATTTCCTTCATGAATTTATTATTAATGAGTTTTGAACAAATTACAATTTATACTCTTTTTTCATTGCAGATTGTTTCTTCCCTTCAAAACATTCCAGTGCCACTTTTCCTGCACCCAGAATTGCTATGTTTCTAGTTAACATGTCAAGGAAATGTAAGATTTGCATTAGCATGTTATGAAAACCACACCTGTCTGTAACCAAGAGAGTTGTGCTTGCTTAGTCTCCGATGATGGTTTGGGGTTTTGGTAGGTGTCAGTGGTGGACTTGAAGACGATCCTAACCGTTTCTTGTCTTGGTAGGAGGGACTGTGTTCTCCACTCTGCAGAGGAGGAACTTGCTTTGACTGTTTCAGTGGTGTACTTGTTAACACTTCTTCTCCTTTATTTGTTATCTCTTTCAATGGGGATATTGGTAGGGTGGGCGCAGATTGTGGTGCATTATCAATGGTCACACTTCTTTTCCTATGGAGACCTGGTGATTGTTTGCCTGGTTCATACTTTTCCAAAAAAGAAATAATTAGGTTTCAATTTTGGTTTTTGACTCGAGACTAAAACCACCTGATTCAAATTTCTTCTTAAGCAAGGCCAGATATTTGAACAAAGAGAATCAAGGCACTGAATAATATACATTGTAAGCCAAGAATACCCTGTGAGAAACAACTACCACTTGAAAATGACTTTCTAACTCATTGCTTATTTTCAAACTATAGCTAAGCCATGCTCTGGAAAGGCCCTATCCATGCCTAGAAATACATGTTTCTAATGCGTTACTAAATTTAATTTGCAAACTGTATAGTTAACGCCTCTGTCGCAAATGGAGGTTGGGTGCCCAGGAGCCAGGGGCTGGTACCGCCAACCAAAACCCAGGTATGTAGAACACCCCATAAGCCAGCCCTACCCACAACCCAGTCACAAGCCCCGCCCACAACCCAGCCCCAACCCTAGCACCCGTCACACTGAGACTAGAAGCTCAGTGGAAAAATAATAAGTAAATAAAACAAAGAACTAACCCAAACCTTAACCAACTCCCAAACAATACCAAACTACCGGGAGGGAACAGAGGGGAAGAAAAGCCCAACAAAACGCAATAAACCAACTACGCCATGAAAAATGCTGAGTAGAGTGAAATTCTGAGCATGTGCAAAGGAGCACGCCTAAACTGCAAGAGGATACCGCTGGCCACGCAACTGCCCGCAGACCTGAACCAGGCCCAAACAATAATGTAACAACAAATGCCCAAATGCTAATGTGCCACCCGTGCTCAAACTATACGCCAGTAAACGCTAACGCCACGCTATGCCACGCCACCAAGGAGCAAACTTGCTCCAAGTCGTTAACTAAGTTAAATTACATTTAACCCTATTTAACATGACTTTGACGATTAACTGAGTTATCACAGCAGACCAGTGACTTCACATTTGCCTTCAGGGATTTTGATCACACAACAAGTTTCTCTGATTTAAAAATGTGTGACAGAGAAGTGGAAAGAATTCATAAATACCAGTCGTGCAGAAGTTAAATCATTACTTTTTGTGGATGACATGAAAAGCTCTGTGGTGCATATTAAGTGAATATTGGAGCCCGGGTGTCTTGTGAGCGATGTGCAATCAAATTATTATAATCATGGAAAAAATAACTTACTGTTCCAGATCCATCATCATTTATTGTCCTAGCCCTTCCCTGAGATGAAGATACAAAAGGTAACTAAGATACACATGTGTGCACATGGACCATTTGATAGAGACATTGACTGATTTGACTGACAGGTAGAACAGTTTTCTTGTGGGCTGAGTTATTTATGACAAAATAAACATAAATATGTAAGTTTAAGGCTTATTTGTGAACTAATGAAATAGGCCATTTCTGAATTACCTTTCACCTCTTTTTCAAAGTGAGTCCCAGTGCTCATCTTTTCATATGAAAATAAGTTTTCATTCACATGCAAATTAAACTCATTTTACATACGAATGGTTGTGCACCAGGCCTCGCCTTGAAAAAGAGGCCAAAGATAATTCAGAAATAGCCTGTTACTTATGTTCACATGTAACCTTTAGTTAATTTTATACCAGCCTGTCAATCCTGGTGCCTGTGAAAAATTGGATAGCTTCTGCAAATGGCTGATACACATTCACAAATTCAAACTAACTTAAGAACGACTTGTAACATGTTATTTGCAATCAAAATCCGATATCAATTTTTTTCACTACAAAAGTTTACTACATTTTTAGCCAATGGTAAGAGAAACTCATTTATTATGGACCCATTTTTATGATGGTTCTATAAATTCTCCAGAATGGGGAGGGGGATAGGGCTTGGGTCTTCATTAGATAATTTGTAGAGAAGTTCCTAGAGGTGTTAAAGATTGTAAGTCATGAATGACTGACCCTTTTGCTCATGAAGCTTTCAAAGGAGCTGGTCAATGATTTTTTGGCTTTTTGCAGCAGATTGGGCCCTTCTTTGTTCTTCAGGTTTTGCTGGCTCTGAAAAAGGTAAATTAAATTAAATTAACAAATCGTCTTTAGTGAAAATCCATGAGATGTAAATCCAAGGTCTACGGTACAAACAAAAAAGAAAAAAATGAATTCTCAAGCACAAAACCTGTCAACAGAATCAAAAATTTGTACTTTGTGATATTACAGCACATGTATGTCATGACTCATTTTCCCTGTCATGTCCTAATGTAAATGAAAATATTGCCGGACTGTGTGAATCACAATGCTTGGAAACATCACTATATATCCTTTCCTGAATAATAACAAAAAAGTCTTAAGGGAATTACTGGACCATATTATGAAAAACAAATTTGAGGCCATATCCAGAAAAAGTAGCAGAACAAAATAAGTTGTGAGAGAAAAACTGGACCAACTGTTGAGAAAATAAATTGCAGGTCTACCACATGCATTAAAATAACATACAAGTAAATAATCTCACCGGGACTGATCATGAACAACTAAAACAATTTAATACACGATGGTGGTGCTCTCTATCATTCACTTTTTCTCACTATGTACATTCAGTAGCATTAATAAAAACTAATGATTCTTCAACAATCATTCAAACTTTAGAGCATGTGTAGTAATTAACCTTACAGACCCTGTAAATCACACTGCAACAAATGCTGTAACCTTTTGAAACAAAAAAGATCAAGCAACCCAAATCAGAGAACATTACCTGGCCAATGTGTGTGTGCTGCTGTTGTCTTTTTTCATAAATTCCTCTCAATATGGCCATGATCACTTCATTCTCTTCACTCATGCCAGATGAGGGACTTTCAGCCTATAAAATAACGCAAATCAAACCATTTAGTGTCCTGCAGATTTGCATCAGTTGCAGTATGAATTTGTTGTTGGTTTCAGTTTTTAAACCAGTTTAATTTTTGTTTTCTTTTGTCAGAGAATCATTATCATAATCTCGAACATTATGCAATCAAAAAATCAAACTGGTCTGAAAACAAATTTGCACCGCAACGTGTCTGTTACAAAAACCTTGGGAGAGTTGCTTTAAAAATATAAAGAAACTGGCCACTTGCATGTATGGTTATTCATGATCAATAAGGTAAGGTCACTTGGACTGCTGAGCAGCCCTCTAGTGTAGAAGGCCCAACATTACGTTTGTGAAAATGGACCAGATTTATCGAGAGTAACACCCTACCCCGTTAAATTGTGATACCTTGATCTGTAAATAAATGTTTTAACTCTTTTTGTTATGTAATAGGAATATGGAATACAAACCCACCCCACCCCCACCCTGCCATTCTGATCCTCATTTCTCTTCCCTTCCATTAATATACTATAACCTTCATTATTTGAAGCCTTAAATTAAAATCCAGAAGGTTTGACAGAACCTTTATCACATAATTAATGGCAATATACAGTATTACCTTGAACATTTCTGTGAATTCACTCATCTCCTCATCAGACAGGGTGATTCTATGCCTCTGCAATATGTCATGCTGTTGCCTAACGGTACGACCTACAAATTCAAGCAGGTGCAAAATAATAAATGGAAGGACTGGACAAAATTAATTAATGATCAGTAAAATACTTAAGGCTGGGAAACTTTTTCTCAGCTCGCAGGATGCTCTTGCAGGCTAGTGGATTAACAGATACAATCATAGAGTACGCAGGAAGGGTAACCAAACAAAGAGAAGACTTGGGGCTAAAACTGTTTTTGAATTTTAGAGACTTAAGCCTTCCAAATTGAACCCTGTTTACAGAACTGGGCACACAAATGCCAGCGCATAAACATACATACAGTGTACACTACATACATTATGGCCCTTCTTTTAGAACCAAGCCATTTTGTCAAAATATTGCTGTCTCTTTATTTCCCCTCCACAAGAGATTCAAAACATTTTATTTTTAAATGACTTTCAAAGCATTTGACTTAGTACTTCATACAAGCCAATCATAATCTTGATGTAAAAAATCATGATTTACGTATGTAAGGATCTTGATGTATAAACATGAATCCTGATGTAGGTATGCAAACTTTCATATGAAGGGCTGAGGGTATAACTGACCCAAATGACTTTTAGGGCTTTTTTTTTTTTTTGGTCCAAATCAGCTGAATGTTTGCATGTGGCCTTTGATTCAATAGAACAAAATTGCCCCATAATTGTTTTGACCATTTTCCATTGTTTTTCAAGAAAAAGCGTATCCAAAAAAAGGCCCTAAAAGTCATTCGGGTCAGTTATGCTCTCAGCCCTTCAATTCAGCTACACTCATTTGTATGCGTATTAATATTCATGCATGAATTGAATTCCCTAAAGAGCACGTGAAATGATTGACGGGTAGAAAAGGATTGTTTGATAATGTGACGTAGACTACATGTTTGGCGGTTAAAACATCGATTTAAGTTTTATTGATAGGAAACTTATGTTGCTGTGATGTGTCGATCGCTAGCTTAATTTAATCGAACCTCACCAGCCTGGTGGTCAAAAAGACGTCATTTTAAGTTTGTAGACCCGCAAGTCAGACACTTTTCAAAGAAGCCAGTGGTATTTCTCTGTGCTTGCCAAATGCGAAGAGATTTAAGTTGACTGCTGGAGCAAATCAGCGTTTTGCAGTACAGAGTACTGAGCCAGGCGGGACAGTCTGAAAGCAAGTCTCGTCTTAAAAGCGGCCCGTAGTTGAGAGTCTTGGCCCATTTGCCAAAGGTTGCCATGCCAGAAATTGGAAAGGAGAGTTGTGTTTTGACTTAGGCGAAAAAATCAGATCCTTGAAGAGGTGTTCTCTGCATTCAAGAGGCCATTTGATTCCCAGCATTCATTGCGATCAGAGGTCGCTGTCACCTTGAAAAGTTCTGATGAGGACTGGAAATCTCTTCGCAATTGGCAAGCACAGAGAAACACCACTGGCTTCTTTGAGAAGTGTCTGACTCGCGGGTTAACAGACTTAAAATGACATCTTTTGACCACCAGGCTGGCGAGTTTCCATTAAATTTAGCTAGCGATCGACACATCACAGCCACGTAAGTTTCCTACCAATAAAACTTAAATTGATGTTTTAACTGCCAAACATGTAGTCTACGTCACACTATCAATTAACACGCCAGGCTGACAGGCTCAAAAATTTCGCCATTTCGGGCAGCGGATTTTCATCCAAGATGGCGTCGGGCGCCATATTTAATTTTTTTAAATTTATACATGAATATCTTATAGGTTTTCTTTGAATTCTGGGATAGCTGTAGAGTCAACAAAGAACAAGTGAAGCCATTTTGAGAGGGGAAGAACAGATTCTTTTTTTGAGATCTTTCTGAGAGGATTACAGTAAGTACAAGCCTCAAAATGTGTATTTCATTCGTTCAGTTTGCTGTTGAGTCTATATCGACGTACTGGAAAGAAAATAAAAATTATGGATGTAGAAAAGCTTTCTCAAAATTTTAAAACGATGGATACCTCCGAATGGAATCTCAAGCGTGGATTGTGAGTGCTCATTGTTGATTTCTTGTTTGCAGGCTCCATAAATCGGTACCGCGTTTCAAGTATGGATGTAAAACAGTGTGCTTCCCGACCATGGACTGTCTTTTTCTCCTAAAATTTGCCTTTGGAGATATTTGATTGCTTTAAAGTTCTACCCTGAACACTTTGGAGTGGTGTTTTGGTTGTCAAGACTACGTACTTGTGCTGTCCAAGAACTTTGACTTTATTTTACTTTACTTTAGACCAGCTAGGTTAGTCACTTCTACTGGAAATTCCATCGTATCAAAGAACTTCTGCAACCGGTTCAACTCTTAAGTTATCCTGGTAAATATTTGGCTTTGCTTTATCCAGATTTATCCCTGCGTTATCATTAGCGATCATAAGCAAGGGGATTTATGTAAAGCCTGCATGTAGTTTTTGTGGATTCAGCAAGACAAAGGTCCGAATTTCAGAAGTGTCTGTTTTCCGAAATCAGATTTTTGTACACACAGTAATGTGGGGTCCCAATCCTGGACCCTTGCTTTGATAAATCTGTTTTTGTTGCTTGAGTAAATTTCAAGTATTCTTTAGTTTGCATGTAAACAGAAGTCTGTGAGGACACTAAAATTTACTCTGCTAAAGAGATTTCATGTCCCTACTTTTGACTCTGCCAAAATCAACATAAACTTGACTTAAATAATAGAGCTCTGCACAAAAGTGAAAAGAGTGTTTTGTGAGGAAAATTGAAGAATTGTGAAAACTGAAAATAGTTTGGGAAGTGTTTTACGATACAACAAAGTAAAAATTATGTGTATTTAAGAAACTGTAAACAGGAACTACTTCCCTAAGTATGGGGTTACCTAGATAAATTAGTAATTAAAATCAAGAGTTTAATTGACAGACATCTTAGTTATTAGGAGCTGTTATCACGGCAAGGAAGGGCTGTATCAGAGAAAGGAGCACAAGGGCTGTAGCCAGGGATAAATTTCCAGTCGGAGAACTTGCTCGTAGACGGAGACTACTCAAGGATCAATTTGTTGAAAACTGCCAAGTCTACTTGGATGAAAGATCAAAATTGAAAAAGCTGAAAAGAAAGGTATTGTCAATAAAACATAGATAATCTATAAGGTAATGTTATCATTTTTATTATTATTATTATTATTATTATTATTATTACTATTATTATTATTTCCTCTGCAGTATTCAGGGTGATTGCTAAGATTTGTACTTATTTTAGTATTTAATTGATTGCTGACATTGATTTCTTGTTGAGGAGGTTGGGTTACCCCTGGTTGTAGACTACTGAATTGAAAGCAGACAGGTTAGAAGTGAAAATGTGCCCAACCTTGTAGTTGAAAGTTATCTTTTCTTGTTAAAATTATTTTTTCTGGGTATTCTTAACTTCTTATGTGTTCTTAGGTTAAGAAAATCCAAAACGATGTGGAAATCACGAAGCAATTGGTGAAAGAGACAGATTCTGCGAAGAAAAGAAAACTTTTGAAAAGACAAAGGTCTCCAACATCCATAGCAGAAGACAATTCCGAAGAGTTTGCCGTTCCAGTGGCCAAAAGATCTTGCCAAAGACGTAGAAAGGAGACGGTTGATGCTTGTGCTGAAATCCATGGGGGCACCAGTGAGGAGAAAGGTCCAGTAGTGGATGCTCTGTGGTTAACCCTAGTCAAGGAAGCCAAGCCCACTCAGTTGGCAAGATTCTTTAGTTTGTCTAAGAAAGTCATGACTAAAGTTGTACCTAAGGTAGTAAAAGGGAGTATTTGTACTTTTGAGAATAGCTTTGAAAACAAAGTTAGAAGTGTCAGAGTACTGTATAGTAAGGGACTATTGAGCAAAGAGAAGTATAAAAGCACCGGCTCAATCTTTCCATGGATGTTTGCAAAACCAGCAAGAAAAGGACAAGCTTAAAGATAATGGCCAATGCACGTTTGCCAAAGATCTTACCTTATGACAAATTGATACGTTTTGTCAATACCATTGATGTGGGAAACACTAAAGATATTAAAGATTTTTGTTATAATCTAGATGCAGATGAAGTAGTTGAAGGGACATATAGAGAACTTCAACCATTTTTGTTACAGCTGGCTGATATGTATGTTTGCTTAGTTCAAAGTAACCCATTCCTCTTGCATTTTGGATCTGAACCATATCACTTCAGAGTAACTCTTGGAGCTGACGGGGCACCTTTTGGCAAAGATGACCAGGCCACTGCCTGGCTTGTGTCATTTTTAAATGTGGGTCAGTAAATTGCTAGTGAGAATGACAACTTTGTCCTCGCTGGGGCAAATTGTGATGAAGGTCACATCTCAATGCAATGCTATGCCCAAAAGCTTGTGTCAGATATTGCTTCTATTGAGGGAAAGAGTTTTGATCTACAATTAAGTAGAGTTTCAGTTAAGTTTACAGTTGATTTGATCCCTTCTGACATGAAGTGGGCATCAATGTTTAGTGGAGAACTGGGAAACTCTGCTTTCTACTTTTCTCCGTTTGGAAATGTTAACAGTGACAATAAGTCCAAGGTTAATGCTAGTTTGGGTCCATCTGACCAATCCACATGGAAGCCATGGGTATATGAGGAAAGGCTTCAGGTAGCCACCAAAGTGGAAGCAAAGAGAAATGAATTGGATCAAACAAGACTTGCCGAGTCTACAAAAGAACTAAGCTGTTAAATTTTATAAGAACTCTGAAGTCCCGGCAAGAAACGCCTCCCCTTTTGGGTCATTTGGTAGATAAAATATTTGCCGAGCCTCTCCATAATGGGAATAATGCATGGCAGCAATTACATGAGCTTATGCTTGCCCATGCCAATGACAAAAGCAAACTCCCTGCAAATTGTTCTGATCCAGTGAAGGAACCTGGTTGTGCTCTAGCCTCCCATCTAAACACTTTGAGAGAAATTGGGGCTACCAGACTTTATAAAAAGGTGAAAAAGTGGTGTTTGCAGGGAAGAAAGGGAATCCTTTCCCATAGGTTTACAGGGAAGGAAACCAAGAAGATGTGCCAAAAGTTCGCATCTATTCTGGAGTCAATTTCTTGTGATGATGATACGCCTCAGCAACAGCTTCAAATTAGTTCCTTTGCATTTATTGGCCTTCAGTTAAGGGATGCTATCAGCCGGTTTAGTCGTGTCACTATAACAGATGGTGTTTTACAGGAAATCAAAGACTCTTGCAAGAGGTATTTCAATGCATGTTCTCTCCTTTTAGATACTGTAACCCCAACAATTTGGACAATTGGCTATGCCATCCCATATCACACAGACCTTCTGTACAGGAAACTTGGGGTCGGGCTGGGAATAAATACAATGCAAGGGAGGGAAGCCAAACATGTTTGCATCAGCCAATATGCAAAGCACGCAACCTTGTCCACAAGGTGGAACCTTGTTTTCAGACATGACTTCATTTCTACCGTTTGGCTAAGGACACATGATCCTACTAGTTTTGTATACCACAAGAGCTCTGAAGTTTACGTTCCCAAAGAAATTGAACAATCAGATGTTTGCTACTGTGGCCTACACAAGGAGTGTACTGCTGAGAAATGTCCATTGTGTTCATCTCAGTTGTATCAGAGTGTAGAAAGGAGTGCTGAGACAGGGATTTTAGACCTGTACATTTGCAATCTCCTTAGTGTCACAAGTTAGTTTGAACTACAATGTTAATGTACATGTACTACATCCTTAAAGTTTGAAAATATCATGCCTGACTTCCTCTTTGTGAGGTTTTCTTGTGAAAAAAATGCCAGATCTCTGCCAGGGGTGAGCACTGCTGGAATAATTTGACTTATGCATTACAGAGGCATAGAAATTGCATAATCTTGCTAATGTATGGAATACACTCGGTTAACAATATTGTTCCTGCACTTGTTTGTGTAACCTTGCCGAGGCAGTTTTGATATTAATAAAGTCTATTTTAGATACCATGCTCTGTATTTTCATGACTTTATGCTTTTTCATAACTTAGTGTTACAAGGAGAATTACAATGCTGTAACCAATGGATTCAAATTGGTAATTAAAATCAAATGTATTATCTACTAATATGAATAACTGAGTACAAGGACAATATTAAGATAACCAAAACTACAGCATACAGTTTCTGACATGCATTCCCAGGTTAACACAACTTTATAATACTTTCATTGTTTCAGTCACTTTTCTCTGAAGAGTAAGAAGTCTTGTTCTTTTATACCAGGGAGTGCTGAGGAACTCCTAGTCTATTGAAGTGCCCATATCTCAAGCTGACTTTCATAATTTCAGAGTTCTTTGAATACTTGAAAACAGCAGGATGATCCTCGGTGACTATACACTGACTATAGGAACCATCTTTTTCCGTTTTGATGAGGACATCTCTCTCGCTAATACTTCCTTTTGCAAATTTATTTGCCATTGAGAGAAACAAACCTTTCAACTTTGTCATATCAGTAACTTGAATTTCTTGGAGGGCACGTGTATTCTTCACAACTGAACCACCACTCTCAGGTGTTAAGGCTACAACTTTAAAGCAATCAAACACTTCCAAAGGTAAGTTCACGGAGAAAAAGACAGTCCATGGTCAAGAGCACCTGCTTTTCGTTTCATTTTCCTCAGGATAGTTTTGTGCCAGTACCCGAAAGTCCTCGACAGCATCCTCACCGGTTGAGCTAAATGGAACTTATAAGCTCTCGCACTGTCAAACGTGTGCTTTTTTATGACAGCTCTGGACAATTGCAGAAGTTCACTGCCGATATCAGTTGCTAGAGCCCGATTTTCACTGGAGTCAATGTAATCTTTCACAGTCTCGTGCATTTTGACCAATAGGGCCGCCATTTTGAAAACCCTCTAAACCGATGAATGCTGACCAATACTGCGCCGGCTCCTGTTTTCCGAGATGGCGCGATTTGCCCAACCTCCAGCCCGGCGTGTAAACAATCCTTTTCTACCTGTCAATCATTTCACATGTTCTTCACGTAATTCAATTTGCGCATGAATATTAATACACATACAGATGAGCGTAGCTGAATTGAAGGGCTGAGGGCATAACTGACCCAAATGACTTTAAGGGCTTTTTTCTTTTTTTGGTCCAAATCAGCTGAATGTTTGCATGTGGCCTTTGATTCAATAGAACAAAATTGCTCCATAACTTTTTTTGAAAATTTTCCATTGTTTTTCAAGAAAAAGCGTATACAAAAAAAGGCCCTAAAAGTAATTCGGGTTGGTTATGCCCTCAGCCCTTCATATAATATTCAATTTTCAATCCGTGTATGAGGAACTTGATAACTATTTATTATACTTGAAGTGCTCGCATGCGAATCTTGAAACCCATAGTAAATCTTGATAATTTTATGTGTGTTCAAATCTTGTTTTAGGTGTATGCAAATCTCGACCTATGCAATCTTATCTTGACACATATACAGTCTGTATACAAAACTTGATGTAAATAAGTACATCTTGATGTTTTGTCCCTTTTGGACAAGCATAGGATCACATACATGTATACATGTACGGTAACTCCTTGAATAAATGCCCATGCTCAAATAAGCACCCACCCCCTCAGCCAAAATAGCAAATAAGCACCCCCTTCCCTCCCCTCCCCTCCCACTCACTCTCTTAAAAAAGAAGGGATACAAGGAAAACCTGTTTCTATTCAATCTTTTAAGCTTCAAACAATACTGGCATCAGTGTATGTAGGATAACAGTCCATTTTCCATAATATCTCATTGTGCTTGCAGAGTTCTTTTATGAGCATTAGCCAAAACAGAGTTACAGTTCGTCTTAAGAAAAACTTTAAAAGTGTCCCCCTCGATTAAGCACCCTCCTTCGAATAAGCACTCCCACTTTTGGCGCTTATTCGAGGAAATACAGTAATCTGCACAATCCTTTGAACTTGATTCACTTACCTTCAAGCTGGACACACAACTGATGAAGGTGATGAAGAGGACACATGTCACATACTGATGTGGGGCCTGTCACTTGCCATGCATTGTTAAAGGCCTGCCTTAAGGACTGCATGACATCATCCACCTAACAAAGAAAACATTTCTTTGTATTTTACAAGATTCCCTGGGCTGTGCTCTAACAGTTTCCAGTGGCCCCTGGCAACTAACTTTTGCCTTACCGAGACAAGGAAATCTTAGTTTTTGCACAAAATTTAAGTGCTGTGCCCCATAGATTCCAAAGGTTCAGAAGTTTGAGCTTGCAAAAATTTTTCTTGGAGCACAGTCTTGATTCCTCTATAACCCATTTTATAGTTATACATCAGATAGCGCAGAAAATATGAATGGCAACAGAAAAAGAAATTCTCCTCTACTTTTGCTATTGATATTTCTCTGTGAAATTTTGAAAATTGAATTAAAACATCACAAAATTTACATGTTACTTCAAGGCTATTGTTAGCTACTCACAGAAGCCATCAAGATTGTTCAGTCACATGTTGGAATGAAGGACATACAACTTGTAAGTGACAAACATCCCATTCCATAACTAAAATAGACTACATACATACGTACAGCAGGCACTGGACTAATCCTGTTGATGGCCCTACCACTGGAGTAAAAACGACTATTCATACAGTGTACAAAAATCAGCCAAAATAAACATTCAACTATAAACTAACCAGTTGTTCAGATTGCCCCTTGAAAACATAACAGAAGTATTGTCCAGTTCTTGGGTCATGGCAAATAAAACCAAAATGCTCTGGTGTTTTTGTTCCCTGTGTTAAGAAAAATCACATGAAAAAAAAATCAATTAACAATCAAAATAGCTGTCAAACAAAACAAACAGTCTTCAATATATAAAATACTTTTAACCTCGCATGTTTTATATTTATTTGACTATCATTTTTCATTGGGAGTTAATATTTCTTTCATGGGGATGAGGGATGCAGATGGGGGAAGGGGTTAAGGCATCATTAAATCTGGGAAAAGTCCACAGTTTAGGGCAGATTTTTGTGCCTTAGATAAATTGCACCTCTTCAATACCCTACAATGCTTTTATTAACTCTTTGCTTGGATTAAGAAGGGATACAACTGTGAAGTAAATATCTTCTTACCCAGTCTGAACTAACTAGGTCATCAATTACTTACATTTATTATAGCTCACTAAAAATACAAGACTGTGAATGAGAACAGAATAATGATGCATTTTTCAAGGTAAAATTCCATTTTTGTTTTCAGTCAAACTTGATTATGATGTCCAGCAAAATGGTTTCAAAGTATAATTACACAGGCATGCATGTTTTTCTAGCAGGATTACACAGCTTCATACTGCTCAACACACACTTATGTTTACCAAGCCTTCACATTGGGCTTTTCTCAAGAGGTTTGTATGTAAAAAGGAACTACAGTGCAGTGCAGAAGTAAGCGTCCTACGCACATGCAAAGGGCACGCACGTTTTTTTGCGTATATGCGTCTTGAAATGCGCGTGTCGATATGCGTATTTGATGCGCGTGTTTACTTTTGTTTTTCATCCTTATACCTTTGCTTTGTGGTTCTTTGTTCCGCAAAACAAAAGACAAGTTACCATCACACAACAAAATATTGAATATTTACTAGTAAAAACTGCATTCGAAGTGATGCAAGTAAAATTAATTTACAAGCTGTGGTTGCCTATCAAGTAACCTTCGATCTTGAAATCACTGGGGTATCTCATTACAACTACATATGCAAATATTCAGTTCATGTCCACACAACACACATCTTCGCTTCCAGCTTACCGATCACAGCTATGAATAACAAAGACGAAAAGTTCTTCCAACCAAGAGTTTACTTATAGGAGCAAAAAAGCTTTCGGTTTTCAAGTGCGTACGTGCAAGCACGTTGTCTGTACACATGTACATGCTTCGCCTCCCTGCAAATAATCACTCGGATGGCAAATAGTGCCATTTTGCAAACATTTGCAAGCCAGCCAAAATGCAGATATCATACTATTTCAGCTCAAATCATCACTCAAGCAATTCGTAAAAAGCAAATTAAAATTTTACCGTCCCGTAGCATCCCTTAAAGTCCATAGTTAGGAATTTTGTAGGTTGTGTTTTGGAAATCAAGGGAATCTAAATGCAAAACAGCCTTTCACCGCTTTTAGACCTCCATGTCCTCTTTTCTGACAGCTGATTAGTCTCTGGCATTCCATCTTTAAACAGCAAACAGCGAAATTAACCATGAGGTGGGCAGTATCGCACGGGCATTTGACATATTTCAGGAATTCAAAATGGCGATGAAAAGGTTGTCCCATCCAAAGGAATTTCTGCAAAGATCCCTTTTGGTATACAGGACACCTGAGAAACCACAGGACCACCAAGAGATTAGAAAGCGTTCTCCTTCGTCGAACGCAAAAATCCAGCCTCAAAACGCTGGATCATTCGACAAAGAGATCACTGTTTTATACTCGATGATTTGCTGTGGAAATCAACTTTTCTTTCTTGATCATCTTCAGTGGATCTTATTTACTGCACTCGTTAACGCAATTTAAACAGAAAAAGACGAAACCCGTGAAAAACACCCGAAGAAACTGCAATTACAACTACAATTTAATGGCTGTTTTATTGCCGCGGTGTCTTGTTTTTATTAAATATTCCACTTGCTTCGAGCTTTCACCGCCACTGAATACCAACGAGTTCAACCGGCTTTTTCAATGAACTGCCAAGTCGGACGTTTGACTGTAAATTCTAAACATTGTTGACATGGTTTCGTAACAACACTGCCGTCGCAATTCACTACATTTATTTTGCAATTATAATTGTTTTGGAATGTGACACAGTTCCCAGTTCATACAAACTGTAATTTGCGAGACTATGCCATACCAGCCGGCGATTTTTTTCGTATTAACCCTTTGCTGATGGGTTTATCAAAAATCGTTCCAAATCCCTTACTGTGGTTGAAATAAACTAATTTTTTGCCAAATGATTAGTTGTTTAGACCTAATCACCCTGTAAACTGACCAAACCTCCCAATTTTCATGGAATATGAGCATTTATTTTGTTGCAAAACTAAAAAACTCTAGAAGCGATGAGCATTGGTGTATGCACGCATTTGATGCACGTGTCAAATACGCAGACGGGTATGCGCAATTTGGGTAGACGCGTGTCACATGCGTATTTTGTTTCTGCACTGCACTGTAGCATCAACTTGAATAAGAACATTAAGGATTTTGTAGATTTTTAAACCATTGTTTTATTTGTATATAAATTTAGATCTTAACTGATATGTATGGATACAATTTTTAAATATTTTATCTTATTGTCGTTCATTATTATTTTTAACTATTCATTATTAATGATTAATTAATTATCACCATGTAAAGGTCCACATCAGCTTAGCGCTGTCATTTTTTACTTTTGACCTTTTCAAATAAATGATGTAAAAAATTAATGATGCACTGGAACTATGAGAAGGGCTTTACATTTTCTCCCAAAGAATTCTATAGCAGCTCTTGTTACTTTTAGAATAAGGAGCCCTAAGGGGTTGCAAATTCTGAGCAGCTGTTACCTTAGAGTAGTAAAATATGTATTAAGTGAAGGAAAAATTATGGTAAACACAGCCGCAGAATAAGCATAAATTCACTAAAATTCTCTCTTCCCACTGATTACCGGTAGTACTAGTACAGTAAAACACTAAGCTGTTATACACTGTATCTGCATGGCTGGAAGGACATGCCACTGCAGTAATTTTTTTTGTTTTACTTTTTTGGGGGAAAGGGGTGTTTAGGTAGGCCATAACTATAGGGAAATACATGTAGCTGGGGCTGCTACTTTTAAAATTCTACAGTACTCTGTGTTCCACTACAAAAACATTCCCTTAGTATATTAGTTCAAAAAAGCTATCCAGTTGTAAGTCTCTTTAACGCATTGCACAAAACAGAACAAACCTGCTGACAAAAAGACACTTCTCTGAGCCTCCTCTCCATCAGCTGCACTTTCGTGAAGAAATTGAGACATGACACCGATTGCAAACTGATCTTGAAGAGAATGTTTCTGTTTTCACCAACATTGCTGAAGCTAGCGTTCCTGGAGTGGGTTTTACCGTGAAGATGCTTGTTAGCCTTTGCAGAAGGCATGTCTTTTGTTTTATCCCCATCACTTGCAGATCTTGGTCTTCCTCCAGAATTACTGTTCAATCTAACAACTTGTGGTCTGCTCTGACCAACTTCACCGGTCTTCTCTTCTGCATTATTAGTTCCACCTTGCAGTATTTGTGAACTATCAAAACTATTTGCCTTTTTTGCTAGGTGATGTTCATTTGCTCGATTCTCAATGTTTACCACTGTGACTGTATCTTTCTGTTCCTCCTGTTTTGCTTTCAGCTGTTTTTCAAGGTCAGACATTCCTAACCGTTTATTAAACCTTTCCACCAACTCATCTACAAGTGTGGGTGGTGCTTGCCGATGCGATACAACCACTCTTCCCACATACCATAGGGGGAAAATCACTGCCAGGTTATCACACGATGCCTCAGCTTGAAGATTTGGGCTGCTGTTATTTCTTGGCAATGCTGATTGTTCAGATGGACTTTCTTTTGCCGCTGAAGAATTTTTTTCAGCAACCTGTTTTGCTGCATCACGGATGCCTTGCAAAAAACCATTTACCTATGAAAACAGAAAGAAAACTCTATTTATAAACATTTGTTTAGCACAATACTTAAGAGTGGGTATTTTTTTCCTGGATGAGAGACAAGTCCACAAGAGTTTATCAACCTTTTCTTGGCTTTTGCCAACTGTCAATTTAAATGTAATAATAATAATAATAATAATAATAATAATAATAATAATAATAAATAATAATAATAATAATAATAACAATAACAATAACAATAACAATAACAATACATTTATAGAGTGTCTATTCCCAAAGGTCCAGAGACGCTTTACAGATATCAAATTAAAAATTATCATATAAAAATTAAACACCTTGTTCACAAATACTAATATTAATATAATACTCAAAAAAAAGTACAGTGGCAATACCTCATGAATAAATAAAATAATTGTTTTATTTATGAGGCAAATCAAACTCATAAAAATCATTGTCCACAGTAAACCTGTAAAACTCATAATGAGTACAAAACAAAGGAAAATAAAAATTGAACCATGGATAAAGTTTAACCAAAACATGCATATCTTTACCAACATACTGTGTACAACAGTGTGGACATAAATCCATACATAACAGAAGTTTCTTTTTCATACAATGTAAAACCCAACAAAAGCCTGATGGGCTAGGATCATAATTGGCTCTGCTGATTCTTAGACTAAAGAACCAACCCCCATCAATAGCCTGATATTGAACACCTCTACAGAAGGACCACATCTCTCCTAGTTGGACTCTCAGTCACACATGAAATAACTGCAACCCCCAGGTCAATTTTCAGATTGCAGTTTCTCTTGAATTACTCCCCTCATAAGATGTACAAGGTTTCTTTACAACACTATCATAGCCATGGTTCATACAACTTCAGACAAACAAAATTCAAGGACTTTTCAAGGACCAAATTAGTTTTCAAGGACCAAGGTTTATTCAATAAATAGACCTTTTTGTCCACTTTTTTACACCTATAACACTCAATTCATTCATAACCTATTCCAGTTTTTCTTAAATAGTTCAGCCTCGGTTGATGACGTTAGTCTCTGTAATAACATTTTGTAAAATGATCAATCACTGGCTATTTTACTTGCACTTATGTCTGAGGTACAGAAATAAATGTTGAAAAACAGATACAGGAATACAATATTGTTCAACAAAACAAAATGATACCAAAATGTTTCAGTAGCTATTAAGAGCTTCCAACTTTCCATTTACATTGTAGTTTGTCCTCAACTTCTTGCAGTTGAAGAGTCTTATTTTTGGCTGCCTTTCTACTGTAAGAGCACTGGACTTAGTGACAAGAGTCAGTTGCCCAGTTTCTTCAGCTTTGACACTCAAATCATCTGCCGACTTCACAAGTGAGTCTATATCCAGTTTCATCCTTTTCTTCTTCTCCTTGAGCTCCTCTATCTCATCCAGGACATGTTTTCTCTTTCTCCTTTTGTGTTTCACGCCTTTCATTTGAGACTTCAAGGCGCTTTCTCCCATGCTTTCTATGTCCATCACTTTGTTACAAATGCAACAAATGTGTTGTCGCCTTTGAATTCTTTCACCCAGCTAAACTTTGCATCACTTAAACATTTACGATTACCGTATTTATTCGTCTATAAGCCGATCCCGGCTGTAAGCCGAGATCCTAAACTTAGCAAGTGGACTAGTGACCAGATGTTCACCAAAAAAACCCAGAAAACTCTTGGCCATAAGCCGAGTCTCAAAAATTGAATACCGAAGTTCCGTGAAGAAAAAAAACACATGGATCGTGTGCCACACTTCAGCGAGAATTGTGTTGAAAATCTAAAAAATTCAATGCCATACCTTCACCATAAAGGAATTTTAACAAACCTTGTAACTTTTAGGAAATGTTTGGAACCTTTTTATGCCAAAAAAACTCAAAACATTTCCAAAACACAAAAGATCGAAGTTGTAAATGACCCGCCATCTTGTATAACCTGGCGGGCTACGTGAGTGAGAGGTTACCGAGCCAGCAACATGCTTTGAGTCACGCTCGGTTGTGCTTGATCCCAAAAGCAGAAACAGGATGGTTTTGCTCAAGTTTATTGAAGAATTTCTTCCACAAATAACATCACAGAGTAGACCCAATTAATTCACAGGAAATGTGACGACTTCTGTGGAGATAACAAGCTTATAGTAGGGTACATGTATGTGAAGCAACAAACAGGTTAAGTGTGATGTCAACGACGACTGCTGAAAGCTTCCTTAAAACAAAACTAGCAAATGGCTCCTTTACGAGCCACCACATATACAAAAGTCAATGATAACACAGAAAACTTGTTTTTGGCTCTCATTTTCATTGTTGTCTTTGGGTCTTTGAACCCCAAACCCCTTCTCTGGTGGAAAATTTACTCTCAGTGGTTTAATTTAACGGAAAAATCGCTCGGCTTATAGTCAAATAAATACGGTAAATACACATTTGCCCATCACTCATTTAAATTGCAAACAAAGGGAAAGTCAACAATAGCTCACTTAAAAAACTCAATACATCATCAATCACAATCACAAAGCCCCTGGAAACAAATGCATGTGGACAACCCCACATTAAAGGCTTGGTGAGACGTACATGAAACTGAGGCAAAGATCAATTTTTAAATCATGTACACTCAAATGTGTTATACCGACCATTTGTCCCATTGTTATCGCCAGTTATTAGTCGTCAGTGCACAAATTTTCCCTGAAAAATCATTTAATTTTTTTCAGAAAAGTGATAGGGCATAAACAAATTACTAAATTCCAAGGACTTTTCAAGACCTAATAGAGAAATCAAGTACTTTTCAAGGACGTTAAGTGATACATAAAATATGAGCGGGAGACCTTTATGGGCAGTTAAAACAGTGAGCTGCAGGCGAGCCATTTTGAAGCCAATAAAGGTCTCACGCAAATATTTTATGTTACTTGTGAAATGAAACAATAGATTGTGTTTGTCGTGTTTGTAAAGTTAATCAGTAGAGATCTGTATCAAAGTTAATGCATACTAATTAGCGGAGCAGGACACTTATGAAAGTTAATGATTTTTATTGGGGTTTAGAGAGGTATACATGTGACTCAAATACTACCTGTAGATTGGTCGTTAGTCTTATGAATTATTAATTAATTTTACAACTGAATTCAAGGACTTTTCAAGAGGACTACTAAAATTCAAGACCTTTTCAAGATTGTATGAACCATGCATAGCTGAGATCAAATTTGCAGTTAGCTTATATTCACAGAGTAGTATTAATTTACTTTTGGAAATGCTGACCAGTTGTATAGTAAAAGTTGCTGGTTGCAAACAAGAAAAATATTCCATTGTTGTGTCAGTTTTAAACTCACACTTTCCAAGACCTATTTCTGACTGGAACTGCTTTCAAACATTAGTTCAGTTCATCACTTCTGGCCATAAAGATTTAGAGCACAGGGTTCTCCTTTTTGGCTGGCAACCACCGATTTTTGCCGCCTGCAAACTGCCCAGTCGTCGGCAGGTGCGCACCAAAGAATCGCTGGTGTTCAGTAAAAATTTTCGCTGGCGCACCCATAATCTCCGCCTGCTGAGCTCAAGTCGACTGCGACTTCATTTGAAAAGAAAAACCCTGAGAGCAGGCAAATTTTGAGCCAGAACTGCGACTTCAACCAACCAAGTAGCAGGTGATGGCCATTAGATTTCCACTACAGAAAATAACCAGTTACATTAGCTGGTGCAATAATTAAATTGTTTAAGAAAAGAAACACCCACCATATCTGCATAATCTTACAAATGAGAGTGTCATGATGTTTTATAAAAGAACCAGTCAATTCCAGATAATTTGGCTTGGAAGTCATTTAAAAACAAAGGAATATCAAGGCAACTGATAAAGTGAAACAGGAAATTATCTCAGTTGCAAATATATCCAACTAGTATTAGAGAACAGTTTTTAAATATGTTTTGGTACATGGAATTACAACCCAATGATTGTTGTTTTTGTTGATTTTTAAAACAAAACATACTTATAGGAACAGTAATGAATTTCATTTACATTTTTGCAATCAGATGAAAGATCTAAACAGGCCAAGGGCAAGATAAATTCCCCTGTGACTCGATGACGTTTGTTAAGGAAAAGGGAAATATTGTGTGACAAAAGTAATGCCGCATATATTTAACATAACAATTTGCATCAATATTACCTTGAACTTCAAAAAGGGAAATGTAAATGTACGTGATTTACGTCAATTTTATAAAACTTTTCAGATGTCAAAAATATTAGCAAAAAATAACCAAATCAAAAAAGGAAACCTCAGACATAGATGGCTAAAACTAATCTAAAATAAACCGGAACTCAAATCCAGTGGCTGATTACCAGAGGCTGTGTGTATAATCTCGTGGATTCACAAATTTTTCGCTTGAAAAAATTTATGGATGTAAACAAAACTTGAAACAATGAAAAAAGAGGCAAGCACGGGCGGAGAAATTGCTTATATAATTTCGAAAACCCGAAAGATCCCCGTGAATTTTTTTGCCTCCAAGGACAAGGTTAAGCTTTTTTTTTTACCACAAACTTGATCCAATAATTAATTTTCCATAATTACGTAGGCTTTCAAGTAGATATTGTGGAGAATTTCGCGCACCGAACTCAGTGACAACCAAAGTTTAATTCTGGAGGAGTTACAAAACAATAAGCTTAAGCTCAAATTTACATGAAGGAAGCCATTTACGATGTATCAAGTTTCTTTTTCGAAGGAAGATCAAATCTTCAGACACAATTTGAAACCCTATCTAATGACCTTAGCTGGTCAAGAACTAAAAAAAGACTCAATTTTAGCAGGGCTGTTGCGGGACATACTGTACAAGAAATCCCCGCAATAACACAAGAAATTACACAAGGCAACAATCCACTATTTACAAAAGCCGTCAGATGTCAGATGTCAAAGGCTTATTCTGTTAGCAAACTACAGCGAGAGGATAGAATTTTTACGATAAAAGAGCTAATGCCGTATACGTGACGTTGAATCACAAAACTTATTTTTATACCCGTAACATCCACAACGAATATATAAGCTTAAATGCTTACCGAACTCGATTCGACGGCCTCAAAAACGTAGCAGTGGCAAGAAGAAACTTCGTCGGGGATTTTCGTCAGATAGGAAAAACTTTTCTTGTTTGTGGAGCGAGCACAGCGTGTTATGGTCTGCACTTGGTGTTGAAACAAAGTCTTGCCAGAGGAACAATCGATGGCTTTCACCGTCATTTCTTCGACGTTCAAGTCAATCGAGGTTCTCTCCTTCCTCCTACTGACCTCTGCAATAACCCAAGGCAACATTGCCTGTGTATATCGCTTATCCAGCACTGCACTACCCAAGTAGATAAATCGGAAACTCGCTCCACTGTCTGTTGGGTTCTCGTATTGTTCTTTTTCTTGTGGTTGAACATCGTTTGTCGTGCACGATTTCTCCGCTACATCTGTTTCTCCGAAGCTTCCAACGCCACTGTCTAAAGAACTAGACATGCTAAATTGATTTGTAGCTGGCGGAGTGGTTCGGGAGAGCAGCCGTCGATGTTTCTCGTCATTCTTTCCCTCCTCTCCCTCCAGGACTGCTTCCATCGGAAATAAGAGCTCGAGTCAAGGGCACATGCGTGGTATACACGAGGGTTTCCGCTCTGGTGAACCTCGACTTCGTGATGATAGTTTTGCTGACACTGCGAATTTTTTAATTAAATATTCATATCCTCAACTATTGTTTTCTGTTTGTTGCATGAAGAAAACACTGAAAAGCTTCAATGAGGTGATGATTATATCAGTTCAGTATCAAGAGCCATAATTGCTCTTGATGAACATCCCAGTGAAGGTTATGGAAGAAAGAAATGTGTTTTGCCAAAAGCTTATGATACGCTTCTGGTTTTGCATCCCCCGCCCCTCTGCCAACATATTCCGTCGTTGTCAAGGACAGGTTTAAATAAAAAATAAAAAAAGAAAAGAAAAGAAAAATAAACTCTTCTGGACAAAGGGAATTTGAATTTTGGAGGGTCTTTATTGTCGTTGACTTATAAGCATCGGTCTTTTTAGCTCGGCATATTGGCTTATTAGTTTCTCTGAGTCAAAATGAAATGCTATACAAATATTCAGTGAGTTTTATAAATGTTCAAGCAAGCAACCGTGGATGATAATCCTGCTGGAACTGGTGATCCAATCGACGTAATATTGAAAACAAAGACTGATATAAAGCAGAGGCCGATATAGCGCAAAATGGCTATTTTTGTGCATTTTATTTCGGCTGGCCAAACTAGCCTTCGGGAAGGGTGATTTGTGTCATACCGGAAAGGCGTAAAACTAAATAAAATACCAACACGGCAAATATCGGGACTACGACTCGGCATGGTGAACTCTTCATGATGATGTATCTGGGGCGAGGGATGGGCGAACGAGGGAAGAAAATCGCGCGGGGACTTTCCCTTTCCCCTTTACCTTCTTCCCCCCCCCCCCCCCCCCCCACACACACACACACACACACACACACACACACACACACACACACACACACACACACGCACCCGCTAAATTTTCTCCTCTAGTTCGGGCGCGCTCCTCCCAAATATCTGGGTGTCTGGAACAGCCTATACAATTCTAGCCACATGGATTAAAAAGTTACGGGAAAGTTAGGATGAAGAGGATCGCTTTGAATGAAAGTTTGTGCGTATTCGATTTCTTTTCTACGTTACCAACCTGACAACAAAAAGTCTCATGTTTCATTAATTGACCTGTGCATGTGCTATGGACATCCGTACCCTTAAAAAGGTTATATCTATCTTTCTCGAAGCTGATGAGTGCCAAACACCTAAAAAACACTGTTTCACGAGGCAAACCAACCTGTGCTGTTTGTTGAAAACAGAAACTTAAAAAAAAGCAAAGAAACAAAACAAAATGCACGAGATGTTGGTCCGTAAGTGTTGGAAAAGCAGATACGAGAAAATCGAATAAGGCACCAAAGTCGGTGCTTTGCACGGGACGTTACGTCATCGCCGACGTGCTGGTGGAAGTAAACAATAGATCTCTCATTAGCTCCTTATGTTCGTCCACCAGCAAGCATTTGTTCCTTTCACCCGTGATTAATATTGTTAATCGCATAACTGCGATGATTATTCACATTCATTCTTTAATCCGCAGTTCCAACAGAGCGCTATTCAATTGAATGTCGTAACACCAAAACCACAGCAATTACCGTAGTCTGACCAGTCACAACAGAAGTAAGCAGCGCAATGAGCCAATCAGAATACGAAGCAATTACATGTAACAGGTACAAAGCGCCAGAAAATGCGTGCATGCAAGTCACGGTTGGTTTTGGTTTTGCTTCTCAATGGTTGAGAAAGTGGCGCGAGTTTTGCTGGCCAATCATAGAACAAAAGAACAGAGTCGAGGTTCAGGGGAATAACTTGCATTTTCTTTTGTCAAAAACAAAGGAAAATGCAAATTATTCCCCTGAAATTCGACTTGGTTCATTTGTTTTACCACAATTCGAAACTAGCCTATTACTTTCGACACTCAATTGAAAATCACTCTATATGATTTCCATATATTCATTTTCATATATTCATCATTCACGGGTATATTACGAACCTACAAAATGACCAGAGCACTGCATCGGTATCGCAAAGATCAGTGGTGGGTTCGAATCCCGTACAAACCTGAATTTTTTTCAGGCTTTATTTTCACTACTGCCTAAGTAGTGGTCATAGCTGCGATGATCATTCACATTCATTCTTTAATCTGCAGTTCCAATATATGAATTTCTCTATATTGTTTCTCAAATATTGTTATCTGCCGGAGTGTCTCTTGAGATTGATTGAAAACCATCTATTGCCCAAAAATTACACAGACACTGAAAAACAAGAAGCAAAATTAAACCAAACATACTGAAATTCTGCAGACAAAAACTCAAATCAAAGGTCTGCAAAGAAAGAGCTTAGCTGAAAAACCGGTCGTTCGAAGTCCCTCTTTATTCTCCTGTCTATTTATAAATGGAAACACAGGCCTGTAGGGAGGGGTTGCGACGGGTGCGCATGCACCCCCACCCCCCTCCCGAACAGGCCGCGAAAGAGAACTTGAAGTGGCTATTCGTACGGCACCCGGCGTACGCGGACTTTAATTTTGTACTAGTACAGGAGTCCCGCGGACTTGCATTTGCTATTCATATGGGATTCTTCTGACTGTGAAATAAAGTCACGGTTCTACAAATGGTTCTGTATGAATAGCGTGACTGCGAACTGTTCGTACGTAAGTCCAGACTTTCGAGCCAACTCATACTCCAAGTTTGTTTAAAACTTGTAAGAAATTGTCTTTACGAATATTCAACCTACATTAGTGTTCTGTTAGCCCGTCTTTGAACGAAAGGCAACATGACATTTCCGTGAGTTATACTGTAAAAAATTATATATATATATATATATATATATATATATATATATATATATATATATATATATATATATATATATATATATATAGCTGGAGTTTTCAAAACAGGGCTCCTGGAGTCCATACTAACTCCTATTAGATGTCTCTCACTTTTTTTCTTTTTTTTCTTTTTTTTCTTTTTTGGACGGGGCGAGGGGGTGGGGGGGGGGGGCATGCTAGCTACATTAGTAATTAGAAGAAGAGAAAGAAACTGTCCCTGACTTCAACTTTGCATTAAGGTCTTATCCCCACTCCTCCCCCCCCCCCCCCCCCCTCCCCTCCAGTTTTATTTGTCAGTTAGTTTCCACTCTCTCTCAAAGAAAGAAACGTGCATTTGAAGTCTTCGCGCGGTCAGTTAGCTCGCAATGGCGTCGTTAGAGTTTGATTTTCCGTTGGCCTCCTAGAGCAGAGTATTCCTTAGGACATCATTAAGTCCAGTGAGCGGGAAAGTCTTGCGAGGTGCAGTGTTTGCCTCGTCTAATATCCTGCTGTGCAGTTATTTGCTAAACGAGTACTTTGTTTACCCGGGCGGTACTGCTGGAAAAATGCAGGGATATTGAGAGCTCTGCTTTGAGAGGTAACAAGTCTTTAGCCTCAGAAAGTAGGTGTCGGTGATCATTTCAAGGCTCAGGGAGAGAAACTGGTGTAGAATTTGGAGCATGCTAAAGACTTAGTAAAAATGCTGTGGCTAGATGGTCGTCAACAGCTCCTCGCTAACACGGACAGTAAACATCCGGGACCTCAAAGGCATGGCTGGGCATTTGTCTGCAAAAAGCGTAAGTTTGAATATTTTTTTGACTAGTTTCCGCCCTCGCAACTTCGATCTTAAGCTAGTGATTAGAGCTAGTGATTTGATAGCCTGAAAGTGTCATAATGACTGGTTTCCGGTGTCAGAAGTGATCACAAAATCGAGCGATAATTTACACAAATAAAATTCGACAATAATTAGCTGTGATTCTTCGTAGTAATCACGAACGCTCGGTTGAAAACGCTGCTAGACTTCGGCTAAATCGATGCCACTAATTCCAAAGCTAACTTTGCCGTCAGAAAGAGCGTATTCTAGAGAGATTTGGCCGACTAACGCACCAAAATTCTCATGTCAGAGGTCACGTCAATTTCATGTCTAATTGCAAGACAAATAACATGTACTCTTCGTCTTCCCTTTGACAGAGACTGTAGGCTCATAACGGGCCTAAATGCAAGTCTCCCTTTTGATAAACCGAGGTATTGATAAAGAAAGTTCTAAAACCCCTCAAATTTTCATGAGCCTGGTTTTGAAAAGGTCAGCTAGATATATATATATATATATATATATATATATATATATATATATATATATATATATATATATATATATAATAGCCAAGAACTGGAAAATACGACTATTATTTATCTATTATTTTAATAGACTATTATTTATCTATTATTTTATTTATCTACTATTTATTTATCTATTATTTTAATTCGTCTGGAGACACAACCACGACAGTGGATGTTTTTGACATTATATATATATATATTTATATATATATAGTACAGTAAAGTAGGGAGGGGATATATTAGCAACTGATTGCCTTAATTACTTAGGATCACCAGCCTATTCCCGTTTGGATGGCGATTCATTAGGGATTTCTGAGAAATACAAACAGACAAGGTAAATTTGGGAACAGAAATCAACACAACTAAGTAATTAAGTGAAAATGTGGCTCAGCCAGGATATATATATATATATATATATATATATATATATATATATATATATATATATATATATATATATATATATATATATATATATATATCTGAGCGAATTTGCAAAAACGTACCCGCTAGGTTTTCGCTTGAGGACGGGCGCAGCCCGTCTTCAAGCTCTCTCTGCGGCTCAAACTTGAGGGGGCTTGCCGTCAACACTTGCTTTTCCAAATAGCCCAGGGACAGTTCTAACAGTGAGTGGGTGATTGGCAGCTGTCCATCAAAACCACAGGGCTGGGGGGGGGGGCTCTTTCGAGACTTTGACTGCAGTTAAAGTTGCTGTCCTTATGTTGAGTTAGAGTTTCAGTTCTAGGCATGCATTGGCAATTGTGTAGGGCCTGAATGAGAGTTTACTTTTGAACTCCACTTTGAGGGGGCCCGCCCTTAGATTTGGGTGGGTGGCTGGCAGGTGTGTGTCAAAAGCACAGGGGTGGGGAGGGTGGCTCCTGGAGCATTTGACCACATCAAAACTGGGGCTGCCTAGAGAGTCAGTGCAGGTACCTTTTGACAAATCCAGACAGATAACTACACCATTTGTTCCAGAACTGCATTCTGGTGGCCATTCTGAGTAAATTGACTGTCAGCAGGTGAATTTGGGCTGAATTTCAGGCGTTCGGCTCTTGATATCTGAGCGAATTTGCAAAAACGTACCCGCTAGGTTTTCGCTTGAGGACGGGCGCAGCCTGTCTTCAAGCTCTCTCTGCGGCTCAAACTTGAGGGGGCTTGCCGTCAACACTTGCTTTTCCAAATAGCCCAGGGACAGTTCTAACAGTGAGTGGGTGATTGGCAGCTGTCCATCAAAACCACAGGGCTGGGGGGGGCTCTTTCGAGACTTTGACTGCAGTTAAAGTTGCTGTCCTTATGTTGAGTTAGAGTTTCAGTTCTAGGCATGCATTGGCAATTGTCTAGGGCCTGAATGAGAGTTTACTTTTGAACTCCACTTTGAGGGGGCCCGCCCTTAGATTTGGGTGGGTGGCTGGCAGGTGTGTGTCAAAAGCACAGGGGTGGGGAGGGTGGCTCCTGGAGCATTTGACCACATCAAAACTGGGGCTGCCTAGAGAGTCAGTGCAGGTACCTTTTGACAAATCCAGTCAGATAACTACACCATTTGTTCCAGAACTGCATTCTGGTGGCCATTCTGAGTAAATTGACTGTCAGCAGGTGAATTTGGGCTGAATTTCAGGCGTTCGGCTCTTGATATCTGAGCGAATTTGCAAAAACGTACCCGCTAGGTTTTCGCTTGAGGACGGGCGCAGCCCGTCTTCAAGCTCTCTCTGCGGCTCAAACTTGAGGGGGCTTGCCGTCAACACTTGCTTTTCCAAATAGCCCAGGGACAGTTCTAACAGTGAGTGGGTGATTGGCAGCTGTCCATCAAAACCACAGGGCTGGGGGGGGGGGCTCTTTCGAGACTTTGACTGCAGTTAAAGTTGCTGTCCTTATGTTGAGTTAGAGTTTCAGTTCTAGGCATGCATTGGCAATTGTGTAGGGCCTGAATGAGAGTTTACTTTTGAACTCCACTTTGAGGGGGCCCGCCCTTAGATTTGGGTGGGTGGCTGGCAGGTGTGTGTCAAAAGCACAGGGGTGGGGAGGGTGACTCCTGGAGCATTTGACCACATCAAAACTGGGGCTGCCTAGAGAGTCAGTGCAGGTACCTTTTGACAAATCCAGACAGATAACTACACCATTTGTTCCAGAACTGCATTCTGGTGGCCATTCTGAGTAAATTGACTGTCAGCAGGTGAATTTGGGCTGAATTTCAGGCGTTCGGCTCTTGATATCTGAGCGAATTTGCAAAAACGTACCCGCTAGGTTTTCGCTTGAGGATGGGCGCAGCCCGTCTTCAAGCTCTCTCTGCGGCTCAAACTTGAGGGGGCTTGCCGTCAACACTTGCTTTTCCAAATAGCCCAGGGACAGTTCTAACAGTGAGTGGGTGATTGGCAGCTGTCCATCAAAACCACAGGGCTGGGGGGGGGCTCTTTCGAGACTTTGACTGCAGTTAAAGTTGCTGTCCTTATGTTGAGTTAGAGTTTCAGTTCTAGGCATGCATTGGCAATTGTGTAGGGCCTGAATGAGAGTTTACTTTTGAACTCCACTTTGAGGGGGCCCGCCCTTAGATTTGGGTGGGTGGCTGGCAGGTGTGTGTCAAAAGCACAGGGGTGGGGAGGGTGGCTCCTGGAGCATTTGACCACATCAAAACTGGGGCTGCCTAGAGAGTCAGTGCAGGTACCTTTTGACAAATCCAGTCAGATATATATACACTATTACAAATGAAGATAACCCACATGTTTTGTTCCACACCTATATTTCGACCACATAAAGTGGTCTTCATCAGGGTAAAATTACAGTTACCACCGCACGCGTCATACTACTTTTAAAAGTGTAAACTTAAACAGCCTCGCGCGCGCGCATCAACAAACGATCTCCTCCCCGCGCGCATAATGCCATTATAAACCATCAACAAATTACGTGCGTCTGGAACGCCTGTTCTGACCGAAGAAAAAGTCATTGTCATTAAGACCATAAGGACTCAAAGTATTAAGCTTATATGCCCATTGGCCCTCCTTATCCCTCAGCTCCTCTTCCCCATTGACCCTGTCTATCAACTGAATGTTCATATCATCCAAACCGCTATGTCCATCACTCCAAAAGTGTTTATACAGTAGGTCGTCATTCTCCCGCTGTGCCTCATTCAATCTTGCATGGCGTCTTATTCTGGATTTATGGTTGTTAAACCTTATTCTAAACTTTGTAACAGTGGACCCCACATACTGTACTGAACACCTCTTACATGTGATCAAGTAAACCACATTACTTGAGTTACAATCAAGACTATAGTTAATAGAGTATATATATATATATACAGACAAGGTTAATTTGGGAACAGAAATCAACAACTACTCCCTACCTTACTGTACTATATATATATATATATATATATATATATATATATATATATATATATATATATATATATATAAGCAACTTGGAAATCGTTAACGGTTAAGCAAGCCATTTTAACAGTAATGATCGATAAACGTTTCGAATAAACTGAAAGTCTCGGAGATAAGGTTTTCCTAGCAAACGAATTGCAAGAAAGATAGCGCTCTCAATACACCAGTCCGTGTTGACGAATAGCGGGCAAGTTTGGGCAAGCCTATTATTTTCATTGTTTAAAGATAAACGCGTGGGGTTAAGGTAATGGACACGCGTGGGGTTGTCAATTCATGACGTCATCGACGTTAGTGTATTCCACCGCAAATTAATGAGAAACCACCGCAAAAAAAAGGAGTAACCGGTCCCTCCTATACTACTTATATATATGTATATATAGTAGCGTCATAGTATGCACAGATTGGACAAATTAGTCTGAATCAAATCCACAGCTCTCACTAAAATCTCTTAATGTAGCTAAACCATACGAGTAGAAAATCAAAGTCAGTTCGCATTCGGGTGCCGTATGAATAGCTACTACGTAAAACGAAAGTAAGTAAGGTAACTGAAGTACTTGCGTCCTGGCTCGCTTATTGTGTAGTTTGAAATGCAGGGCGAAACCCAATTTATTGAACCGTTGTCACTTTTGTGTCCGCTATGTGATCCCCTGCTGTGTAGATACTATTAAATTGCTGGAAGGCTATTTCGGATACAACTATCGAAGCCAAAAGAGAAAAAACCCAATACCGGTGCAAAAGCCTTGAGGGATTTGTACCCAAATCTTTACGTCCTCGCAAGCTGGGAAAGCTGCGACCAATGTGATTAAGGAGCGCAAGTGCTCTAAGACGGTTCCACACTTTTATTTACAACTGAGCCAGCATAACTAAAGGAAATCTCTGCCCGTTAATGCGAAGTGGTAGATTTGTTTGCTCAGAAGCATTCAAAGAGGCCTGAGCTTGGCACACTACTCAAAGATTAAGCCCAAGATCCATTTCAATTGACATTGACATTTTTACGTTTGATCTAGCTTATCAGGAGCACCCAGCAAGCCAAATCAAGCAAAAGCTGTAGAAAGGCATTTTGAAGTACCTTATGGTGTTTGAAGAAGAAGTTCATCTATTCGGATTCCCTAGCTGAAATTTTAATTGCCCGAAAATGACAGGGAACAAAATCTTCCTTTGGGAAAATGCAAGCTGAAATGAACTCTCTACGAACTTTCTACGGAACTATTTTCTTTCAGAAAATGCTAGCTGACGATTTTGACTGCCAAGAACAGCAATTGCGGCCTTTTCGAAAACCTCAGGGGCTATGATTTCCCAATTGCGAATCTTTTAGGCCATGTTTTAGTTACGAAAATCCGAGTGCACTCTTAAATCGACGCCGAAAGCCCAAGGCGAATTACCCTCCACCGAACAGATATCTACCGAAACTTGTCGTTTGGTGCCCCTGATCTTAACTCCTGATCTCCAACACTTTGATAAATTCGATTGGGAGGAACTAAGAACTAGAAATCAGACTCACCCGTCCAGATTTTGTGGCCTGACGTGAGCATGCGTGTGCTCTACAATTGTTGAATAAGGAGTGTTCAAACGGCTTCAACACCATTCAACATATTCGAGAACAAAGGAAAAGTTGAATCGATGTTGAGTGAAAGTTTAAACCCATTGAAATTTGATTCAACACGCTTTCAAAAAGCTTTCAACATTTTTTTACGCTTGGAAAAATCAACAATGTTGGACGATCTGTTCAAACCCACCCGACATTTGGTTCAATAATGTGTTGAACGTATTTTGACGCAAATTTTGAAACCGTTTAAATGGACCCTTAGTGAAACCTCAAACGCCAGGTACCACTACAGGTCACATGACCACACCGTGAGGTATTTCTGGGGAAGCTTAGAAACAAATCATATACGTATTTGAACTGCGGATTAAAGAAAGCCGGAAGAACACAAGCTGCAACTAATCTACAATACCAGTTTACCCTTCTAAAGAAATGCCGCACAAAGTTTGACTGCTTGATCTATGAGATGATGTTTATCAGGAACATAAAACCAAAACTTACACGCAGTCGGATTCAGTTCGCGCCAAACGTCTTACATAACAATCGAATACTTCAACTCCCCTTTTAATTCCCTAAATATTTTCACACCATTGTTACTATATATATAAGGTATTTCTAACTTGATAATGATGCCATGGAGTCATCGAAACGTCGTTCACTCTTTATATCGCTCATTTTCATTTATTAATATTATCGAATTTAATAGTAGTTAATTTTAAATTTAATTTTGATTTATGTGAAAGACCTGTAAACCTGTTTGGTGTACCATAATAATAAACTGATATCGTATCGTCGTCTGCTGTTTCGACGCCGCCAGAGGTAGGTTTTCACGCAAGTGATTTACTTGAACGTATTTTATCCTGAATTTCTGTTTTATGCCATGTGCCAATAAGAGTTATGTAAATCAGTCTTTTTAGTGTAAGTTTAAAATAGGACTTTTTGTTGCCTTTTGAAAATTACTGACAGAACACTGCTGTTGTCTGGAAATTCAATATGGCGGCCTGTTCAAGTGAAATATAATTCGAATTTGGACCGACCCAAATTAACAAAATTACGCCTGTTGATTCAGACGTCGAACTTAATTTGCCGTTCTACAGGCGTTCCCAATACAGTTCCAGTTCCAGTTCCAGTTCTGAGTAAAACTGCTTAAATGATATATAATATAATAATTTATGCATTAGGTTCGGCACATGAAAAGTTAAGCCTGGTTTTCACTAGCGACGCAAGCACAAGCGCAAGCATAAGTAGCTTATGCCACGAGAAAACGATGTCGTTTTCACACAACGCAAGTGAACCCAAGCATAAGTGCAAGCACAAGCAAAGGAAAAGAAAACATTTTGATCCTTGCGCTTGTGCTTGCGCTTTTGCTTATGCCTGCGTTAAGCCCGTTTGCACGATGAAATAAGCGCTCTTGTGCTTGCGCTTGTGTTTGCGTCGCAAGTGAAAACCAGGCTCAGTTTAGGCGTTTGAATCAAAGCCGTTCGAAAGTCGAAATTTCCGCCTCATCCAGACGAAAAGAACGCCTGAGCCGTTCCAAATTAAAATAGCAGTTTTCGATATATTTGATCGTGAGAGACTGGCGATGAAAATCGGACACCGAAACGAGGCTCCGGGAATACATTGATTGTTTTTCTTTGGAGTATTCTTGATTTTCACATGACGTCATAAAAAACTAAAATTCAAAATAAAACAAACTTTTGCATTTTTAGCTTCATCACGTAAAAGACGTTTTAGAGATGTATCGGCTTGCATGTTTTCAGCTTGGTTGCTTGCTTTGTTTTGAAAATAAAGCAATTTCAATTTTAGATTTTATTAAAGTGTGTGATATGAACATGCCCGCTCACAAGCATGTCACGTACATGAAAACATCGATTCCCCGCGTATTTTTTTAGGTCTGAAAAGCCAACATGATAAGAGAAGCGTCTATGTGAATGTTTGCAAGCTCAAAACAGGGAAGAAAGCCTTTGAGAAAGCAAAAGCAAATTCCAGGTGTTTTCACTCGTTTCCGGCCGCCATATTTGTGCCCCTCAGAGGAACACTAACATGGCGTTTCCGTACTAAACTCTATAATTTTGAGTGGTACATTTTGCCGAATAACTCGAGTACGGGATACCGCACAGCCCTGAGACTTTAGCATGTTGTTTATTTATTACTATTCTACAATATGTCAATTTCTTGACTTTATCTATCGAATGGTTGATGATTTTATTTTTTTACTTGCGTGACTGAAAACCAAGAATATGAGTGTTCCTTTGTTATGTCCGTTTATCTCAGTTCATCGAGGCTGATCGAAGCCACTTTAAATTAACAAGAAGTTCTAACAGTCGTCGTTAATATGGGCACGTCTGAAGAAGCGGGTAAAAGGGAGCACAAATATTTTCAGCGCCAAAATTTGCCTTGGCTTCGAACGTTTCTTCAAGAAAGAGGAATTCAAACATCACCGGAAGGCAAGGACAAAAGAGAGGCCAACTTAGTTGAACTGGCATTTACTGCTCATTCTATGAAACTTACGAAAGTGTCCGATGGTGAAAACGAGAATGAGAAGGCAATCATGGCCGAGTTACTTACCACGAACGAGGATGTTTTGCCAGCAGAACAAGCATCGATGATGAATTGGAGCAGGAGCTTGACACTCTTTCCAGAAGTCACTTTCCCTGGTATTTGCAACTATCTCCTTGGAAAGACCGACGATTATTCAGCAGAAAACCTAAAATGTCTTAAAAGCCTTACTGTTGAGCCACCGTCTCTTTTGATTGTCAAGACGCTCGACTGCGCGCGTACTTTTCATTTTCTTCGATACAGAAGGGTCAAAGATAGTCGGATAGCAGCCTGAACGGACAGTCTTATAACCAGACATGGAAATCTCGATGCCCGTTTCCTCAAAATGCAATGAACAGACTTTTAGATCGATTTTTCATCCGCTCGCCTAGAAAAAAACTTCGTACTTCTTACGAACCCTTGAGCTCAAAGGAAATGAAACATAACTGAGATCTGGTCTTTTCTTTCTTCCGTTACGGTAAACAGCAACAGCACAATACTTGGCCATGGCACACACGGCAATAAACTGTAAAGAGCCGAAAAAATAGGCTGAGATTATGGACGAAATCTCAAAAGCACATGACTTGCTCTGAGTGTTTGCTTTCATTCTTTCGCGCCGTATTCCCCAGAGCCTCACTTCAGAGTCCCATTTTTGTGATCAGTCCCTCACGTTCAAATATATCGAATTGGGCTATTGGAACTCAATAAATCAAATCATGTCCAAAACATAGTAAACACTAGAGTCCATATTGGTCTTCACTTGGCTTTTCAAGAGGCAATCGGAAATTCAGTGATTCACCTACACGGTTGTTGCTCCCGCAGGGTTTTGGCCCAGAGGCCAAAACCCGAGGAGGCATCATTGTGTCCCGCGCGTATACATACAAATTACTTACAGTATTAATATACAGCCTACATACCGGACGAAATCTCGAGTTGGGTAAACTGAGCGTGTTTGACGTTTTGGGAGTCGATGACGTTTTAACCATTTGAGCGCGCTTGAGGTTCTGGGAGTTGATGACGTGTATCACTAATAGCACAACGCGGAATAGCATAACAGAGGGTCTCAATGGGGTTAGCCGTTAGCCGTAAAACGTCCAAAAATCTAGCCGTTAGGCGTTAAAATTGAAAAAATAACCGTTACCCGTAAAAATATTAACTGTAAAAAAATTCTGGCCATAAAAATCTAAGTCTAAGGTCTCGTGTGAAGACCTTATGTGTCTTGAATTTTCTGATTTTACGAGTCCTTATAGCGAGTAAAGCCGATACTCTCATTAGTCCGCAAACCGGAAGTGTTGAAATTGTCTGTCGAACGCCGAACGGTGTCCGTAGCACGAGTTGACAGACGTTTTGAGAGCTCTTACTATTTTTAGACCATCTCCGATTTGACGACTTTGCGATGTCGATTCGATGGCCGTAGTCAAAGCTGTTATTAGTTTTTATCACACTGGTGAAGAAAAAGCCATTGAAAGATGCAAGGCGAGGATAAAAATGAAGGAACAACACAGATCGTTTCTGACATTCACAAAAAATATCATATGTAACTTTAAGGGGCGCAACATTAGTTTATCTAGATGTCCCTCTCTCCTGTCCTTCCAATATATCATATAAATTAATTTAAGCGCTTTATTTGTATTATTTTTTTCGTTTTCTTTTCAATCTATATCTATTTAATTATGTATTATTTAGGGATTGGAGGAATAAATAAATACAATACAAATAAATACAAATTTTCAGCAGCAGCTGGAGCCGGAATTGCCCGTCTTGCTTGCTTCAGCAGCGAGCTAAACGGTAAGTAATTTCATTAAATTAATTATAAAATAGGCTGCATGTGTGTTTTTATTTGTTTGGCACGTGGTTGGAATGGACTCTGGAATTTTGTAATTTCTATCATAATTAAAGCCAAATGCCCGGGGGGGGGGGGGCACTAAAAAAATTTCATACGAGGAGGCTCCGCCCCAAGGTCAGACCCCTTACCCTTTTATATACCATTTTTGACAGAAAAGGTACCCATTTCGTATACCTTCCATTGACAAATGGTACCCCTTTCCTATATCTTCCATTGGAACAGTAGAGCCATAAGGTATGTGTGTGTGTGTGTGTGTGAAAATCCCTACACTTCATATACCTGAAGCGTAAATAAGGTACCCCTTTCGGGCGGAGCCTCCCCGCATAGACCATTATAGGGAGTACTCCCCACCCCCCACCCCGGGCCAAATGCTTTGTAGTTCGACGGCGTTCTCATAGATACGTTTTCACCGGTTCATGAGCCATTAAATGTGCATTCATTGTAACTGTAAAATAACAACCTAATATCACAAAAAGAGCTCTTCCTCCGGCAGTGTAAGCAAAGGCAAGTCCTAACGCTGTTACAAGGGTGCATTTTCCAGCCGACCAAGTTAACACTGCCTCCTAAGAAAACCGCTCTGTTGCTGACGAAGGGTGCGCAATAAGTTTCGTAAGTAAGGCCATTGTTCCGCAACTCACACTCGCGTCCGAGGCTGATTTCAACCGGGTGGAGGAGTACGAAAGCGATTCCAATCATAGTGATGTTAATTCAGCAGATTTTGACTCAGAGGAACTGGTCACTGGTAAACCTGTGATGACAAGGTCTGGAAGATAAATCCGGCAAAGCGTGGATACGGTTTGATTTTTAGGCGGTCTCAAAACGATAAGCCACGTCATTAAGGTGAATTGAAGAACTGTTACCCATGCGGCATGGATGTTATTTCAAATGTTTCATTTGGCACATTTATCATTAAGCCTCGTTTATTTATGTATTTGTTTATTTTTCGTCTAAGTACCGCTGTGTTAACGTAGGAATTACGATATAGACCAGATATAGTTCACCGTGGTAGTATAAATCGTTATTATTATTATTATTATTATTATTATTATTATTATTGTTATTATTATTATTATTATTATTATTATTATTATTATTAGTAGTAGTAGTAGTAGTAGTAGTAGTAGTAGTAGTAGTAGTATTGCCACAGTTTTCTACCCCGTAATGTTCCTGAGACTTGACACCAATGAAAATTTATTTTTAACTTTTTTAAACAATGGTAATTAATTTTTAACAGATCCGTTAACCGTAACGGAAAAAAAATTAACCGTTAGCCGTAAAAAAAAAACAAAATATTAACCGTTAGCCGTAAAAGACACTACCCCATTAAGACCCTCATAAAACAGAAGTGCATGGTTTGTTGAGGTAAGCGAGGGTTTGACTTTTTAAGGTTTTTCTTTTTAGTTTGAGAAGACTTGAAGAAATTGCCGGTTATACTTTTGGAATAAGAAACCTTGCAGCCTTTGAAGTAGAGGCTTGCGAATTGTGAGACACAAAAATACAAGTCATTTCCAGCGAGTGAGTATGGGGCGTCGTATGTAAATTTATTAGACTAAATTCATGCCGTTTCTTTCCTTATTTATAAATCAGGCTATGTCTTACAAATTTATTTACTTATATCACTGAAGTTAGGCAAAGCGGTCGTAAATCTGTTATTTATAAATAATGAAGTTCGCCAGGCGTGCAAATTCATTTATAAATAATGAAATTTCAGGCCATGAGCATAATTCTATGACTTATATATAATATCTTTTGCTGTGCTGCATGAATGTCATGATTTATAAATAATGTATCAGTCAATTCCAAAAGCGCCCATCCTCCCCCCCCCCCCCTCCGGGCATACCCCGGGTATTTGACCAGAGAGTAGCCCCGATCAGCAGAGAATTTGACCCAACATGAGTCCCCGCCCGGTGGGGCATTTGACTATCGGCTAAACACTGGTCAGCGGCCGCCATGTAAAGGAGTTCAATCATTCACCACGGGAGCCGCTTCGCTCCCTTCACCCTTCGCTCTGCTCCTGTTATAATAATTCAATATGCCTTTATTCAAAGTGTGAAGTGAGGACAAAACAGTCAGAAAAGGGGTTTTAGCGAGCAATTTTTTAGATTTCGTTTGCAAAGGTAAGTAAGCGATTTTTTTGGAATAGATCAAAATATTTATTATGAGCGGGGAGCGTGACAAAATGCTTCATGCAACGTGTGATCTGCTTTAGATTTATAAAGTTTACACTTGATTTGAGTTCTCTTCTTTAGCTTTTCTGAATTGTTTACTTTTTTCTGTATTAAAAAGATAACCTTTACCTGTAATTAAATGGAGCTGTTAAATTTAAAGAGACTTTGGATATCCCAGTTCACGTATTGAGTCGATCCTTTTTGGCAACAAATTGTATAGAAATTTTCTTCTTTTGAATGAGCGTACCATTATACACGTGGGAAATGGTTTGGGATAAGATATGCCCCCCAACAGCGGGGGATTTGACCCATTTTGAGGCCCTCACGGTGGAGCATTTGACCGTCTAAACTGGAAACACAGCGGGGCATTTGACCAAAATTTTTCAAAAAAGTCAAATGCCCGGGTGTTTGCGCGGGTGTTGGGGGGGGGGGGATGGGCGCTTTTGGAATTGACAGATACATAATGACTTCAGCGAGGCTTGGCAAATTCCATGATTTATAAATAATGACTTTGGCAGCGCTTGGCAAGTTAATCATGACTTTAGCGGCGCTTGGCAATTTCCGTGATTTATAAATAATGACTTAAGAGGCACTTGGCAAATTCCATGATTTATAAATTTAACAAATAAAAAAGCGTTAACCGTGCTTTTTTCTGTTATAAGGCACGCAAAGAAGTGACGAGAGCACGAAAGAAGTAGGAAGAAGCATGCAAAGTGGAAGTTGTTTTTACACGATCAAAAAGCAAATTGTTCAGTGAAATTCAGCGGAATTTTGGCTGGCTCATGCATTCGCTAAAACAGGCGTAATGATCAAGGGCTGGTTTTAACAGATTCTCAGGAAGGTGAATTTTCGAGTGAAAAAAGAAAGTGCAAAAGATTTTACTCGTGAAAAGCCTAAAACTTGGATCGACTTGCATGGCGCCCGGCGTAGCGGGATTGTGTGGTTGAAACCGGGGAGTACTCCCAGAAAAATTGGGTGGGGGTGTGCGGCCCGCTTCCTGAAACCCTTACCCTATTTCAGACCAAAATCTGCGATTTTCCCTACCCTCTTTCAGACCTGACCAAAAATTTGATACCCTATTTCAGACCTATTTCACGTACATAGTTGGCGTAAACATAATTAAAAGACAAAAAAGAAGGGCTTTTGTTGATGGTCTTATCGGCTAAAGATGAAGAAGTAGATTCTTCTAAAGAAAACATACCGAATTCAATACAAGAGTGCGCAAACCATACCCTATTTCAGACCAAAATAGTCAAAATTGATACCATATTTCAGACCAAAACGGCTAAAAAACCATACCCTTTGGGGCCGCACATACCTATATAGCTCATATAAGGGAGTACCCCCCCGGGGGTTGAAAAGAAAATGATGATTCCACGGCATCTCGCAGCTCACCAAAAAGGGTCACAGAACAGTTTACCGTTAATGGGAGGAACGAGTAGCTCAAACTTGGAGGACGAAGTTCTTTCTTTGGACAATCCTTTTGCTATGTTAACCGATGCGTGTTTTTCAGCGGATGTGTTTTTTTTTCAAGTGATGGAACCTCTACAACGACACGTGAATTAAATAAATTTCACCTTTGAACATTTGGTTTAATTGTTGTTACTTTTGTTCAGGACTGAAACTCGTATTTATCTCTCAACTGGATGTAAAAAGTAATCATCTACACTCGTATTGGACGCAAATTAAGAAGTAAGCTTAACCTTAGTTGAACTGTTTTTTCGTTTGCTTTGCGAGCGAACGAGTGATTTTACTCCGCTTAGATGAAGTTTTTCGACGTGCCTCAGTAATGTTAAGAAAATGTTGCCCTTATGTTAACAACACGTAATCGGAATGAGTCCTCATAAACCACTTGTGTTTTCAGAAGTTGCTGAAATTAACCTCGTCGCTGCGTGACTCGGACATTTTCAGCAACTTCTGAAAACACACTTGACATTAATCTTTAATTTTTCATATAGTTATATGCTAGTCCAAACGTGACAAAATATCAATTTGATCAAATTTCATGTCAAGACGCATTTTTCTACAACAATCACCTTATATTCAAACCATTTTGTCATATATGTATGTCAAAACAATTTTTCTGTATCAAGCAATAATTTTCGTAAATCATTTTGCAATTTTGCACATCAAATTGTACACATTTTTATAAATCAAGTCGTAGCCATTTTTATTTATCAAGTCATGCATCTTTTTACATATCAAGAGAGTCTGGGAGCCAGTACGGACACAGGCAGTACGGCGGTTTATCCCAGAAGTTGAAGAGCTTTTGCCTCTGTCTTCAATGTGTCTTGTCTCTGTCGCAACTGTGCGCCAGTTTTCTAATCTGGAGAAGAGTAGTGATGATTACCAAGCCGAATTATAATTATTAAAGCAGAGAAGGGAGCAAATGTGAAGAAACTTTACGTGTTGTGTATCAGTGGATTACCCAAATACGGCGAGATAGGACCATGACCGAGTTACGAGTTGAGTTGATATTGAGTTACCGTTTTTGCAATTTTTGCTGGGAAGAAAACATCACTTTCTTCACGCTCAAAGTTGATTTGCATGAGGTTTGTTGACTGGATTTCAAGCGATCAGAAGGCTCAGACAAGCGAACCAAAACATACCCAAAATACAAGATGACAGTGTCTTTTTAACATAATCCAACAAGGCGATCTTCTTGTTGTCGTGTTATTTTTCGTAAGCGCATACGCAGAAATCCGAAAGTGAGCTTTGTGGATGAAACACGACGAAGAAGAAGAACAGACGACATTTTTAGACCGAATAAAAAGGTTCCTTGTAACTGCAGATCAGACTGCAAACTGAAGCAAACCAAGGCGGTTAAGGGCCCATTAAAGTATCTTTTGATGCCGTTGCTAGGGAAAAATCAATTTGCTATAACTCTGCACATGTGTGCTTCAACTGGACCAAATTTGGACAATAGCCATAAGGAGCTAAAACGGATCAGTTCATGACGTCATCGGACCACGCCCAAGGTCACGTGACCAGAAACAGAAAAATGCATTTTAACTAAATGGCTTAACTCCTTTTTCCGCATTTTCTGTACAATAACAATTCAAAAGCCGTTTTGAATAAATTTAAGCATGCGTTTTGGCTTGTGATAAAAAATGAAAAAATGAGAAGGGAAAATGTGCTTCTTTGACCACTCTTTTGCGAATATTTTTTTCGTTTTTTCATTTTTTCGCAAAAACCCATGCTTGAATTCCTAGAAAATGTGACATTATTTCGAATTGTTTTTAAATCCAGCAACTGCAATTATCACTCGAGGAGAAAAGTGCTTTTTTCGCTGCACCGGAAGTGGTGAGCGAATTTTCAGCGGCCTGGGGCCTAAGCATTGTTAGCCAGGCCTCAGCCAGGCTTAACTGCGGTCAAACGTAAAAAAGTAAGAAAAGTCCTGAAAAGATAAGGTTTTTACGTTGAGAGCTCAAAGATGAAAAGTTTTTCTTCAGTCTGTGAGTTTACTAAATCATTTCATGAATTACTAAAAAAGTTTTAGGAACAATAAGGTGAATCGGTTTTCCTGAAGTCACGCATTGAAACAGAAAACAAAAACAGACCGCGCCGAACAGTTTCCACATTCTTCGCTTTAAAAAAAAACTTTAAAACTTTTTTAGTAATTCATGAAATGATTTAGTAAACTTACAGACTGATGAAAGACTCATCATCTTTGAGCTCTCAACGTAAAAACCTTATCTTTAAAGGACTTTTCTTATTTTTTACGTTTGACCGCGGTTAACAGCCAGGCTGGTTCCATTTCATTCGACGTTTGTCTTCGAAAACGGAATGCTCGTAATGACGAAAAGGAGCTGAAAAAAGCATATCTCCATGCTTCTAACGGTATATTTGTCAATTTCGGTAGTGGAAATGTACTTTTCAAACCCCTGGTGATGCCGTGGATCATAAAACACTCATTATTAGGTAAGTTTACGTACTTTATTGACGTTTCATTGAACATAACTGCGTGATAAATTCACTTGCACTAAATGTGGTTTTAACTTTTACCTCATTGTGACATGACTAGTTTTACTTCTCATCTGAGATTATCTGATTTACTTTCTTTTGTATGAAAAATACTTACAACAACGTGTTTCATTTAAATAAATGACCGGGATATGAGCGTTCCACCCCTCTGCTCCTCTCGAGCCTTTTGCGCGATCGGACGGACTAAAATTTACACGGTGTGTTGTAATACTTATGCTCTTTCTTTCATCTTTGCCAGGATGTTCAATGATGACTTATCTCCACGTCGAACTGCTTCAGTTCTTGCTTCTTGCACGCTCCAGTCGGCGGCGATCCTTTTGTGAACGGCGCAATGCATTCAACAATATGGATCCACTGAGTAGAACTGACGTGATCCAGTCCGAGAGCTCCGGGAATTTGTGGTAATCTTTGAAATATTGGCCATTCAGCAACGAATGAAAGACCAACGAAATTACGTATTGCAGATCTTAGACGAGTTGTGGCTTTAACGACAGGAATGCTACTACGCTTCAAGTTGACTTTTTCACACATCGACTACACTCGAAGCCGAACTCTTCAACTGTGTTTTGTTTACCGAGCAAAATTCGAATTCAGTTTCGTTTTTACAGTCACAGTGTTGTAGATTACGTAAAATACTGTCAACTAAGTTCTCAAGCTAGGTTGATGTTGTAAGGTGAAGTTGTCCATCACAAGTTTCAAGCTCGACATTATCACTCAGGTTTTCTATCGAGTCAGTAGTTAGCATTTTAGATGTAAGAAATCAATTCTTGAGATATTGCTGCATTCAAGCAAAATTTACAAGCGTCCTTGCTCACCGTCTGCTGCTCCATGCGGTCTTGGGAGAGTGATTGCAGTTTATTGGCCTTGATAGCTTCTTTTATTGTGTGGTATATCTAAACAGTGGTCATAGTTTCTCAGGTTCGGAAGGACAGTTGACGGATACAGGCTCACAGGGTCGCACAGTTTTATCGTAAAAGACGTAAGAGACTTTTGGAGCGGCCAAAAACGCCGCAAATTCAGAGTTCTTTGAAGTTTGCAGTTGATGAAAGCGTAATAATAAATTCCAGTTTGTGTCTCCGCATCTTTAAGATTTCGATTCCCAACCTGACACTAGAAATCCTGTAGAGATCTTGTACTGTCAACTATTCGAGATTTCCTCATCGACATGTAGCCATCGCGTCGGCTTTTTGTTTACGTCCGTACATTGATGACATTTTCAAGCAAAACACTGAATTTTAAAAAATAAAGACACGACCCACGTGTTGTAACCATAAAGCAGAAAGTTTATCAATAAAATGTAAACGAAAAGTTTTTCTTGTGTTGTTGCAACGAAGTAAAAAAACAGTCACCTGCGACTTGAATCGGCGACGGGCAGGCGCCGAAAAAAAGCGCGCGAAAATATTTTGGCTGACCGGAAGTGAAATTGCTCTTGGGTAGCAACCGCGTAGCTTAGCAACGAGATACTTTAATGGGCCCTTAACTGAAAACGCAGCAGAATGCTTTCTGTCAGTTTTATTTTGGAGCCAACCAATCAGAAAGCGCAAAGTCCGTGACGTCAAGATAGTACAGTTTTGGCTGGTTGATTCAAGAGGTTGGGTCCGTATGCCGGCAGCTTCCCGCCAAAGCTTGTCAACTTTCAAAGCAGTCAAAGCGTGATTTAGAAGGGAAATCGGGCATCAAAACTGTCAAAGTCTAACCAGACTAACCACAGGCAGTAAACCAGGTAAAGGCGTTGTTTGAAACTTGTTCTTCTGTTTCCACAGTATCAAGGCCATTCCAAAACATATGCAGAACTCACTTTAGGACAATCCGTTAACAAAACTCTTCAGCTTTGTCTGCAATTTCCGCCGGTTCTGAAGGGGATAGGGGATATCAAGCATTTGGACGAGCTCGCTTTGACCTTTCATCGTGACCCGGCAGACAACATGGACGTAGGAAAGACAGGTAACGATTTTTAATGAACTTTTGTCCTATCGACACAACTGGTGATTATATAAGAAAACCCATTATTGGCGAAATTAACATACCAAGTAAAACTGCCGCGAAATATCTAATTTAAGGGGGTCTTCCACTCAACACCACCTTTTTCTCCAAAATCAAACTAACTCAGTAGAAATTGCCATCATGCAACTTGTTGGCATGAATGATGACAAACGCAACGATGAATGAGTCTCTTGTTGCCATAGCAACAGAACAAGCTTTTGTCAAATATCTTTAATAGTGCTTCCTCGGTAAAAACAATTGAGCAGAAACACTTAGTCAGTGAGGCAAGAAACATATTTTTGCAAATTATGTATGTACTGATCTATGCTGTTAACTTACACTTGTGGACTGACTCTTGTTATTTGCAGAGAGAAAAATCTTCAAAGTTTCACTTTGCCAAAAATGGGTATTTTCTGCCCATACCTACCATCAGTCTTTCAAATGTTATGAAAGAACAATTCAACAGATTGGCTTTATTTTGGTTCATTGCATGGAAGGTTTGTGTACCTCTAATTTGATCCCTAAAAAGCTGGTAAAAGTAAAATCATGAAAAGCAAATAATTGTTGCTATCTACAAATTCCATGCCAGTTTCAAATTTCAAACCTGTATAGGGTCACAAAAAAATTGCTGTGGTAAGGTTTTGCCATCTTTTCCAGCAATATCACAGCAAAAGTGTTTTTTACACATGGGGAAAAGGGTAAAAAATCAAAACAGGCATGATAGGACAGACATGATAGGATGTAAACAACATATCAGCTCAAAACTAGTGCAAGAATTAAATGAAAATGTTACCTCGCAAAGGAGCAGTCTGAAAAAATCTTTTTATAACTCAATCCTTTATTCAGAGAGTAAACATTACAAAACAGGTCTTCTGCTTTCAAATTAAGGAGGAAGTTTGAGGGAAAAAGGCAAACAATAGCTCTCTCAGCTCCCTTTTTATCAGCAACCTCAACCAAGCAGCCAAACAGCAAGAATCTGCCCCCGTTGCATCCTGGGAGGTTCCACATATCTTTGAGCGGGAAAGGCTCTTCTAAAACAATTTACCAGACCAGGATTCAATCCTGCACCAAAAGTTGTTCGGGCACCTTCAGCATTCAATGAAACTTCCGCCAGTGAAGATTGGAGCCCGGGGAGACAAGGCACATCTGCTTTTAGGCCCCCTGTCCACGAATAACAAACTGTCGGCAGATTCAAGCGAGCGTTCGAACAAAGTTTGTTGTATTCGCAGTGCCAATAAGTGGTTCTTTGGAATTGGCAAGGTTTAAGCCTTCACAGCCCTTGATGATGAGCTCCGGCACCAGCAAATGACCCAAAACACAATAATTTAGGGCAATTTTGACCATCCCAAGGTAAATTCTGCAAATGATTCAGCCGACCACAGAGTGAGAGCCGAGTATGGCCACGTGACCAGCAGTCATGTGACAAGATACATGCATAATGATACCCAGTCCTCCATCAAATCTTTGGAGAAATAAGAGTTTTAATACCCCCCCCCCCCCCCCAACTCACTTTTAGCAAAAAACTCATGGCTTCTTCATATGCTCTTCAGTGGAAGACCACCTTAATTTTTTGTAATCCATACCTCGTCTTTATCGTCCAACTTTTTCATACAAAACGATCAAAGCATGTGCCATCTCATCCCTAGAGCCTGCGTCTCGGTCAGCGGTGTCGCGTGCAAAAGTGAAATAAATTTCTGGCCATGGACAATCTCGTACCCAGCGTCCTCGGGCTCTTTGGTCAGCGGGTGGATGCCCAGAGAGACTGTGGAATAATGGACTCGATCCATTTCCCCAGAAAATCTGGGGTAAGTGCGCATACTTGGGGAGACTTAACGGACTTTCTATTTATGCGCAGTGTTAGAATGAATTTGAAGACGTTGAGCGGTCATATAGAGCGTTTTCAGTCACGCAAGTAAAAAAAATAAAATCATCAACCATTCAATAGATCAAGAAATTGTGATGTTATAGAAGAGTAATAAAATAAACAACATGCCAAAGTCTCAGGGCCGTGCGATATCCCATACTCGAGTTATTCGACAACATGTAACCACTCAAAATTATAGTGTTTTGTATGGAAACGCCATCTTAGCGTCCCTCTGAGGGACACCAAGGTGGCGGCCGGAAACGAGTTAAAACATATGTTCTTACTTTAGCTAGTTCTCAAAGGCTTTTGTTCTCTCATTTGAGCTTTCAAACATTCACCATGTTGGCCTTTCAAACCTCAAAAACACACGTGAATCGATGTTTTCATGTAAGTGACATGCTTGTGAGCAGACATCTTTATGTCACGCACTGTGAAAAACTCTAAAATTCAAACTGCTCTATTTTCAAAACAAAGCAAGCTACCGAGCTGAAAACATGCAAGCAGATACATTTCTAAAATGTCTTTTACAAGATGAAGATAAAAATGCAAAAGTCTGTTTACTTTTGAATTTTAATTTTTTATGACGTCAAGTGAAAACCCTCTATTCCACAGGTCACAGGTACAGTTCACTGCTTTATTGATTGGTAACTAACCAAACAGTTTGTCCTCAATCTAAAAGAGAATTTTTGGATAGTGATTAAGGCTAGGAGACACTTTTGGGCCTCTTTAGTTACCTGTAGCTGGCTAGAAAATCCTAGGATTATTTCAACTCCAGGCTTTACCAAGTACAAACAGAAATGTTATTTATTATTTTTTAAACTTTATCAGCGTATGTATGTACAAGGTAAATAAAGGTGTGTGTTGTTGTTGTTGTTGTAGCATGGTGACCTGTATGTTGACCTATTGAAGACCCTCATTGAATGTGACTTGAACTTCAGCCCCGGCCCGCTGTTGAGATTTCAGTTGTGTTAATTGCATGTATGGTTGTTTATATGGCACAGTTTTGATGATGTTTCGTGTAGCGAGTAGTTTTTATTTGAAATATTCAGTTTATAATTTAATGAAAGTAGTTTTGGAGTTACAGAAGCGAAATGCATCACAAAAAAGTTCACTGGTTGAATTTAAATCACCATGTAGGTTTTGGTTGCTTATGCGACGAAAAATGCATTCTTTTGATCTAGAATAAAGAGACATAGTCGTGTGTAAAACCACAGGCTTTCCAAGCTCAAAATTCGACTCTGGCTTTGTTTATATAGAGAATTGTATGGGAAGTCGCCGGTTTTGTAAAAAAATGTGTAAATAACTATCTAAATCAAAAATAAAGTTTTCCTACCTCAAATGTGTCGCATACTTGTCTCTTGTGCCGATTTTGAAGCCATTCTGACGCCGTTTAGTGAAGTTTTTCGAAATCGTTGTCTCTCCTTTTAGAAGGAGAGACAACGATTTCGAAAAACTTCACTAAACGGCGTCAGAATGGCTTCAAAATCGGCACAAGAGACAAGTACGCGACACATTTGAGGTAGGAAAACTTTATTTCTGATTAGATAGTTATTTACACATTTTTTTACAAACCCGACGACTCTCCCAGACAATTCTCTATATAAACAAGCTGATGCAGAGTCGAATTTTGAGCTTGGAAAGCCTGTGGGTATATTCATATTGCATGTGTTAGTGAGTTTGTTTCGGCTTCACATAGCCGCGTAACCACACATTCTAGATGTGTTTTGGAGTGGCTGGGTATTCTGCAGTGAAGCCAAAACAGGGTCAATAGAAAATAACAGTCACACAAATTACCAAAAAAATCCGAGTTTGATATTTAAACCTCCCTCCAAAACGAGGAAGTCGGTTGCTGAGTTTCCGGTTTGGTTAACTACTATATTGTTATACAGGCGACCAATCAAAAACATTCTTTAATTCCATTATCCAAGACTCTCTCCGGGCGTCCACCCGCTGACCAAATAGCCCGAGGACTCTGGGTACGAGATTGGGCCATGTATAGAGAGCTCGTTGTGCCCTCTACAAAATTGGTGGTCTTACAAGCTTTGATGACAGTAGTTTCCCAAAAATGGCACATATGATTACTTACACAAGAGAGACCTCAAACTTGACAGTAAATTTGAAGACGTTGACTTTCGGGAAGAAACTACCTTTGTATCTCTTGGTGACTGTTATTGTCCATTTTGAATTTTAAAAATTCTTTATTTATCTGTCTGTAATTAGTCTCCAAGGCATTGGCGTTACTAAAAGCAGAGGACGATATCAAGACATTGGAACGAATGTTGCAGAAAGAACTCGAGAGGGTCCTGTTATCTTTTGACAGAAGTGTCAGGAATATGTCCAACAGTGCAAGAGATGCTGTTAAGGAACTGCGAGCCACTGCTGACTATCTTGATAAAGTCTGGAAGGACTGCCGCATAGCCCACACTGCGGGAACCTCAACAAGCATTGTAGGTGGTATTTTTGAGCGTTGCAGGAGGTATTCTAACTTTTTTATTTTTGACAGCTGGTGCAGCATCACCTGTACTCATTGCTGGGATTGCAGTTTCGGCAGCCGGAGGTGGTAACTTAGGAACAGCCGTGGTCGAGAAAGCAATCAATTCTTGCGAAGTGGAGAAAGCAGACGAAGCCCTGGCAAAATTATGGCGTGGATCGACAAGAATGAAAAAAATATCGAAGAATTGCAGAGTTACAAGTCCGAATTTCAATGGAAATTCATCAAAAACCTCGCAGTAGAATTGGCTCTAGATAAAAGGCATTGAACTTGCTAACAACAATAGTTCCTCAGAACGCATCGTGGTTTTCAAAGTCTGGTGAGACTGGCGCAGCTGCCGCAGCGGAGACTGGGACTCAAACATCCGCAAAGTTAGGCTCCATGGGTGCCAAAGCTTTCGGTGGCCTAGTTATCGGAGTGAGCACAGTATTCATTGTCTTAGACGCAGTGCTCCTTAGTTTCACGGTCAAAGATTTGGTTGAAGACAAGGGATCTGATGCAGCCAAACTGTTAAGGGAAAAAGCATTAGAAATCGAAGCAAACCAGAAAAACTTTTAAGTGGTAACTGAATGTCCCCGAACATTATCAGCAGCCCGTTATATTGGCTGCAACGATAACTTTAACTAGCTATTGGAACTTCCCAAGACGGCATATATGCATGCTGAAGTTCAAATGAAATGAACCATAAACGCACGAGCTTTTTGAAAGCAGTGTTTTCACGTTCAATTGCCTCTGATTTTTGCAGATAGAGGAGATAGAGCAGTTTTCAATTGAGTGTCGTAAAACCAAAACCAAAGCAATCACTCCAACCAACCACAACAGACCGAAACAGTGTAATGAGCCAATCAGAATTCAAAGTAATTACACGTAACCGGCACAAAGCGCGCGAAAATACGCGTACGCGCGTGCAAGTCACGATTGGTTTTGGTTTTGGTTCCGTCTCATTGGTTAAGAAAGAGGCGCGAGTTTTGCTAACCAATCACGGAGCAAAGAAATGCAAAACCAAAGCAAACGCAATTTACTTTCGACACTCAATTGAAAACCGCTCTAGAACCTTCCTGACTCATTAACTTTATTAAAATATGGAAATTGTAGTGTGAACTTTAGAGACACGATAGTGCCGTTTATACGAGAGAAAATAAGCCGCGGCTTACTCTGGCCACGGCTTACTTAAGATGCGAACACTCCGTATAAATGGTACAAAATCTACGTTCACGGCTTTCTCAAGCTGCGCACGGCTTATCCTGGCCTAGGAGTTTTTACTCGTATAAATGGGTCCTTTCGCGTCTTATGTAAGCCGCGGCCAGAGTAAGCCTCGGCTTATTTTCTCTCATATAAACAGCCCTAATGTTGGCCGCAAATGTTTCGTTAGTTATGAAACAGTCGAATTATATATTATTACCAAACGTGATCGGCCGGCAATTCACTCTCTTCTGGAACAATTGTTCGTTTTCTTTGGTAAATTGCAATTCTTAGTGGAAGTTTCTTGTATAGTTTTGGCCCGCCAAAATAAAACAAAACCTATTTTGTTACCATACTTCCTGATGATTAGTTAGTCACACTGAGTTTTAGATTTCAAACAAGTCCTGACACCACACCGGCTGACGTCTGTCGATGTATTGATCTAGTTCGTAGTTTTAATTTTTCGTAATTTTATTAAATTAAGCTCTGAATGAACAGTGAATGATGTACATGTATTAGCTAGCGCTGTTTGGGTTAAACATTGTTTGTATTTCTAACGACAACACATGAGAGCAGTTTTCAGTTGGTTTTGATTGGCTAGCAATACTTGAAGCATTACGATTCTTTTTGAAAACATATTTAGGTGAAGTTACTCCACTTTAGACTGAGTAACCATCAAGCGAAAGGATATCTATAAAACGAAAAGGCATGACAAGTGAGGAAAAAGCCCTGGAAACGAAGTTGGATGGCTTGGGCCATGTCATGGGCCATTAAACTATAACATAGCCGGTTATCAACAGGAATAACTTTGGAAAACTAGAAGTCAAGCTAGTGTTGACGTATAGATTAGCTAACTGAATCTGTTTAGATGGTTAGGTTTGCTTTTGAATGTTTGAAAGGTGGTGCTCAGTGTTTAGTGCTTCAGTTCGTCCGGAGATGACTCCAGACCTTTTGATCCGCAAAAACGGACATTCAATATTCCATCAGGGGTTTGTTGTTTTGTAAAATGCAATTAAAAATCTTTGTTATGGGGTACGTTGAGCCTGAATGTGTATTTGTGTTTTAGCAAAGTGTTGAAAAATAAACCTGTTTCTGATATCTCTCACTCAGTACACGCGCTGTGATTGGCCAAATTTGCGGGCCGTATTCTACAGTACGGTTCGTTTGACTTCAACTAGTTTTCTCTCCCGCGCGCCGGATTCACTTCTCGTTTTCTCGGTCCGTACTTTAAGTTACGGATCCTGGTTTTTCCCATTAATTTATGGCCCTCGCGCTTCGCGCTTGGGCCATAAATCAACGGGAAAAAAACTCGATCCATAACTTGCAGTAAGGACCTCGAACTCGGTTAGTAAGAGGTATATATTTAATACGTACAACGAAGAACAGCACCAGCAGCAAAAAACAAGAGAAGGATCGATATTTAGTTGTCATATGTCATATCATAACTATATCATTATGCGTGTGGGGAAAAAGGGCTTTGAAAACCTTTGGCCAAGTAGGTGGTCAAAAGTGTGAGGTGCCGTGTGAATTTGGTAAAAAAAAAAACTACTCGAATATTATACGCTTTCACTCGCTTTCACAAGTCCACTACCTCGAATCTGTTTTCGAGGCCTCTTGCACTCCCTCTTTCTTTGAAATTCCATCAGTTCAAGAAACCTACTCTTTCAATTACTCTTTGCCGGACAGCCTCGCCACGCAAAGTTTCCCCCTCCCCCCGCCCCGACCCACTCCGCACCCCCAATAAGGTTACTTCAATTTTTGCCGTTACAGCTGTTTATTGTAAGGCGGTGAGGCATAGCAGAACAAGGAATCATGAATGACCATTCGCCGGAAAGTGAGTAATTTCGGGAGTGATCAAGAATTCTAAAGAGCAAATTTTTTTCAAGATGGTATGGTGAATCGCTGTTTTTTAGTATTCTCGGCACCTTTGATTTTTTCCCCAGTATCATGCAGGAACATCTGGGTCGCTGAGCATATTGGATTTTGAGGGCTACATTGGACACTATAAAAGCCAGCCAACTTCTTCTCCGTTCAGACCATTCAGCAAATTCCGTGTGCTGATCCCCACGACAAACTTTCCGTTTGAAAATATGGATGCTCTTTAGGAAAGTTTATTCCGTATATTGCACATTTTGGCTAAGTGCGAAACTACAAAAAGGATACAGCAGACCTGCCAACTCTCACGATTCTGTCGTGAGTCTCACGATTTTTTATCTTTTCTCACGGCCTCACGACAAGACTTACAATCTCACCGGTTTGGGGGAAAAATCATTCTGAAATAAATATTGCCTTGACTTGTTCATGTTGAATAAAGCGCCATAAAGTCATCAACTAATAATACTAATAATAAAAGGAGAACACTTACTTACCGAACTGTGTGATTTGTGTTTCTGAAATAATATTTGTGCTTCTGTTTTGATATCGTTTTTTGCCTCTTTCCCCGACCCTACTATTAGTACAAATACCCGACCCTGTACCCGACCTCGATTCCATGCGGAGTTTTCCAGTAGTGTTTGCTAGTTCATGCGACGTACACGGCGCGAGAAAGTATTCGGTTCGGATCAAAATGGCGGAGAAAAGAATCAGAAGTGCGGACCTCCTAGAGTCATCAAAGAAAGCGACATATTGTTACAACAGGGACCACAAAATAATAAAGCAAGGCAACAATTATTAAAACAAACAGCTGTCCATGGCTGCAACCCTACTTTATCGAGTTTCGGTCATGTTGGTGTCTCGCAAAGTCATCTTTTCACGTAGTATCAGCCTTGCATTTATTGTATTTCATTCAGTTTAAAACACTTGGAAAAAGGGCACGTTAATCTTAATCGGGAAAAAAATAGAATCTCACTATTTTTGTAGAATCTCCCTATTTTTTATTTTATTTTTTATTTTGTTATTATTATTATGATTTCATTAAATTTTTTTTTTCACGAGTCTCCAGATTTTCCTTTATATATAACCCAGTTAAAGCCATCATTCTTAACAACTTTAAGATACTGCAAAATGATCCAGAAACTGCTAGAATCTTTTCGGAACCACCGCTGATTTCATTCAAACGCGACAAAAATGTAGGTAACTTTCTAGTTAAAAGCGCATTCAAAACAACTGAACAACCTGGCACTTTTAAATGCGCGCGCTCGCGATGCAAAACTTGTCCTTTCATTCAAAACACTGACAAAATATCGGGCCCTAAGCGATCTGTTAAGATCACTGATCGTTTCACGTGTACCTCCGCAAATGTTATCTATTGCATAACCTGCACATTATGCAAAAAGTTATACATTGGCGAAACAGGAAGACGACTAGGTGACCGATTCCGAGAACATCTTCGTGATGTTGAGAAAGATGACAAAGACGCATCCAAACCTGTCGCTCGGCATTTTAATCTCCCTAACCATTCCAAACAACACATGTCAATCTCCGGCCTTTCCCTACATCAAGGTACCACGGAAAGCCGTAAAAATCTCGGGCAAAAACTGATCTTTCAAATTGGCACTCTTAATCCCCACGGTATCAACGAGCGCTTTTCATTCAATTAATTTATTCCTGTTTTTCACGTTACCATGTTACCACCAATAGCGTAGCTCCATTTTCTGTATATAACCATACACAACCCACAATTCCTCGATTCGCTCCGACGAAGGGCTAACGCTCGAAACGTCAGCTAATCGAATCCCTGTACGGTGGTCAATTTACATTATCAACTCCGTTGATAAACCAAATTTTCGTGTCTCACTTCCCCACCGACGCAGCACCACAGTTTCTTTAGAAACTAATCCCCCTGATACAGAATAGTTCTGAGTAGGGACTGTGGGGCTCTTTTATCTTCCTTCCGTAAGAATAATATACACCCCCTCTCGACAATGCGCATCAGCCTCTCACGTGACGCTAAACGGTCCGATTTCCAAGATGTCGCCGAGCAAGAATTTTCCGATGTCAGTGTTTACATCAAACTCCGACTAATCACTACCAATTCTGAGAGCCACTCTGTACATTAAAACGTTCAAGTGCGTTTCTGCGAGCTGTCTTCGGGGAATTACGTTCTTTCTAATTCAAGGTAAGCGCTATTTGAAAGCTATTATTAGCTGTTGGTAGTTTCTGCTCCTCACTTTTGCAGTTCGTACGTTATTGTGACTGTCTTATGTTGAGAGCAATTTAGACAACTTTCTAAGCATAAATAGTGTCATTTTTCTCATTTATTTATGTACGCTCTGTTACGTTTTTTGTGTTATTGGAGTACTTCTAAAACCCTGCTTTCTGTTAGAAAAAAGTTCGTGTTGTAAACAGTGGACGTTCTTGGCTGAATAATGCTGACCCTGGAGAAACGAAAGAACCCGTCTTTCGTTTCTGTCTCAATCATTCTTGTTCTAAATTTTCTCTCGAAACTCTTCAGCTGTTTGGTCAAAATGTGTCTTATCTAATTATAGTCAACCTCATATTGCAGCTCTTGTTTTTTTCCCTCGTTTGAACTCGTCCGTTAGTGAAGCAGGTCCTCTGTTTCCTATTTCTTCATGCAGAAGTGCATGATAATGCACAATTACAATTCAGTTTTTCGTTAATTGCACCGATATTTTAATAATAGATTATGGTTTCTTAGATTTCTGCATTGTTTAGTCTGGAACTTGACCTACAACCCACTGTTTTAATAACTTTATTCTTGTCTCCATCCGATAGCGTTGTCCACAAAGTTTTCTAACGAGTTGGTCAAGAAAAAAATTATGCATGTGTCTAGATTTTCGTGTTCCTTTCTAACGGATCGGAAGGAAGTCGTCAAATTAAATCTGATTTTTTAATTCAAATACGATTATCCATATGTTTACCGATACTTGTGATAAAAATCTTTAATAATTTCAGCCTAACGGAAGCTGAACTTACAGGTGTATCTGCTATTAAAAATTATTAAAGGTTGTCGCTAAGTGGCGACTGACATAAAGGGAAAATTTTAATCCTGCCAATTTTGCTGTAAATGCAAAAAACTTGTGGTTCCATGCTTCATGGCGCTTTATTTTCCTTTTGTGATTATTTGATTTTATTTATGGTTTTATAAACCTGTTTACATAATTCCCAGCGTCTTAAAATGTTTCCATCCTCTGTTTAAATCTGTCTGTCATGAGTCAAAATATAGTTCTGTGCAGTGTAGCTCCTTACACAAGATTTTTGAAGTCTTAAAGTATGTCTTTCATAAATTACAGTAACTGGAAAAGTGCTAGTAACTTCAACTTGATTAGCTTTTTGTCTATCAAAGTTGTTAAAGTCATTTTGCAAAGTCTGCTTTTAGTTTCCTTCAAATGAGAAAGTCTTAAGAGTTGCTTAAGAGCGTTAAATTGTATAACTTGTGGTTTTGAAAATGAAAATGAAACCTAAGATGACTTTTTTTAGAAATTGGTTGTTAAATTAAAAAAAAAATTGTTTTAATTTAATGCATCTTAATTTACATTGATGTTAATTTAAATCACACTATAACCGATGCACTAGAAAATGCCAGGATCCAAGGGAGTGTTTGCTCTCTAGATCCATTTATGGAGCAATGACATGATAAAAATGAGCTAACAATGACTGGAAATGCTGATGTTTCATGTTTTGTTTTGTGAATTTGGCCCAAGTACAGTGTATCAGTTCAAACGTCAAATTCCTATTGTGTAATATCAAATGCAAATTATGTTATGTAAGAAACTAGGTTTTGCTTGTTTGTATTTTTTGTGTGTTTAATTTGTAGCAGTGTACAAAAATGGTAGAAATACCATTTAATTGTCAGGCATCATGTTGTCTGACCCAGTTTTATGATGTATAATTTTGTTGAATGCTGTCTGTGTTTGAAAAGATTGCTGTATTCCTGTCTTGAAGAACTTACTACTGGTTACTGTGCTTTGGTACAAAACAAAAAGAAAGAAAAACGGAAGAAAGAGAAAAAAGTAGATGAGGAATGCCCAATCAAAATGAGTTTTAAGAGGCACATGTTCTACCAAGCAACTTGAACAGTGATGTGGTGGAGGATGTCAAAATTTTAATTAAGGCATCAGGTTAAATCTAAGGTTCCAATCTACTGATTGTGAGTGAACTAAATTTGACATGACAGAAATGTGCCTTTCCCACCATGATGATTTCCTTATCTGTGTATACCTAAAATGAATAATTATTTTACTTTGTTGGTAGGGTTGTGTTGAGCTTACTGTTTTATCACAGTTACTGCACAACTTGTCACTTTATTTGTTGCTATGTGGTGTTGCCGCTAATCTATTCTCAGCATTAATTGATGTCAGAAATGAATTACTGGTGTGTGGCAAGGTTCATTGCCACATTTACACCTACACCAGTCGGGGACATAAAACATTAGTTTTGCTGGTCATGAATAGTTATTGAATATTAGCCCTTTTATCAACCATTGGTTTCATGGCTGCATGTACAGTCTAGTCAAGATAAATCCTTTTAATCATATTAGAGCAGACTGCAAGGTGACCCAAGGTCAGATATGATGTTGGTACTCTGAGAAACAGAGTAGAACACAGTTTGGCTCAGCTAAATGGTCTGTCACTATGTATAAATTTGTATTGAAAGCTTTGGCTTTTTTCCAGGATGGGACAAACTCTGTCAGAGCCAGTAACCACAAAAGAGACTTCATCATGTTCAAATAAGCTTTACAAAGCCGGCTCGTCTTGCATGCAAGGATGGAGAATAAGTATCCTTTGAAGGTTTTTGTTGGGTACGTTGTGAAGCTTCTTTACATCATTACAGCTTGTTGGTGTCACGTTATGTATGTTTGTTTGTTTTGCTTGTCAAGTTTGTTTTTGTTGAGCCAGATGGCTTAAAACTGATAATCAATAATTTAAAATAGTTGGCACTGATGGTGTGATTTAATACAATAAAAACACAAGACATGATTCTCTACTGTAGTAGTTTGAACCTTCTTTAAGTTGTTTCCTTAAAGTATGTGACTCATCAACCACCTAAATTATAGTTGACTGTTTAATGCCAGAACAACTTGTAAAAAGAGATGTCACCTGAAGCCAAATTATATTGTAGATTCAAGAAGCCCCAAAATAAATCTACAGCTGTATGAACTGGCCTCAGTGTGTTTTATACTTGTCCATGTGATTTGCAAAATTTGTGGAAGGCACAAAAATAATTATTGTATGTTTTCTTTGTAATAACCATACTCTTTGGATCTTCCTAAAAAGTGATTTTAAGGACTCTCAGAGCTGACCTCTTAAATAGTACCAAAGTGATGATGTCGCAATATTGCTCCAATATTCAGAAAGAACACGGTTAAAAAGACCTACTTGCCAAAAATCAGCATTTTCTTACAGTTTGAGAGCGAGATATTAGTACTGTTATGCTCTGCTGACTCCATACAAATCCTTCTAATTTTACTCAGTTCATAATGTTACGAACCAAGTCAAATTTAGAAGGATTTGCATGGAGTCAGCAGAGCATAACAGTGCTAATATCTCAGAGCCAATTTGCCTTTAAATGCTGACTTTTGGCAAGTTAGCATTTTTCATCTTGCTCTTTCTGAAAATCTAAACAAATCCCATAATTTCAAAACTTCCAATATTTGTGATGTCACACTTAAGCACTCTATTGGAGGCTGACCATTTGATAGCAGGGTTCACTTTACAGACATTGAGCCAGAAATTAAAGATCTACATGTAGTGCTCCAAAGCAACAAATCCAATAAACTGATCAATTGTTCCCAAATGTGAGTGTCTATGTTGTCGTTCAATTTTATCCTTCTTTCAATTTTTATTTTCCGTTGTTTTGTACTCATTATCATACATTACCATACACAAGAACAAAAGAAAATAAAAATTGAACCAAGAATAAAATTGAACTACAACATCAATGGAACACCTAGACTCTGTGCAAAGATTCCTTAGCTTGTTGTGTAGACATGGAGGATTCACATACTGAGATACTGTCTCTCAGAGAAGACAAAGGCACTGCTTTTTTTGGAGTTTATGATGGTCATGGAGGTATGTGGGTTAAAAGTGTCATAATGTTTTGTAAAATTTATGCTCTCATGGAAAATTGAGTGTTTGGACTAGAAACAGCCGTAAACAGGTGTGGCTGGTGTTTAAGAGAGCACAATTGTTTTGTAAATGTGTCTAAAAGGTGTGTGTTTGAGTTATGGTGTGTCTTTGAGTTATGGTGTGTCTCTAATCTTTGTAGCTAGCCAGTTTGATTTTTTCTGAAAAATAGACATGATGGTAAACAAACAATATCAAAGAAAACAAGAGGCTACAATTAGCCTAAACTCGGGTTTGCAAAAATACAGTATTTAGTGCTAAACAAAAGAAAGATAATGAAAAGAGTGAAGTCTGTCCTTCTTACATCAGATGCATTGCACTTGTGTTTGAGTCTATTTGTTTGCAGTGCATATCCATAGACCCCTATCAACATACATGTTGGGCAAACGAGGGCTGAAATTGTGCCACAAGAATTGATCAGAAAATTTTTTTTGATCATGTTTAATCCTTTGGGGCTTGGGACCTACTTTAATTTGTGACAGGGTACCCAAGACAAAGGGCTTTTGTTCTTCCCATAAGTCAACTGGAGAGATGAGATTGCTTCCCGCTGATATACGATTTTCTAAGCTTTATTTTGGTACCAAACTTGCTGTAGAATGCCTTGATTTTCATTCAAAAATCGCTTTTTGAAGAACTCCTTCGCTGTCGTTCGCAGAGATGTTGTGGAATTTCTACTTTTGGGGTAGATTATGCCTTCAAATAACTTTTTGGCCCTGATAATTTGCCTGGTTCTGATCAACGTCCTGCTAACTACATTGTTCAGGTAAGAATCTGATGTTCTCACACACCGTTGGGAGCCATGCCAAGCCGAACCACACAGCCTGACCTTTATTAACATAACAAAATTGTCTTACAATGACACAAAAAGTGGCTAGAGAATAAGTTCACCTCAAACTGAACACATTTTATAAGTACTTCACGGGTGGGTGGGCGGGGCATGTCAGGCAATGGTGGATGGCAAAACAAAAACTGAAACTTTACACAAGCCACGTGACCTGAAACCCCCCACACACCTGTACCCAGACTCCCAGTCGTATGTGAGAAAAACGTTTTCCGCTTCTTTCATTCCTCAGCCAGCGGAAAACCACACTTTTTGGGGGGTGTTTTTGGCTTAATATCATAGATATTCTAAGTTTTCTGGTAGCTATTTTGCGCCATTAGTGACAGATAGATAGGTAGGTAGGTAGGTAGGTAGGTAGATAGGTAGGTAGCAAGCAACAGCAACAGTGTTACTGAATTTTCTAAAGTAAGTAACCAGTCTCCATTTGCAAGGCCAATTCATAACCTCAAGACTCAGAGCAACCTGTCCCGTCTGGCTAAAAAAATCATGAAATGGTTTGATGAAAGCAAGGGAAATGCAAAATCCTTTGACTATAGGTTCACTGGGCAAGAATCACACAGGTTTCTCCATAACTTGATTTACATGATATCAGCAATTGAAGCAGAGAATGATTCAAGAAAGACTAGTATGAAGCTGCACATTTTTGCATTTGCAATCTCGTCTCTGCGTAATGCAGTTTCCCTATTCAGCAGGTTTAACATTGATGGAGTTCAACTAAATGAACTTGAGAAAGAATGTAGGAACTTTTTCACCTGCTGTGCTTTATTTCTTGAAGTCAACCCAACAGTGTGGACGATAGGTAATGTAGTACCTGTTCACACAAGGGATATATTCCAGAAGTATGGAAAGGGTTTACTCATGAATTCAATGGAAGGGAGGGAAGCCAAGCATCAGGCTCTCATATCTCAGGATATGCCACAAACTCCACCATCATCACTCAGTGGCAGTCGGTATAACGTCATGAATTTGTATCACTCATCTGGTTACGAGAAAGGGGTTGCAATCTTGCAAACAGTAAAAAATGCACTGAAACCTATATCCCTAAACATGTTTCAGGTGATGCCTACTGTTACTGTGGGTTAATGCTCACAGATGGGAACGATTGCCAATACTGCAATCACCAAAATGGTGAAAATTTTGAACAGCATTGAACAAAAGAAGGTTACTTTTAAAGTTTAAAAGAAAACTTATTTTATTGAACACTGTCTCCAATATTCTTAGTACAAAAGGCAAATTTCCTTCACAAACTTTCCCTCCATGTGTTTTAATGTTAACTTTACATTATCATGTTTCCTGGATGGTTGTAACTTGACAAAAGAATTGTAAAGAAAACAATGTTACTTTTAATGCCAATGAACTTTGCATGTGCCAACTTTACATGTTTATGAACTTTGCATGTTTATCGTTTGCTTACTACTTGTAAATTTAAGGAAAATAAAGATTGTACATTATAAAAGTACCACTGTCTTTGTCTTATAATAATAATAATATATAGTTCAATGCAATTGCTCTCTGATATTACTTTGAGCTAAGTTTATTGTTGATTGACATGGCTTCCCAGACAGTGAGGATTTTACATCAATCATTATGCCTTAATAGGTGCATTACAGCAATCAGTCATTCAAGCTGTTCAAGCATGCAATGGGTAACCATTGGCATTCCACACTCCATAATGAAATTCTACCACTAACTTCCCCTGCTTGTATTTGTGAAACAACACGAAGTTCTTATCCATGTTAACAATTAACTTTGACTTTCCACTCCTACTACCCTTCAAAGAACAAGAAAAATATTTCTGCACTTTCACATCTTCGAATCCAGCAAGAATAGTAAACAGCATCACTACACTCCTTCATGATGTCAGCGAGATAGCAGCACCTTTTCTGTTTTCTGCAGTATAGCAGTTTGGCTCCTTGAATTGCACTACATTGCTGGCTTTGATGGCTGCCTTCAGAGCTATGAATACGTCTACCGGAATGTCCCTCTTGCACTCCCCCAAATACGGATTTCTAATTTTCAGGCGCCCACCGAGTTTACGATAGACCATTTCCAGCCATAATCTGCATTCACTTCAGAGAATTGATCCACAATTGACATTTGATTCAAGTACCCTTCTCATAGTGTTACCATAAGCAGTTGAACAAATGCCAAAGCATGCCAAGCCATACCGAAGAGTAAATTTCTTAAAGGTGTCTTTATCAAAGTCTTCTTGTATTTCTGCAGCATATTCACCCAAGTCATCCAATTTATGCCTCATTACAACTTCAAATGTATCCGTTTCTTCTATTAATTCTTCGTTTTCATCCACATCACTGTTGGTAGTCACCATTTCTAAAACTTCCTTCACGCTAATATTAGCCGCCATCTTTGTTTACGCTTGCTAAATTTTGCACTTTGCCGCTGCCCGCAACTTTGAATCTTGTGGCACTATTTCGGTCTTCGTTTGCCCGACGTGTATATCTCTTTAAAATTACAAAATTGCTTTACAACTCAACCATTGATAACAATAATAATAACACTTGTAAAAAAATAATAAAAGAAGAAGAAAAAGAGAAATGCAATAAAAAAACGTGAGAGGTGCCGCTAGCAGGAGTCGATCCAGGTGATTTGCATCAGAGGCAGTGACATTGACCACCACAGCGTGGACATTTAGCATAGCTAATGAAGTAAAAATAATGTATTTACAGTACTGCTCAAAAGTAAGTTACCAGTCACGTCACATTTCCTGCGCTATGTGATTCGCATTGCGTGAGAGTCACTAAAAAAAGTGGAAATTTTTGGCATAAATTTTGGATGATTTTGCAACGTGACATCAATTAAATTTGTGTAACACTTTCCAAATGCAGCTATTGTTCTGCCGAATTTGAGTCATTCATACATGTAGTTCACTTCTTTGCAAATAAATATAGCATCATTGAGTTCATTACAAATCGAAAACTTGTAAACAAACTGGCGAATGATAAGCATAATTCGTTTCTCCCGCTAGCGCTGAATTTAGTTGAATTCTTATCGGTTCTGCCATCGATACATTTAAATGGTCATGTTTTCTAAATCGTTGAGGACATAAGCAAGCAAATGGCAATTTATGACCGGCCGGGTTACTGCATAATTATACATTTTGCTTTCGGATCACAAATTTGCATAAAACCGCAAAAACTGCTGTCTGTGTAATTTGAAACCTTCCACTCAACAAGACCGAAAAATTCATGAGAAGCCAGGAATAGAACCCAAAACAGAACAGAGTTTACTTTATTTCCTTCTTTGTGCACGAAAAATTTTATCATGTAGAAATCTGAAGTTCATTCTGGCAACGTTCAAGAGGCATAAGTTTGGGTAGTTGTATGTGAAATGTTTTGTTTATTCGACACGCCGGCGCTCAGTGGTATATTTTCTACTTCGAAAGACCGGAACACGTTTTCCTGGCCATATCTTTGTAAACTTGTGCAGATTTTAATCCAGTTGAGTTTGTCCATGGAAAAAAGATTTGCCGAAGAGTAGTTTGGAAGCCTCAGAGCAACTTCAGAATACCAGGCCACATCATTTACATTTGTCGGAACGCTTTAAAGAACGAGGTATAACACAATAGGCACTTTTGTTATTCAATGATATACAAAGAAGTGGCCGGGTATTCTGAAGTTTAGCTAAGCCTCACACGTGCTCTGCTTAATTACGCCGGTCGAAGTTCAATGAGCTTATCTACAGCTTGATCTGTTTGTAATATGCCTCTTCAGAATACCCGGCCACTTCTTTGCATATCATTGAATAACAAAAGTGCCTATTGTGTTATACCTCGTTCTTTAAAGCGTTCCGACAAATGTAAATGATGTGGCATTCTGAAGTTGCTCCAAACTCCTTGCCAACTCGCCAACATTTTCAATTTTTTAACGGCTAGTTGTCAAGAATCAGATGAACAGAAAGCTAACAAAAAGTATCAAGCACCAGTCATGGCTTATGGACGAGCCAAAAAATTGGCGGTTTGATGTACAGTGTAGGAAGAAGCTCGTGTTAAGGGAATTGAATGCAGCGCTCACCATGGTAGAATTCCTTGGAATGTTCCACTTCGAAAAGCATGTTCGTGTACATCATATTGTGTATGTAGGTTAAAGTTATTAATATGCAATCTCAGTCTATCAAAGTTTCGAGGAGAAAACAGTTTGACACGGAATTTGGAAGCATAGCACACGCTGCCCTATCATGAGCCAAAAAATTGAGCTTTGATGTTTACAATGTATTAAGAAGCTTGTTAAAAGCGAATCGATGCAATTCGCTCACGTACGTGAATTCCTTGCAATTCTAGTGCGGTACGTGCCACATACATTGTGTATGACAGGTTTTTAAAATGTTAAATAACAAAGAAAAAATAAATTAAGCATAGACTCGATGCCTTTCAGACCCATAATTGATCATTTATCTTTGATTTATAAAACACAATATTTTGAAATCAAGGTTTTTGAAGTTAACCACGCAAAAGAAGACTGGTGCTGTGACAGTTGTGACGTCAACCCGGTTCTCCACAACAAACAACCAACCAATGCTATAAGCAATTCAGTGAGAAATCCTGAGATCTTCACAAATCTGGCTGACAAAATGTCTGAAAGTCAATCAACTTGTGTATTGACTTATGATTTCCATGTTAAATTTTCAGGTGCACGAGTAGCACAATATTGTGGCAGATGTATTCAACAAAGATCGTAAGTCATCCTGCTTGGGGTGAGGCAAATCATTCATTGTCTTATTAAAAATGGCACACAGTCAATAATAAAAAGTGCCCGACTCAGATAAGCTGTAGGAATGGAATGCCGGATTCCATTCTATTCACACCTTCTTGTTCTTAATTATTTGCTTTTTACAAAACCAACAAAGTGCGCTGACCAATTTGTGACACAAAGATGACAAAAAATAAAATAATAATATAATAACAATAATATAATAATAATAATAATAATAATAAGAAAAGAAACAGAGCCGAATCCTAGACTCGATGCCTTTCAGACCCAACTAATAACGGGATTGGAAGGTATCTTTGATTTATAAAACACAATATTATTGAAATCAAGGTTTTTGAAGTTAAAACCACGCACAAAGAAGACTGGTGCTAGTGACAGTTGTGACGTCAACCCGGTATCTCCACAACAAACAACCAACCAATGCTATAAGCAATTCAGTGAGAAATCCTGAGATCTTCACAAATCTGGCTGACAAAATGTCTGAAAGTCAATCTGACTTGTGTATTGATGATATGATATGTTGTTAAATTTTCAGGTGCAAGAGTAGCACAATATTGTGGCAGATGTATTCATACAAAGATTGTAAATCATCCTGCTTGGGGTGAGGCAAATCATTTCATTGTCTTATTAAAAATGGCACACAGGACTCAATAATAAAAAGTGCCCGACTCAGATAAGCTGCTAGGAATGGAATGCCGGATTCCATTCTATTGGTACACCTTCTTGTCTTAATTATCCTGCTTTTACAAGTACCAACAAAGATTTTTTTGTTTGCACAGGCAGCTTGAGGCCTTAGAAAAATCAACTTTCATTGTGATGCAAGAAGGGTAGATTCCGTTGCTTAATTGCAAGCATGGATTTAGTGTCACAGATTCATTAATGTTTAGTTCTCAGGGAAATGCCAAATCCAGAAAAAGAATGGTACTATAACCACTTACAACATTCAGAACTTTGCTACTTTGGTGAATCATTCTGGCACTGCATTGTTCAAAAGATGGACAACTTTATCCAGCGGATAGGCCGTCTTCACCAGACAAAAGTTCTATGTGTGGTCTAAACAGTCTGTGTATATAGTGGACTCAGTTACATGCAATATTATGAAGCTTTAATTGTGACAGATGGCCCCTCTCCCGTCCACTGCTTAAGTAAAACCACTGCTGCATTTCTAGCTCTTGAAGTCGGCTGTGAGTAGCCTTGATTAGTCTTGTCATTAATGACTTTCCTCATTATTTCTGTGCACAGGAAAGGGAACATAGCAGCAGAAGCAATAAAAGGAGGTTTCTTGTCATGTGACACAGACATGCAAAAAGGTAATAAAGTTACCTGAAACATAATATTCTTGTGGGTATGTTAATGGCACAATTTTTTTTTTCACAATTTTCAATTTAAGGAAAACATGTAGCACTACATCTTGCTTCACTGTCAGGGTATTTGGCAAAATTGTCATGTGTGCATAATTTGTACATGTTTTTCTTTGGTGTGAGGGCGTGTTTATATGGTGTCAGGTACTTGAGACAACGCTCCCCTGAGTTACCCTGGGCAAGCTATTTTTCGACTTGCTTCTGTGAAAAGTTCTACCAACCGGTTACATGAGTTGGGCGAGACAATTCGGGTGGGTGAGACAACTCAGGGAGGTGAGTTGTCTCGTCACAGCAGGTAGGGTAACCCTGGCAAGCAGGACAACTTTTTCTCGTGTAAACACTTTGCCTTGCTTACGTACCTGGGACGAAATGGCCCAAAATTCAATATGCGTATATATGAAAATATTTCGGTCCAATTTTTGGGTTGAAAACGCAAATTTATTTCAAGGAATTAAATTTGAAAGGCAGCATTACCCACAGTGATCAGATAGTCCAGATGCAGTAGGGAGGAAACTGAAATGCAACAGCTATTCATAGTTTAATACATATGATGGTTTCATGACACTTCGAATTTGCTTCACCTTTGCTCTATAAAAGGGGAGTATTGAAGCAAAAATGAACCCAAGAAGGAAATTTTCAATCCATATTGACGATATTTCAATCAAAAAGTGACCAAGTACAAAGAAAGAAGGGCAAATAAAGATTTGTAAATTTAAGATGAGTTATGAATAACTAAGTAGGGTCAACTTTGTCTCAGTCACACAATTCTCATATTATAAATGCTTGGTAAAGTTGTTTCAAGGGGATGGTTGTCTCGGGTACCTGAGACCGTATAAACAGGCCCTGAGTCAAATGTAGGCAGGTATCCCCTAGGGCCCCTAAAGAAAAAACATTTGAGAGAGAGACGGGCATTATGGAATTCATTGAAATACTCTTGTTTGGTCGGTTTCTTGTTTTTCTTCACTTGCGTTTCTTTGCTCAGAGTGGTCTTTATTCAAATGAAACCGTTGTTTTTTTTTTTTGTTTCAAATTTCCACTTTTTTTTTTTTTTTTTTAATTTCTCCTTGAATAAAGATGAGCTGGCTCGCCACACAGTCACACAAATTGAAAACAAAAGTGGCGGACTATTTGCAGCACTTTCGTGCTCAAATGTAACAGTGTTGCTCATTGGTTTATGTCACAGCCTCAGCCAATCATATGCCCTGTTGAACGAGTCAATCATCTTCCTTGCTTTTCCATGGCTCGTTCGAAAACATTTGGAATTATATTTGACTGATTTTAGAGTTTCTTCTAGCAGCATTTACCTTTTGGAGTGATTTTTTGCAGCTTATTTTGCTCCTCTGTGCCCTGAGTGCCCTTTTATAAAATTTCAGTTAAGCATTTCCCAGAAAAGTGTGGCAATGCCGCAATGCCACAGTCTGGTAAGAATACTGATCATTAAATTGATACAACTTGCTTTTAGCTTCACTACTTTCATTTCAGATGAACAGATGAAAGATGAAATGGCAGGAACAACAGCAATAGTTGTAATTCTCAAAAAATGAAAAAATATTTTGTGTAAGTACAGCCTTTATTTTGGTATCTTTTGTTTTTAGCAGTGTTACATACAGTACTCATGAATTTGCAATACATGTATACCTTAAAACCTCTTTTAAGCCCCCCGTCTCTATTAAACCCCCCTCTCTAATAAGTCCCCCCGTTTGGAAGTCGTTTTTTGTAATAAGCCCCCCCTCTCTAATAACCCACCCCCCCCCCCCCTCCATTTTGGGACATGAGATTTTGTAATGAGCCCCTCCTATTCCCTCTTACGAAATCCACTTCAGCAGCACTGTTGGTTTATTTTTTAAACAAATACACACTCAAACACATAATACTGTTTGTTGCTCTTTATTAAATAATCAAGTTTCACTGCAGTTGTTTCAAGTTTGGTACAAAAACTATCATAAGACAAAAACAGCATGTTTGAGATTTCAAATAAGCCCCCCCCCCCCCCCTCTATTAAGCCCCCCTCTCTAATAAGCTCCCTGTCAATGAGGCCTGAAATTAAATAAGCCCCCCGGGGGCTTAATAGAGCTTTTACGGTATCTTTCATTGGCAATGTTTCACGTTATTTGAGAATTTGTTGTGTCGTGTCTGTGTTATTTCTCAGGGAAATGTTGGTGACTCCAGAGCAATAGCATCTATGAAGGGAGCAGTGGAACAGCTTTCCTATGATCATAAACCCAGCAATGATGGTAATGTTGGGTACTTTCAAGCAACATTGAATAAAATTACATTTTTTTAGTGATGGACAATCAGTTCAGGGAATACATATATACAGTGTACATATACATGTACATGTAGGTACTGCTAAACAATATCTCAAAACCTTATCAGAGTACCCAAGGAACTGTAATGGGTGCCGAATTCCTGTGCTGTGGTACCTAAACTTTCACTGAACGTATTCTTGAACTATTGGCTGTGTGAATTTTTCCTTAATAAATGCCTAGTTGGCACAGTGTAACCTAGTGTAACTGTTCTTTGTGACTTGATGCAAGCTTGGGTCCGTGTTACAGTACTCAAAATTTGTCCTCCGCTTCTTGCACACACAGACCGGCCTTACCAGTTGTTGACACACTTTTGTTATAGTTTGCAGTTCTAAGAAGATATATGTTCTTTTCTGTGTTTTGTTTTAAAGATGAAACAAGAAGAATTATTGCTGCTGGTGGCTGGGTAGAGTTTAACAGAGTAAATGGTGAGTATGCGTTGTTATTGTATGTGTTGTATCTTTTTTGTGAGAATGAATAACTTACATAAAAAACGATATGTGAACTGTGGATGAAAGAATAAAGTTGTGAATGATCATTGCACTTTCAGACTTTATTTTCATTACTGTTTAAGGTAATTCCTCTGAAATAAAAGGGACTATAGATTTTTGTCCACTAAATATTTATCATATGAGAATTTCAATTTTGAAAGAAGGGTTTTTTTTTTTTGGGGGGGGGGGTGCCCATGCTCATTTACATGTAGGAGCAGTGAGGCATTGAAAATGGCTTATTTTGGGATTATTGAATGCTTGTTATGAAGATTTATGAAAATGCATTCCAAGCTATGTGAACCAGACTCATGAGAACATGCATTAAACTACAGTGGTGTCTACAGCCAGTACATTGTGTCAGACACAAATAAACATTTTAAGTTTTATTTAGACATAAAGCTAAATCCTTAATTAAAAATTGAATCCAAATTTCTTGCCATGGTTACCAAACTGCAAAACAGAAACCACCACAGTATATCTGCTATTTTCCTTATTAATAATTATTAAATTTTCAGCAATAGAAATCAGATCTGTCTTTCCTCATGCAAAGTTGTTTGTAATGACCGGAAAAAAAGGTGGGGTGCCCATGCTAATGACGGCATAACTTATGCACAGTAAGGATGCGCGATGCAAGGAATCACGTTAAGTAGTGTTCATAACTGCGGTGTTCATTCACAACTTTAAAGTTTTTTTGTGTTGGCCTAACAGTACTGTATTTTGATAAATCATCCCAGTTTTTTAATAGTCTTGTTTGATGGTGGTAACAGTTTTATTTTGTTTAGTTGTTATTTTTAACATGTCAAAATTATCACGTTTTTGCTGTTTTCAACTACAGGTAACCTGGCTTTATCAAGAGCCCTTGGAGATTTTTGCTTTAAAAAGAATGACAAAAAGCCAGCAGAAGAACAGATTGTTACAGGTACATGTTCATTGAATTGTTCCCCATCTCACAGATCACCTAGCCACATAGCCTCCTTTACCTGTACGTGTTGGACCTAAGACAAGCTACTGAAACATGCATTAATTTTATTCTTATGTAGCGTTTCCTGATGTTATACAGAAGGATATTACTCCAGATCACGAGTTTCTAGTCCTAGCTTGTGATGGTGGGTACTCTTCAACATCGTTCTTCTTTTAACTGATAAGAGTTATGATAATGTTGCACAAGCTGCTTCTGCCCGCTCAGCCAGTGCGTAACTTTGCTTCTGTGTGAAAATAAGCAATAAGAAGTATCACTACTCCGTCTTTGATGGGATGCTAGTCCCTCAGAAGATGATGTCCAACAGTCTGCTGTTTTTTGTACCCATGTATACCCCAATAGTGGATTGGATGAATTCCTGAAGCTGTCAAACATGATTTACCGTAGACAGTGCTGGTTGATGTTTTCCAAGTATTGAATAACTTGCAAAATTAGCATTTTGAACATGTTGGTTTTGAAAAGATGAGTTGAGTCTGTCAACTGTTTTGTAGGTATCTGGGATGTCCTATCCAATCAAGAAGTGTTAGATTTTGTGAGAATAAGAATTGCGCAAGGAATGGAACCTGACCAGGTATAGTTAGTAGTAGTTGTGGGAGGTTATGTGTATTTTACTCTACTAAGACATGGAGGTGATTTAGTATTGTTTTAAAAGTTGGTGGCCTCAACCTGCCTAAGATGAGGTCTTTATGCTTAACATCAATTAATAATAGTCATTGTAAAGTTCAAATTAACAAAAATAGTGTGTTTCTTTTTTGGTGTTAAACATTAAAGCAACATTATTTAGCACACAAAGTCATCAAACAAAACTGAAGAAGTACATGTACATGTGGGGAAAAACAAGTAATGTTGCATGAGAAGTGTCTAAAGCCTCAGAATTAAAGGGAATCTCCACTCTTACAATAAATTCACGCTGAATTGATGGAAATAATTACTAGATTACAAATTTTGTTTTAAAACGTGCATATAACACTTAAGTGTACAAAAAATGGACATCATCATCACCTATTTTCACTGTTAAGTTTCATGGGTGGCACCATTTTGGATTTGGTGACGCACGATGGTTGCAGCTATTGTCAGGAAGCAAATGAAGCAGAAAATCCTTTGTGTTAAACAATAGCACAATCATCACACGCGTCATCAAATCCAAAATGGCCACGCTCGTGAAATTTAACAGCGAAAATGGGCGATGATGATATCCATTTTTTGTACACTTTAATAAATGTTATATCCACATTTTAAAACAAAATTTGAAATCTAGCAATTATTACCTACAATTTAGCATCAATTTGAGAGTAGAGGTTCCCTTTAAGACCCAATTTGAACAGGAAAGCAATACTATAAGACAACGATTTAACCTTTTTAAACTAAAAAACATTTAAGATAAACATTAGATGGAAACACAGCTCAAAGAGCCATATCCAGTTTTCTTTTTCAGCTTCAGATTTTCTCAAATCACAGATCTCAAGCCTGATGACTCCCTTTAGGGCTTCTTTAGCTAAGTCCCCAAAGTTTGGTCAAATCTAAAGAGAGCGTTGTTGTTTAATCAAATGCGATGGACTGCTTGCGAAAACAACCACAACAGTCCTTCATTGTCTCAGCCACAACAACAACAACTTTATTTTTTTGCCCCTTACAAATACAAAGGTGAATTTTACAAACAATGAAATTAAATAAAGAAAAAGGAACTAGAAGGCCAAATTACAAGAAATAAATGACAATATTAAGGTCGGAGAACACACATACACAAACTGCACATCACACAGCACAACACATTAATAACACAATTAGATCTACCTAACATAAATGAACACAAAAGACGCTCAGAGCAGCAAATAAAGTCATATAAAGAATAAATGTGATACCGATTAAATGCATTGTGTCTATAATACAGACAACAAATGCAAAGAGTCGTTGATGTACTTGTAATATTTCAATATAATTCTATATCATCTTCAGACTGAAGTGACATACAGGTAGCAGAAATTTAAATACTGTAAGATGGTCATATAAAGCCACCTACTATACTTGCCAGTTCTTTCCAGAAAATGTTTGTTCTCAGATTTCCAAAAGTCTGACAACTTCAGAGTAGTTGAGCCCTTCTACCCAACAGTGCTGTTTTAGTTTTTGAGATTGTTGATGAAATACCAAGTGTGACAGTTCAATTCAGATTTGTTTAATTAATGCAATTTCCAACTTTGAATGGTGGGTGAAATCCTAAACATATCTAAATTAGGGTCATTGAATATTACTCTCTTACTTAAATCATGTTCAAGTTTGTCAGAACATTTGCATCTTTTTCTTAAATTTTATTTGAAGGCTTTGCAGCAGGGCTGTCATTGCAAGCCGTCATCCGGCTTTTATAGCTGGCTTAACTATAGCAAAATCAGTTGGCTACTCAGTCTCAAAATGAGTAAAACATAACAGCTTTTGGAAGAATTGCTTGATTTTTGACCAGTTACTTTCTCTGAGAGACCATCGTCTGAAACCTTAATGATAACCCTGTTGCAGTACAGTAAAAACCTGCAACTAAGAACCTAAATTTTTGGGAAGTAGCCTAAACAGGTTCTTATATAAATGGTAGTTAACACAATTTTAGGCTACTTAGGTTCTTAAAATAGGTTCTTAATTCTGGAGAAAAGCAAATAAAACTCAGCTGCAAAACAAGATGGTTATTGGCCTATTTTCTATTTTCAATTAAAAAAACTCATTTTTACAGTAATGAGAATCTGCTTTTTTCTTCAAATAGGATTCTTGCACTGCAGCTGTAATGTACTAAATATGATTTTAGAAAATAAGAACCTGTTTTCAATTTTTAGGCTAAATAGGTTCTTGTTTATAGGGGGTATAAAATCCAAATTTTAGGCTAACAGGTTCTTAATTTTCAGGTTCTTAGTTGCAGTTTTTCTGTTATTCCTATAGTCCTGTTTCTTTGTTTGTGTTTGTTTGTTTTTTAAGCTTAAAATGTAATTTTTATTTTAGATCTGTGAAGAGCTCCTTACACGGTGTCTGGCACCTGACTGTCAAATGGGTGGACTAGGCTGTGATAACATGACAGTTATTATAGTGTGTTTCCTACAAGGAGGGACGTACGAAGAACTGTCTCAGAAGTGCTCAAGACCAAGTGACTCTAGTTCGTATAATGGCAATTCAGCACCACTTTATTCTTGACTTGGAATGCTAGCATGGATCTGTTTGCATTGAAGGTGTGATTTCATCTTAAAACCAGCATTGCGGCCACTTTCCATAGAATTAATGCTCTGCAATATAAGCTTACCAGTTTTATTACCATGGTAACATACTGGGTTCCAGTATAGACGTCATCAGACATTTCATTTGCATATTCTACTCATTTTTCAAACTTAATTATCTTCGGAACCAATGCAGATATTTGCAAACGGTAAACGGCATTTTCCAAGGGGTAAAAATGTGATCATAGTGGCACTTTAAAGTATTGATTGTATTGTTTAGTTTATTGATGTACGTGGACAGGAAGGGTCTGAGAACCTGTAACCTGCGATCAGGCATTCTTTTTCTTTTGTGCAGGGGGGGGGGGGGGAGGGGAGAAAAAAGGTACACCCCCTCCTCCCCTCAGTGACATGTAGAGAATATAGGGAGAGGGCATGATTTCAGGCTAGAGAACCTGCTACTGCTCACCCTTCCACTGTTATTTAATATTCTCCACTAATTCTGTTCTTTCTCTTTGCAGAAGCCAACACTTGGGAAAGCCTTATTGCTCCATCTATTTGGACCAGTTTGTTTCAATGCATGATAGGTTTTATACGAATGGAGTAAATGACTGGAAAAAGGGCACAACTACAGATAGAGAATACACCTTTTTCAGGGATTATTTTTAACTTTCACCAAAGCACATGCTGTTATGCAGACAGTCTAAGAAGATTTCTTCACACATCAGCATTCTTGACGTCAAGGGAAGTTGGTTGCTACAGAATCGATCAACTGTGTGAAAGTGGAATTTTAACCTAGCAATGTTTTTGTTTTGTATGAATGATATTTTACATTGGATATTTAGTAAGGTACTAATTAATTTCACCAGGATTGCGATTCTGAAGTGAATGTGTGATGTGAAGGAATTGTGTCTGTCTGTGAGTCAGTGAGACACAAATGCGGGGTACATGGTGCGACGGCTTGAGGCCAAAACAAAAGAAACCGCGCGCCCATTTCCATTCTCATCTGTGGACAAATGTTACATCAGTTTTTCCTTCAGGCACAAGATGTCTAAAATAGCCTGCAATTCATCACCTCTGTATTTATATGTTGCAAAAACATTGGGCCTCTTCCTTTGAAGTGACATCAACACATTTCTATTGTGTTCCCAGTACTTGACGATTTTAATTCTAGCGTGACTGGAAATCCCTCTCTTACCGCTGGGAATACCATTTGAAAATGAAATATGATGTGGTTGAAAGCTACACAAGGACTTCGCGATGATCAGAGGATCGATTCAACATCGAAGAGTTTGGATTGGACAGTGCAGTGAATTCTGGAGTTTTGTGCGATTTTAGTGTTTTTATTCTTTGTTTTGAGCTTAAAGCAATCATTGTGATCCATCAAAACATGGTTTCTTAGTTAGAATTAGTTTGAAGTTACTTTTTTTATTTTTCCTGATTTTAAGTTACGCTGCTTTCCGTGGTTACATCCATTGCATCAGTTTGTTTAATGCATCCCTTTAAGTCTCAAGATGTAATGAATATTGTTACTCTTCCGTCTTACATCACTTTCTTGTCATTTAAACGGTTGATAAAAAAGAGTGATTTTAGCAAACCCTTGTAACTAAGTGTTGTACAATCAATGGACGCCTGTTGTCTTGAACCTCTTGCGCTTTGTCGAACAGAAAGTCCCCTTTGGTACTTGCATGCATAGTTTTTTTTACTACTGTCCATCTTGAACTCCCGGTGTCTAAAGCATTTCACGTTTGCTTGAGTGAAAACATCCTTTCGAACAAACGTTCTTTTGCCCGTCTACTATAATGCAATACTACCATACTGCAATATAAGATTTACAGCAAGCTTATGTTAAAATAAAGCGTAGGACCCTGGCTGCCGAAGACGGTTATGTTTAAAATGCCAGCCAGCCTCTACATAATAGTCTGCATACAGGCTCTTCATTTGGGCAATACAGAGAGGATGCGATTAATGGCGCACGGTCAAAAGCTATGGAATT
>JAEMWC010000155.1:715000-780000 GCA_016490735.1 Pachyseris speciosa
AAGGCTTTCTTTTGAACAGCAGAGCCTTATACAGCAAAATAAAATAAAAAAAGTAAGGTCCTCTTCAGTAGGGTTTCTTTGAATCGTTGGGGTCGGCTAAAAGGTAGACAGGCTCACGGCAAAAGTCTTTTTAAAAAAGTCAGAAGAGCCACATTCTACAGCATAGTAAACACACCCCCACCGAGAGAAGTAAGGCTAAAAAAAAGCGTCTATTTGAATGGTCACGCTTCTAGACTACGAGCAGTCTCTCTTTTTTATTAGTCCGTCGAACAAAACGCGCGAGACACGTAAATGACCACCGTTTCGTCGCTCGATGCTCTCTCTCTCTCGCGGGTGGTTAAATCTGAAGGAAAAAGAGAGGCTGCTCGCAGTCTATCACGTTTCACAATTTCATCCATAGTCTCGATAGTTAGGACCACCTATAACACCAAAATGAAAGTGCTACTCGTCAGACACTTGGTACAATGTTTCATGCAACTTGTCTCGCAATGGCGTTGTGACACAAGTTGCACGAAACATTGCACACTTTGTAACAGCGCCTTTAGTATTTCTGCCTAGAGACTCAAAAGGAAGAACCAGCTTATACAGCATAACATACAGCACCACCGTGAGGAAAGTAACTTAGTTACAATTTCCAGCCACAGACTTAAAGGTGGAATCAGTTTGTACCGCAAAATAAACAGCACCCCACCCCAAGGAAGTACTGCTCAGCAGCTTTCATTTGAATGGTCGCACTCAAGATTTTCAACCAGACTCAAAAGGTAGAATCAGTTTGTACAGCACAATAAGCAGCACTCCTGGAAAATTTCCTTGAGGGGCTTTCAGCATACAGCAGCAAGATAGACGAATAACTTTCGGCACTGATGCCTCTTTAAGACCCTTAAGAATAGGCGGAAATACTTTTTTAGCTTTTATTTATTCAACCGTATATAGTTGAGCCGAATGCAAACCGACAGAAAAAAAAATTGCCTTCTGCGCGTTTTTAACTGAATTGGAAGTGAAAGAACGGGAACTAGGACAACTAATGCCCTTATACAATTTCCTGTATAGACAAAACAACTGCAGTTACACCCACTACGACGCAACGGTAAGCTAGACAACAATACACCCACTGACCGTTAGTCAAAACAAATCATAAACAACTACATTACTAGGTAAAATTTAGAAGTTGTCTCACTCTGAAAGAATTCTTTGTTTACAACATTTGAAAACATTTTTGTAAAGAAAATTTACAAGTTGACAAAGGAAAACGCAAAATTGTTGAGTTTAAATTTTCCTGTGGAAAAATGGCGTTTCGTGTGAACTCTCTTCACTGCGCAATTTCTTGCTTTATACAAGGACATTAACGACTTGTTATCTTTTCATATAAGGTAATTCTCAGAGATAATGAGACAGGCTTTGTGCGAGCTGGATGACTAGTCAAGAACTCTTCCGTACTTCGTCTTAACCTTCCTTATAAAAATTTCTCAGTAGTTTCGTTTCTTCAATCATGAGGCCGATTTTGCATAATACCTTGGAATCTCGATCACTTTTTGTCGCAATAATATCGAAACGTTCGACATATGCCTGCAAAAATTGTTAAATCTTGCTTGAAGCGTTGTACGTAGATGAGTGCCATCTTTCCGTTAAAAGCACAGAAAATGTTACAACAATATCGCCACATCAAAGTGCTGTGAAGAAATACCTTCGTTTCACTGATGTCTTTCAAACAAAACAGACAAAAACGATCAGTACTTATAGACTATCACTTACGGTTTCTCTCTCGAACGCCATCTTGGCTAGATGGGAAGCGAAGAATTACAGCTGAGGGAAAGAAATAAATATAAATAAATACTTTTGTTGCCTCAGCACTGAAAGTCTGTTAACACTTAACAAATAACTTCATTGCGTCAGGGAAAACGTCCAAAGGCTCTCAAGAAATTTAACACCCAATTAAAACTCCGAGAAAGTAGTTTCCGCTAGTGCACGAGACAATACTAAAGATCGTCGTTCGAACAATTTCGTGAACTAAACCTAAATGTGACGATGTGCAAAATTTCCCTCCGGCGTGTAGACTATCACTTACGGTTTCTCTCTCGAACGCCATCTTGGCTAGATGGGAAGCAGATATGAAAAACTGAGAATGACCGTAAACGCGAATGGGAGCAGTTTGTAAGGTGCGGGAAGTTGTTGGCAATGGTTCTGGGGCCAACTTTGAACCCCTATAGGAATCAAATCATCGTATTATGACCATGAATATGTCTTTTACAAGGTCTATGTCCTGAAATTATGTTCGCAACGGCTTGTCTAACCTTCGTCGCGAAGTTATACAGTTATAAGCGACTTTCTAGTAACAGTTTGTGAACGTCGTGTCAGCTACTGAATGGTCTAGTTTTGGACAAAAGCAGCCGGGAATATAGCTTAGCTTTCCGGCATAAATATCCGATACATCTACAGCAGCTCTTTCCGGTCAAGTTGGTGGCACAAACCGAGTGAATAGGTCCTTGGAACTTGAAAAACCGCCCACTCCACTGAGAATAATGGGCTGACGAATATCTCGCTTTCTGAAAGATCACGAACCAAAAACCTTTCCACGCTAGAGCTCGCCTCAGAGCTGAAAGGACAGTGTCTGTTTCTTTTTAAAGTCTGTGTAAAAAACGTTTAACTCAGTTTTTGTTTTTAATTCCAAACAATTCCTTATAACTTGTTTAAACGAAAGGGAGATGAAATATCAACCGGGCGCGAGGCAGCTATTCTCGGTTTTCCTGCAGATATAAGTTTTTTTCACTACTGCTTAAGTAGTGTTCATAACTGCGATGATCAGTCACATATTTAATCATTAATCCGCAGTTCAAATACAGTAAAAACCCGCGTATAAGAACCTGGGTTTTAAGAACCTGTTAGGCTAAAATTTTCATTTTAAGTCCCCTCCACATAAGAACCTATTAAGGCTAAAATTTTTAAGTTAGGTTCTTATCAGTGGAGTTGCTGTAAAAGTGTCCCAAGATTTTCTTGGTATTAACTTTGAAATGGTATTTCAGAGAACTGACTATGAGTTTGTTTGAGCAGATGTTTTGTTAAGGACACACCTGCACTGTACTGCCTTTGGGCATTATGGTATAAATGATTTATTATTTTTATTTTTTTGTATTATGAGATGATATTTATAATATATTTAAATGAAATTCATATGAAAATATAAGAACCTATTTTAAGAACCTTGGTAGTCTAAATTTGCTTTAAGTACCATTTATATAAGAACCTGTTTATGCTAAGTTAACAAATCCAGGTTCTTATACGTGGGTTTTTACTGTATATGATTTTCATACATTCATTCTCATATAGATATAAGTTTGTCGGAACAAAAAAATATGGTAGAATCTTCATAAACTCAGAGACCTGCAGGAAAAGAAATCGTTCAAGTTAACTGACGAAATTAAGTTCAAGTTCTCGTACATTAGTTTACAGCAACATCATCAAGGAAGCTAGACAAGCCCCAGCTCTTTAGTTCGAGTTGGCGAGAAGTTCCGGCAAGTGATTGAAGGTTTCTTTGCTTCAACACAGCTTCTACGGCGGAAGAAGAACGGTTGAAGTCGATTAAAATGCCGGCTGTTCCTTCCTGTGACACATTCGCCCATAAACTCGGTTCTGGCTTTAGTTAGTAAGCTCTAGTAATATTCATCCCCGCCAGTAAAAGCAAGTCCGGGAAATGTTTAATTAAGCGATTCTCTGCCAGGAAGTGCAGTTTAGCTTCGTTTTTATTTCAGTTCACCCATCAGTTCAAATCAGAAACTTTGACTAAATTTCCCAGCAGTTAGAGTGAGGGACAGAATTTCTCACATTTATCGCGGAGCGTTCCACAAAGTGAAGCGTGCGGAGCATCATGCCGACTTCGCCTTGGTCGATAAAAATGCGACCAAAAAAGAACTTGGCCAATATCCAGCCATATTGACCGCACGCTTAGTCAATAACGCAAATGCGCCAAAAAAAAGTCGTTTCTTTCCATCCGAAGTGGAGTAACAATTCTGCTAACCTCTTAGCTAACACTACCGGATTCAACGTTGTAGAAATCTGTTTTAAAACCGGTTAGTTACGTTTATTCGCAAATGGTTAACTACCCATTCGTAAAAATCCAATTGTACGGACTGATCAGTACAAAGAAGAACACACAACTTTAGGAGCGAACGACGACATGAAACTAACTGCCGGAGGACAAAAGTCAGTCAAGATCATAACAGAGTTCGTCGATACTGCACAAACAAGCAAACCGAGTTAAGTTAATCGCCAAATTCCGTACTTCACGTGAGCCGAACTAAACAGTTTGGTAGGTCGACCCAAATTAGTTAAGTTCGCCTGTTGAGTCAACTGAACGAAATTCAACCGACTGGGATACAGTCAGGTAGCAGATATACTACTTATTTGTGATCGACTGTATATGCTTGAATTGCTTGTCTTCGTGATCCTTCGTTTACAACTGCAATAGCCGAAACCTTCAGCCAATTAGATCGTGAGTTCCACGCACGTCGGTAACGTTCTCACTCAGTTTCCCTTTGATTCCTGCCTCGAAACTACAGTCAGTTGGATCGGCACTTTGCAAAAGATGATTTTAGAAGACTTGCTTTGTTTCAAAATACTTCAAGGTAGATATAACTACTAACAATCGCCGACAGGCTTTTCTCGTGAGATGCCGAAAACTTGGAAAAATACTGCATTGTAACGAAACCTCGGCAAACGTTCGTCACGTCGAAGATTTCATGCTCGCAACTTTCAAATGTATGGGAGACATCCCATGTTAAAATATGACCATTCAAATGCAAAATCACTGAGAAGAACTTACATATTGTGATGTTTCTTTCCTAATTCGCATTAAAATAAAATTTAGTGGTTTCTATCTTGGTTTCTTTCTCCCCTTTTGTCCGCTAAGGGTCTTCAGGGAGGGTCTCGAGTTACAGTTACCTTGGCAACGTAATTGGTGTATCTAAACTGATCGGAGAACGAATTCCGGTCGTTATTTGAAAATTCCATTGCAGGCCCACCCAGGTCTCAAGTTCTCTCCTTTCAGTTCACCACAACAAACATCGGCAGTCCGAAGCATACCGAGAATTCCCGACACGCCCACGATCGAAACCGATTAGTAATCATTTAAACTAAAGTAGACACGAAAAGCTCCGGGTTCCGTCACGTTGTGTGGGCAATTTTATTTATTTACTTTATTTATTTATTTCTTTCTATTTGTTCCGCTCAATTAACTTGTAAACATAAAGCGACTGTTCCAGAATTCAAAATCATCCTTCAAAGATCTATAAATTCGTTATTGCATTGGCACGAATGCCTAGAAATTTGAGAATTATCTCACGTTCCGAGTGAATTCGAGACATGGACGGCAGATCTCCGACGATTAAAACTTCGATTTTGGAATCACAAAAATGTCGACGTCATAAGTAGTAAAATCACTTTTCAGAACTTGGCGCTTTTTTACCATTCTTTGAGAAGGGAATTCTGTTCAAATTAACAGCTTCATTGGGCAATGAAATGTACCTTCTTGAATGTAAAGCATGAGCTGTGGTTGATATGTTTGTACTGTTGTAACTCCCATGTAGGCGTGTTACGGTTTGACTTGTTTACAAGGTTAATTATAGAAACTGGCGCCTTTTGTAATAGATGGCTCCGAGCAGTGAAGAATAGCACGAAATAAAAAGAAAAATCAAATCATTTTCAGTGTTTAAACAGGTGGGAACTAAAACTAATTGAAAACTGAGGAATGATTCATTGAAATCTCGTGCTTGTACTCGATTTTCCTGAAGCACAGCTGTCGCACGTCGACAGTGTAAGAAAAATCCTTTATTCCCTACAAACAAGCCTTGTTAAGTCCACTTGATTATAAAAAGAAGTGAATCACTGGTAGCAAGTTGAGTTGTCAGGGTATGTTTTAAACCAGCAAATCACTGAAATGTGCCTAAATATCGCACTTAATTATGAACGTAACTTACTCAGTTATGAAAAGAAACCCTGGAAAATCCAGACTTGAATGTGATTCGAGTCCAGCAACTGAACCTCTGCGATCCCCAGTGCAGTGGTCTACCAAACAGAGCTGGCAAACCAGTTGGGAGTTGGTTTGAGAGTAAGCCGTCTATCTACTTATTGTATTTCAGTGTAAAAAATGTCGCATCTCTTGATCTTAGAAGTTAATTGTAAGTGCTAAATTGTCGCGCAATTTTATACGGTAGTGTTTTGTCTGACCAATAAAAACATGGTCATTATTTTAAGCAAAGCTCATGATGCTTTTTTTTTCAACTTCATTTCACTTCGGGTTACACACGAAATAACAGTATTAAAAACCGAGTTGGTACAAAAGATCATCGCAGGATTTGGATCCGGAAACTCTTGCTTGCCTTAGCCTCTACATTCAATGCCCCCTTCAGTTGATTGTGGGGCGGGCGAAAGACACGCGCGCGAGCGAAGTTGCGAGGAGACTACTCGCAGCCCCTGCAAGAGTGAAGTGAAATTGACAGTGTTGCATCTGTATTCTATGTATATGCGTCGCGGGCAAACTTCAAATCATTGACTTTATATATTTTGTCCGCTGTTATCTTTGAATAAAGGAAACAAGATATAAAGCAATCCATCCGTTGCTGTTTCCGTTCTTGTGTTTTATTCCAGTTTACTTTGTTGAACATACCTTGGCGTTTCTCATTGAGATAATTCATCTCAAAAGACAAATCTAGCCGTAATGCAATCGCATAACAGCTCAATCGCATAAAGTAAGGTTTTACAAAGGGTTGGCTTGACGGTAATTCCGGCGGAGAGGTTTTAGCTTCAGTGCAAACTTTTTGGTGTCAACAACAACAACTACCACTACCACTACCACTACCACTACTACCCTGTACTATTATGCCACTGACTGTGACTCGAGTTCAAGTTATAGTCTCTCGAACCAACTCGGATTTCTAAAATATCTGCTATGAGAGTGAGAATGGTCATGGTTGTACTGATCACTTGCCAAAGCCAACGCTTTTCAATGCACTATCAGATTTAACTTGCCAAATCAGCTTATTCTGAAAGCTGCGATAAGTTATCAAGAAAGTCATCCTGTGTTGAAGGATTGCCCGTATCATCGCTATTCGTGGATCTCAGCCAGTGCTCTTTCCTTTAACAAGAATTTTAGGGCTCAAATTAAAAAGCTAAAGGCTAAGCTAAACGTCAAACAGCCAGTACGTAAATCTCTGCATCTATTTATTTTTAGGGATTCCAAGTGAATGACAGTGTCAGTCACCGCAACATGCGTTCACAGTTACCGAGTAGGCTACGAACGTAAATCTTTCGGTTGCCCAGAATGAAAACAGTGTAGATTGATCGCGGTTTAGCGTTGAACCGCAGCTAAAACTTCAGTTGAATAGACAGCCGATCATGTTCTTAGATGCCGCACCAATTTATCCCGGGCAAATGTTCAGTGAATTTTCCTTATATTCACAAAAGTATGTCCTGAACTAAATGCTGCTAGTGAATACTGCTGGATGAACTGAACTGAACTGAACTATGATACATTGAAGTCGAAGTGTTTCTGGGAATTATAATTCAGTGCACCCTTGTTGGGGAGTATTTCCTCTCTAAGCAACTTAAAACATTGTTCAGTGATTATGCTTTTCAAACCTGACACATGCTTATCGTTTGCTTACGTTGTGAAGACATTTTACTAGCCTAAAAATTACTAGAACTGACGGATTCGGCTAAACTGTCTGGTCATCATTTTATACTGACTTTTAAGTCAGTATAAACGTCTAGGCGTGCCAAACGGTAAAATAAACAACAACCGTACTGCCATAACATTTACCTGAATTTCGGCTTCCTTAGTGTTTAGTGCAACACATCACAAATGCAAACCATCTTCCAGGAAAGTTGAAACATTGGTTTCAAAACAATAACTTTTGCCTTCAGGATTTGTCGTCACTAAAAGAATAACTTCCACTGTTTCGAGTGCTTGTTTTGAAAATTCAATCCTTCGTGCGTCAGTTCATGGATGAGAAGTGAAATCATCGTAAACTCCAATAAACGCGACGGGAACTTATAACCCACGGCTGACGGCGACAGAGAGCTTATATCCGGTTTGGCAGTTCAAACTTTTCATTTTCAATTCGCCGAGGATTTTATCTGTATGACTGAAAACTGAAGCTTAAGATGTTTTACAGGCTTAGCAGAATATATTTGCAGTTGAATTATCAGTGGAAATAAACAAGACGAAACCTATACATGTAAAATGCAGTGGCAACATTTGTACGCTGAGGGAACATCGATATAGTCGTCAAAGTATGTTGAACTTGAGATGACGTATGCCGGCCCTTCTTCCTCTAGCTTCCCACGCAGTCATTTTTATGGGACTCTTATTTCACCTCCTCCCCACTAGTGAGGTGAAATACGAGTCGCCTAAAAACGACTGCGTGGGAGGCTATTCTTCCTCTGTTTAATAATTATTTCATCGACATTATAGAGAAGAAATCAGTGTATTCTTGCTGTGCCTCTTCAATCATAGACCCATCATACCTTCAACCAAATCCATCTTCACTTTTCTGAATGATGAAAGGTTTCTTCTCACTGAAGTATTAAAGGGTTTTAATGGTGGATTAAATTGTAAAGCATTACCTTCCAAGACTGAAGTCTTTGGGTGGCTTTTCGATTCGATCGCACTGTGTCGTTTATTATGCTGTCTGGATAGGTTTAAACTGGCTTACTGTAATTTGTGAAACGAAACGAAATGAAACTCTGTAATTTGCGAAATGAACTCAAAATCTGTATTTTGCGAAATGAGAATCTGGTTAACATTGATATGAAAGCTGTTGGTCAACATTCCTGTTTTACTTATTATTGTTATGTCAGTTTTCATCTTTCAACGAGTTTCGGAGGGTGAATTAAATTCTTAGTGACCTTTCTAATGAAAACTACTGTGCGGTGCCATTTCCAGTGATGCTCATGTTATGTATTTGTACCAAATGGTTCAGAGTTCAGAATAAGGCCAACCTGAACCAAATGGTTTTAAATGAAATGTCCTTTGGTGACACCCTGCTCCATAATCAGTGGATAATGTTTCTCTTTTTTCCGTAGCGTGCAGTACGATTGTGTTATTTACTGATAATTAAATTAATTATTCCTTTTGATTCTCGAGGAAACACTACACCAGCGCACAACGTCCGGAAAATCTGAGCTGTGGAACTAGGAAGTTGTTCGTGTTGTCGCTATGTGAGAAGAATGACTAAGAACCAGTACTTTGTGACTACGATTTTCTGTTATAGTTACTTACTAGTAAAACTCAGATGATCTAGAACAGCCCAATACGCTGTTGTTTGGTACTATTCCTCTTGTACATGTACATAAAATCCCGGGATAAAATGCAATATTTTATAAGACAAAACCCAGCGATTTCTTTTCAATATTCAGTGTTATAGAATTAAGATACGGGAATCTCAGATTAAAAGACAAACACATAGTTTTCCGGTTTCGATTTGGTAACCGTAACTTTACTACAAGTTCGTTCGCTCCGATAAAACAACTTCGAAATTAGCTAATTTAACAGAGATCGGGCCGAACTTGCAGTGTTCAAAGTCTGCAATATATACACAGCACTTGTCTCATCGAAAAAGCCGGTTATTTTGGCGCATAGCAAGAAATGATTCTCTGGTATCTGAATTAATTCATTACAGAAGCGACTGGTACAGAAACAGGAAAATTCTTCAGTAGATAAATCTTCTATCTCTTTCATTTCACAAGTAACATGCCATTTAAAGAAATAACGAGAAGTGCACTAATTCTTTGTGTGTATTTTAGCTCATTGTAGTTAAAGGAGGCTTTGTACTGTGAATTAAATGTTATCAGTTGTGTTACAAACTAGGGATTAGAGTGTTTCTGCTTGCCGCAAAGCCAGGTAGTGGGCCCGGCATGCCTTTGGCCTTCTATGACACAGCTTTGCAATTATATTTCAGCACTTGCCACAATAAAAAAAACAAACTTGATTTTGGCACCCCGCTTCGGCTGCCTTCATTATAAAAAGGGAGTTGAACTCCTCAAAGAATGGAAACATTCCATGCTATAAATTGCAACACAACATTCGGTCTGACAACTAAAAGGTTTAACCGCAGATAACAATGGCTAATTGAGGTGGGTAGAACCAAAATACGATGGAACTTGGGTACCATTTAGACTATACAGAGAGAAAGAAAGTCAATTTGGAAAAAAAAAAAAAAAAAAACAGAGACCAAGGGAGAGACTAGCTAATTTGACGATGATGATTATCGGATGATTTTACCACTGAATAAAACGAGGCAAGGGAAACTGTCTATTGTTTCTGTTTGGTTGCCCTTTGTTCATAACCTTGACGGTGTTATTGCGAATTTACAAGCGAGGAAAAGATCAACAACCAAGCATATAATATTGTTGTTTTAGTGGTTTTGCCCTGAACATCTCACAGCTACAACTCACAAGCATGACAAGGTCACCATGATTCTAGCTAATTTGGCATTTGTGTTCCGTCACCGCGGATCAAGTGCCGTTTGACACTAGAATGAACATTAATTCTTTACAAACTTATCTGTCTTTATAAGGCCACAATGATGAATCCGTTCCATACTGAACTGAGCAAGCATTTATCTCCAGACGGCAAGTATAACAAACGTCTCTTTCTGACGATCGGGCTCAAACTCTTTGTGACGACAGGAATTTTTAGATTCAGTAAAATGCTGACATTTCGTCAAGCAGGAAATTCAGCAAAGTTGTTTGTTACCCGAGTCTAACCGGAAAACCGCAATTGACGTCACTGAGTCTACGGCAGCCCCGCAGGAAACCGAGCTGGCCACGAGAGATCACGAGAACTTCCGAAACCACAACGAAAACAGATTAAAACAAGCCATGCGGAGATAATTTGGGTAAAATGAGTTTGACCCAAAAAGCGGGTTTAATGCTCTTATTAAAAGAGTTTTATTTTTAAATGGTCGAAAGTGAAAGAACGCAGCACGTTTCTGCGATCGGTGACAAAAATAGAGTCGCTACTCCACTATACTCGGTCACGATATTTCGGGTCCTTATTATTATTTATTAGAACAGTGAAATAACAAATTTTCAGAGAAGATAAGCGCCAAAAAGGCATGAAAAATGTAAATATGGCGAGATGGTAAAGGATGGAAAAGATTGAAACGGATTATAAATGACTATTTTGAAAAATTGAGGCTAAACTTTTCAAATTCCAAACACCGTGACGTAGCTCCTTTAACGAGCACATTTTTCTTTGGGTTTTCAATGATTTATTTAGATAGCAAATACTGGGCACTGACAGCAACAAAGTGATTTTGTCTTTCAGGTCATAATATCATTTCCCAAATCGCCCAAATTCGGTAATTATCTGCTAAAGCTCGCGTTGAAATTTTGCCGATAAACAATTAAGAGGATTTTTCTTCTGTGACTTATCTTATCAGTGAACTCGGCACACTCAGATAACTGGCCTTTCTATTTCTAGCTTGCTAGAGCTTGTGTCGCCGCATACCTCACCACGGTGCGATGACAGCTCCCACAATTTGCCCTTTAAGTCGCTGAAAAACTACTTTAAATTTATCTCGATCAGAACGATATGTTTTAAGGATATCCAACGGTTCTCAAACTGCAACAGTACCAAATATCAATGTTGTACGACCACGGTGGCTTATGCTTATAAGGGAATGAATCGCCGCGTAAACCATATAAACATCTCAGCGATATATGCTCCAAACCGTGAAGTAGATTATTTTTGGCTTGCTGTGGTTGACCTCCCCACTTGACCTCAGGCGACGCCCAGTTAAGCCTTTGTTCTTTTTTGGTAGAAAGATAGTTTGTAAACAGTCTGTTCTTCGTGGACCATCGGAAATTGTCAATGACCCCATTCTTTAGCGCGTCGCGTTCGGCAATCTTCGGCTCCGCCTACGAAGATAATACTCGCGCGCCCCCTGCATTGATATCGGCTTTCGACATTCCGATGTTATTTACGGTTTCCTGCCGAGGCATCTCGTTTTCTTATCGGCATCTCGAGCGTGAAAAACGATAGCGATCGATGCTGAGTTAGGAATGCATGATAACTTCTTCGGGATTCTGTAATTTCTCAGCCAAAAGCCAAACGAAATGATTGAAATTTTTGTCGTTCTTTTCGATCTCAATACTCTGTAAACACTGAAGAATTACTTTTCATCTGGTTTAGTAAGTGTTGACAAAAAAAAAGTTTATCCAAGTTTATGGTCAGCAAGTTCAAGTAATGCAACTTTTTCAGTGTTTTCATCGTTGGCTGGTCATTCGCCTTATCGATGTATGCTTTAAGCATGATTATTCATTTGAAACAGGCCTACAAACAGAAGGTTTTAACGGAGAGTTAAGTTAGCGTTATTTTTCTAATCATAAAATTTTTGATAATCGTTGCATTTCTTGGAGAGGAATATCTTTCCAGTCATTTTAAGGCCAATCCGTTACATTTTGCGGCAAGTAACGGATTAGTACTGGGCTCGTTACGCCTTTTTTCAATTTACGGTAGTGGGCGCCCTCCGTAGGAAGTTCACATTGGTCACATTATCTCGATGAACTCCGTAACTTCCTCGGTAATTAAAGGTAGATATGGAATATTGAAGTCAAACATATTGTTACAATATTTTAATACAGGAACAGTCGATGTAAACAACGGATAAAATTAACTCTGTCTATTTTGATAAACCAAACCCCAGACGTCCTTCTATTTATTACACAGTGGTTGTTTCGACTCGCCGAAATTTTCGCTCTGTGCTGGGTAAGAATGTAAACATCATGACTGCAAATGCTCTGTTTTGAGCCCAAATAAGAACTGTAAAAGCCCGCAAATTGAAGATGAAATTTCTGTTGACATATGCTTATTCTTGGAATGCTTTTTCTCCCAGTTATATTACAAATCTTTGATAAGCAAGTATGATAAACAAAAGCTGAGTAGAACGAAACCCTTTTTTCTGGCGACCCGACCTTTCGATATCATTTGATCGTCCTATTGATAAACACTTGTGACGTCATACTCGTCAGAGATCGCCACTTCCCGATTTGGTCATGTTTTTCCGACGATGTGAACCATAACAATAATTTTCCCACGATCCGACAAACAATACGATGTTTTGGTTGAGTGACTTGATTATTGTCAAATTCCCCTAAGGAATAATCAGGTGTTCTCAGAGCGTTAAATTGTAGTTTTGAAAGCAACCGAAGGTTTAAGCTGCGTGAAAATGCCACAATAAAATCACGGACATGCAGCGTTGGATTCTTCGGAAGAGCCAAAGATCCCCGATGGAATGCAGATTCGTGGAATCTTCCAGCACGGAAATGATCTGTCAGTCAAGCGTGCTGAAATTACAACTTGCCATTGTCTTCCAATGTGTTTATTTTAACAGACAAAGGATTCATTTCAAACGTCAACTTTATAATAATCAAGTTGTTTTGATCGCTCAGAGAATTACTCTGCCATCAGCTGTCAGCCAATCACATTGCACAAAGGTTACTGATGATGACCCCCGACGACTAATTGCTGTCCATTGACGTCATCAAGAGAGGACCTTTTTTAAATTAGCGAGCTCTGATTGGTTGATAGCGAGACCCAAGGGGATACCGATTGTTTTGGTTGAACCGCAAGGAGATTTGGCCGCCAACACGCCTACATTTGCCATATTTGGTAACGAAGAAGTCGAGAACTTAACGCGAGCAAGCATATAAAGCAATGTCCTCGCTCGATTCAAATCAACATCAGATCGGAAACCGAACTGAACAGTAAGAAAGATCACAACTGGGAAACAGCCAAAACAACGGCTAGTGGGACATACTCAATTATCTGATTACTCACAGCTGAGAGACAAGTCAGGGTATTTTACACCAATCAAGTCGTCATGGCCCTCGCCAGTTTACCCGTATCAGTCATTCAGGAGGCAAGGACAGTCATTGAAGGCACTTCTGAATGCGACTTGGCTACCACTGTTCACAACTTTGTGAGGCCGTCAGTTCCTAGCGCGCAGTTCACGACTATGGCTAGACTCGACGAGGTGCAACAGGTAGGTTGATTATTTAATCATTATCTTTGCGTGCGGAGTAAGCGAATTCCTTTAGTTTGGCCGCGGAATATATTCTTCGCGCGACATTGAAATTTGCTGCGCTAAACAGACACAGGAATTCACTGGAGCGTAACTGTGTAAAATTGTTTGCCTCGAAATTTTCTGGCGATTTTGTGAATCGAAAACGCGTGAAAAGTATTCGTTAAACTTTCATGTGTTATCGGGACGTAGGACGGCGTTCGATGAGAAGTGATTGAACACCAGTGGTTACAATTATCTTTTGATCAAATGTTCAGCACGCTTTATCAAATTGAGCGAGTTGTTTATCGCCTGTTCCTTTTCTCTCTCGTGTTAAGTTCACTAAAATATTTAATTCTTGAAATTGATTTAGTTTTCGATACAACTTTTTGAGTAATCTAAAGGCATGGAGCGATGAAACAACATAAGTCACGGTGAAATCAACAACTTGGTAATTCACACGCGCACGCAAGATACGCCATATTTGACAAATCGATGTGACAATTTTGTTCGATCAAGTTTTAACGTCGAATTATTTTCTTTCTCCAGACGATGAGGGAAATGGAAAGATACCTTCAATGCACAGCTCCTTCACCACTGACAATGAGTCCGCTGATTACAAGAAAGAGAAAATTTCGACGCGAAAGCGCCAACGTTGTGAATGATTTCTTCACGTTTGACGATGACTCAAGCGACGACTGTGTCATCGTGGAGAACAACAACAGCGTGAGCCAATTGCCAGTCGTGCCAGAGAAAGTTTTCGTGTCGGATGTTGACACATTCACTCTTCCTCATCATGCGTTTTCGAACACTACAACAATTACAACGATCAACCCAGTCCCTGTTAACGTCGTAACAAGCAATATGCACCTTGGAACCGACAACCGCACGCAGTACTCACAACTGAAGATTGTTGAACCGCCTCGCGATTATACGGTGATATATCCTCCAACACCACCGAATTCCAACCCCGGATCCCCGGAGATGGCGACCCAGCAGATCTACCTTGGACCTTTAGGCCCACCACCACCGTATACTCCTCCAACGGTCTTGCTGCCGCACCGAAGAGGTTCACCTGAACTTCAAAGAAGAAGGATACACCACTGTGAACACCCAGGCTGCAAGAAAGTGTACACGAAAAGCTCGCATCTCAAGGCTCACATGAGAACTCATACCGGTGAAAAACCGTATAAATGTACCTGGGAGGGATGCGAGTGGCGGTTTGCTCGCTCAGATGAGCTTACAAGGCATTACAGAAAACACACGGGAGCCAAACCATTCAAATGCCAGTTCTGTGACAGGGCATTCGCTAGATCAGATCATTTGGCGTTGCACATGAAGCGCCATCAACCGCAGCAGCAGTCTTGAGCGAGAAAGAACAGAATCTAGAACACTATGAGCAATGGTTTGGCATTAATGCCTTATGTTCTGAACTCAGAAACTTGTGAACATTGTCATTGCAAAGTGGAGAAAGCGAGTTGATCACTGTTGTTCATTAACTGACTCGGCAAACCAGTCAGAATTTTAATGGTCACATCTTATAATTTCGTTCATGGAAAACTACGCGACTCTACAGAGAGGGAAAGACTTTAAGAGATAGTGAAAAACTGATGATTATTTTGTCATGACTTATGACTTTCTTGTGGTTTATTTGATGTTTCAATGTTGAACATGATCCAAGGTTTTGTTTTAAAAGCCACAGCGAGGAAATGTCATGAGAGCCTAGCATTTCAAATAAGCAAGAGACCAGATTTATATTTTCTAGTGCTTAAAACAATACCTGTACTTTGTATAAAGATTTAACATCCGTCACAACTTCCCAAAGAGCAAACCTCCGTGAAAAAATATTTTCTGCAAAAGAAAACAACTGTACATAAGATTTTTGTCAAAAGAAAAAGAAAAGAGATGTATTTTTATGTAATGGAATTTTTAGAGGTTATATTTATATGGTACTTTGTTATTTTATTCAAAAGACGAGTCGACTATGAAAAAATTAAAGAACGGTTGGAATTTGAATTTTACCCGTTGTTTGCCTGTTTTGTACGATAGTGGAACCATAAGAGGGAAAAATAAGCTGTTATCCGTGCACCTATTCTTGACTAGTACCCGAGCGATTTGCGGTCTTTGAAAATCTCCTGTCAAAATGATATAATTGCATACTCGCCTCTACTCTGCAGGGGTTGTCTGTTAGACTTGTTGCTCAATACATCAAAAGCAAGAATTACTGCACGCAATGTCTGAATGGTTCAGAAAAAAATATGCGTTTGATGAAAACATTCACTAGCTCTAAAAGGTTGCAAAACTGTCATCGCCATGGGAAGTGTTGCTTCAGAGCGTTTATTTCAATGGCCCGGCAAATTTTACAGAGAATTTTATATATATCAACGGAGGCGAAATCTTTATAATCCTTCTTTACAAGATAACAGAACTACACTACTATACAGGGAAATTAAATGCCTAGTTGGTTTAATTTTAATTGTCACCTTGAGGTTTTTTAAAGCAAGAACTCCAATTCATCAAATTTGAAAGGTCGTCTTCTCGACTGATAGAGGAAAATGGCCGAGAAAGGATGAGAAATTCTACCGTACTGATAAAACTTAAAAACTCGGACTGTTTGATATCGAGGAAGAAAAGATTTCACGAGATATCAGATGCTTAAATTAATTTTGAGAGTTTTTTAATATGAGCAAATACACTTGTTTATGTCCCCGAAGGCATCCATTTCGGTGGCATCCTCGCCGTTTCATTGAATTAAAGTTATAAAAACCCTTTTCCTTAAGGCTTAAGAGCATGTTTAAACGCACAAGTCTCATGACATGATCACGCTGCAGGTTAAATTTCAGTGGGTGATTTCTTGTCAGTTGTAACGTATTTGGTTTTGCGTGTCAGTAAAAAATGGGTCAGTTAAGAAACGAGACCAAAATCACGATTTCAGTTCACGAAAGTGTTTCCCAGCCTTGCTATTTTAACGAATTCAGTTGGATTCAGTAAAAAATACACTGGCGTTTAACAAAACGTCTGCTAGTGTGTATTTAGTCCCCTTTTCTTATCTGTGAACGAGAAATACCGGTAGTTCGGGTAAATAAACATTTTATTGTTAATTCTTGTCTGCAATCATGAAGTCTCCCGGTTATCAAGTTGTTTGCGCGGGAGCGAGTGACAGGGTAAATAAACTAAGCTCACTGAAACTACTTCCCCATGGAACAAGTGATATTTCCTTTGCTTCGATTTGGTGGGCGCTCGTTTATCTAACGAACGACTTCCTTTCATTTGAGAGAACAGATAGCGCGTAGCGTCAGCGTAGTTTTAGTGAAGTGAGTGGGTGGCGAAGAGTTCTCTGTCATGTAATTATACTTGCTCTACGCCGGGTCTACGTATGAGTGAAAGGGCGCCAGACTCTGCTAAAACGATATGTGTAGATAAAATTAAAAAAAAAAAACAGTCTGAAAGAGAATGTTCATTAGTTTCATTCCCCACAGAAAGAGAAGACGTATAGCAAACAGGCGAGTTGCCGTGCCTTCAACGTTGGTATAGAGCGTCTAAATTCTTAAAACAGAAATTCAAGTCTTAACACTTAAGTTGCACCAGTAAAATTGAGAGAGAAAAAAACACAGCTGCTTAACGCTTCCTCGTGAATTTAAGTGACAATTTCCGACGGGTAGTCATTTCATACTCAGTTGCAACCCTTGAAGTCCGACAACAGTCTGACTATTAGATGTTTAATTCATTTTATACTGAAAAAAAAAAAGAAAAATTGTGTTTATTGAATTCTCAGGACAGAACTTGGAAAAGGAACAAACTATTAATCCGCTCCGGATCAGACCGATTGGCTATTTCTAACCCAAGATAACCACAATTATTGCCTCACTGTTATCTATCTTCACCTCGATGAACTTCTGCTCGACATTTATTGGAGTCACCGATAAACTGTAGCGAGTTCCTTATCACCTTTGAAGTCGTTCGCGAAGCGGACGCTCACGACTGCACCAACCACTGAACGGACGTTCTCAGTTTTATCTTGAATATCAGTAAAATTATAAACACATCGCTAACTTGTGTAATCTAATTTCCGCCAATGAATGAAAAAGAACAAAAAGCGACTGGACAATTATACACGTTTTGTTATTGTGCCTACGCCCCCACATTTACCGTGCCTGAATTTCAGATCTATCCGGGCAAATCGCTGACTGTCATTATCCAAACTGACATAGACGTACGGTGCAATAGGACTACGCTGCGGCGTCCTCGTGTCCTCTCTTAGAATTTTACGACCCTTTATAGAAATGAAGTAAAGGAACTTCGACGAAGTTATAGATTGGATCGACTCTTTTAGGGAGACTGGATCGGCTGTTTAGCGAGGAAACAATGTTATGTGTAAAGATCGCCGACAGGTAACAAAGAGGTAACCGCAGAAACTTAGAGCAAAAAGACGTATTCCAAGTCGACCGCTTTTTAGTGCTCAAGGAATCCTTGTTTTGATCGACAACACTGTGCTTTCACAAATAGCGTAACTCCATGTAGTCTTCTTTATAGAACGGCGTGCCCGAGGAGCTGCAGTGAAAACCAGAACGGTCAGGCTCTTTTTATTTTGTCCCCCTGTTTAAGAAGCAGACGGTTTGGTTTGAGTGAACGCACATGTATGTATAATAGGCCAGTCGCGCCCAGAATGCTACAGACTAATACGAAAATGTTTATAAACTGTAATAATACATTCAGCCTGTTGGCCTTATCATCACTGGGTTGCATCATACACTAATTATTTAGTCCACTAGATCAGAGCAGTAGGCGTGAATTTACTTGACTGCTTTTGGAATACTTCAGTTATCACTTGTTAAGAAAGCCGGAGATTCAGGCTCTTTTATAAAAGACACTAAAAAGATGGGAATATTCATTCGGGAATCAGCGTTACCCGAAAGTTTGACTCACATTCCTTAAAAGGGCAAAACAGGGATTTGCTTCGTGGGATGAATCCGGCTATCTGTCTCTTGAAGTGGTGCTGGTTCTAAGTTTAGCTGGAGAGGGGTCCATGTTAGAAGAGAAAAAACGAAGGATAAAGTACATACAGGAACAAGGACCAGTTCCTCGAGCCCTTCTCAAAAAAGTCTCTGTTTTGAAGTAGTTGTTAGAGTGCTTGATCCAAGAGGCATTACCGAGTATGATTCGATTTATTAAATGACACTGAATGAAGTGCAAACAAACTATCTTGTGATCATTTGTTCAATAATTTCAATTCACACCCAATGTTTAATGCCTAGGAAGTTCAGTGACGATCCGCGGCGACATCGTTTCCTCTTCCTGGAGTTCTTCTTTCCTTTTGTACATGAACAACCCTGGCCACGTCAATTTGCAATTAGGTTAAGTGCACGAAAGCCTTAAATTCTGTACACTTCTGAGCAGAAGCTCAAACAGATTAAGACAGTTGAAGGTTGTGAGAAACTGGCTTAGAGAAATATGATGCTTTTTATTCGCTCAGTTGCGTGGGCTTGTTTATAACAGGGGCACCCAACGATAAGTTTCGGTAGATATCTGTTCGGTGGAGGGTAATTCGCCTTGCACTTTCGGCGTCGATTAAAGAGTGCACTCGGATTTTCGTAACTAAAACGTGGCCTAAAAGATTCGAAATTGGGAAATCATAGCCCCTGAAGTTTTCGAAAAGGTCGTAATTGCTGTTTTTGACAGTCAAAAAGGTCAGCTAGCATTTTCGGAAAGAAAATAGTTCTCTACAAAGTTCGTGGAAAGTTCATTTCAACTTGCATTTTCTCAAAGGAAGATTTTGTTCCCTAAAATTTTCGGGCAATTAAAATTTCAGCTAGGGAATCCGAACAGATAAATTTCTTCTAGCTTATGAAAACATCACTTTAAACAGACTTCAAACACCATAAGGCACCCCAAAATGCCTTTCTATAGCTTTTGGTTGATTTTGCTCGTTGGGTGCCCCTGTTATAAGTTTCGCGACATTTTCAGCTTTAGTTTAGCAGTTCGCAAAATTAATCTGCAAGAACTGAGAACATGCAAACTAAGGTGTTTCTTCTTCTCATCATTTGCCACTTTACAAAGAGAGGTAAACTCTCTATTTTGTAATATTTTGGCTGGCGTTGCCGGCAAATATTCACAAAGAAAACAAAGAATTGGAAGCCTTGAGCATGTTGCTGACTTTGGCAAAATCAGTACGTGACTTGCTCGAAAGTTTTCGAAACTTAGTTTTTGTTCCTGATATTTTTCCGCAATTCGAAGCTCTACAAAACCTTAAAAATGCATATAAGTGTTAATGTATCATTGTCAATACCAATTAAAACAGAAAAAGAAGGGAAATTTAACGACAAATGAAATCGTACATGTTTTAGTTACAACCGATAACACGTTGCAAATATAACCGCTTAAATTAGATCATCAACCGCATTTAATCTGTATCAGTGGAAAGACGAGGGAGGGTTTTAAGTGGATTTGTAGTATAGTGCGGTTTAGTTAAGCCACAAGCAGGTTTTCATTCGATCTTATCTGGAAACTCTGGCTAGGGTAAATTTTTTTGTATCCTGGCCTTGAAAATAACGCAGAAAATCGTTGCCTTCACTCGGTCATTTTTCAAGCGCGAGGTATACACATCTGAGACATGCAGAAGTTTCCTTATGTAACAATAGGAAACTTAATGATACCACAAGCTACTTCACGCAGGTCAGCTGTAGTGCTCACCATTTCCAAAATTAAACTCCGTTAGTTTTGGATATTTTTTGAATACAAAGAGTTTTGCCTGCGTAGTTTTCACATCATGGCTTACGCAAATTGATTTAACAAAACGATCGACAAACGCCAAGGTTATTTTGGCCCGTGATTGCTGGTAACTCGTCACTAAACTTTGTACTCCGCTAACTGGCACGTGACTTGTTGAATATCAAGGAAATTTTACCGACCATTTTCGTGATTTTTGCGTGATTTTCGCTCTGATCTTATTAAACTCAGCCAAATACGAAAAAATAACGGTTTTGTTTTCTGCGGTGGTACTACTGGTCAAGAAATATTTGCAGTGGCGAGATTTCAGTGGTGGGCTGTCAGAACACTGGGTGTACATTTCAGACGTGACTGAGATGATGAATGCATCAGCTCTCTGTAATTAATTTTGTAGAGACGAAAGTTGTGTAGTTAAAGTTAAACGTTTCAGCCATGCATGCAAGCCGATTTTTCCGCCGTCATAAATTTGTCATAGGAGAAATGAATGGGGTGGTGAATCGACATCCGCTCCAACTAGCACTGGTGACGGTTTGAAAGCAAAAAGACAATATTTTCCCAAAAGTTGCCGCGAAATCGGCTCAAGAATACGCTGTAAACAACGTTAAGCTTGAGGCATATAAACAACGAACAATGAGGTAGTGTTATATTGTGCTCAGTCCTTTTTACCGAAGCGAGCACTTTATGATGGCCTCATTAATCACGTATAACGAGGATTCATAAACCATTAAAGTTGTTTTTGTCATGCATGGGTAACTATCTAAAGATACCATGAACGTTTCACAGTTTTCACACTTCTAAACGACATCGTCCAAACTCCACAATTTCTTTTCATTTTCGTTTATACTAACGTTAAAAGCTAGGTTCATCACGGCGGCTGACAAACAAAGAAAGTTGGCAACGTTACTCCACCAAGTGATCTAAAAATAATTTATACCAAAAATGTATTTTGTAAACAAGCAATACAGCTTCCGAGGACACGTATTCAAGAGATTAATCAGCTTTTATGGCAAAGAAAATACAACTTTTGAGTGGTTGAGAGAAGCGATATTGACAGACTGGTTGCTAACGAATGTTAGCACGCTTGAATGAGACAATTTATAGAAGGTAAAACGGAGATACAAGGCACAGACAAAGGACTTCAGAAAAACTAGAGACAAGAGAGCGAACTTTCATTCTTTTATCGTTTCCTTTGAATCAAATTTGAGCACAAAAATATTGTTAAGTCGATATGGTCGTAAGGTATATCGCGATATGGGTAATCGGTTAGTACAAAGTCGATCATGACTGACTTGAAGAGGTCTCTCCGGCAGACGCTCGAAACTGAAGAAAACTGTTTCTTTCAAAAGAAACACTCTTGAATCTGATGTATTTTCAAGAAAAAGAACCGTTAACGAATTTTTAAAGCTGGCCGGCAAAGCTTAGCAATGAAGCCTAGAAAATCCACATATTCATAACTGACAGAGGATTCTTCGTCAAATCTCGAATATATCGGCTAACGTGAGGTTTTCGAACACGTACAGACAATTAACTTTGAGACATTTTCGCGGTCTCCGACGACGAACAAGCCAAAATTAATTCCTGGCGCAAAACTAAACGCTCTGAAGTCAATGATCATGCCAATCAAATGTTTTTTTTTTTTGTTTCTTTTTTTACTTTGTTTGTGTCTGCACGCAAGAGAACCGCAGTGTCAAAAATCGTTAACCTTTCGCTCTAGTTTCATTTCAACTGAAGCGGCAAATCGTGTCTCATGACATGCAGCGGTATTTTGCAACTGAAAAAGGAATAGTTTTTATGGCTATCCGAGTTGGAAATAGGCTTTTCACTTTGATAAACAGGGATTACTCATTGACAAGAAGTTTCATTTCCGCAAAATCTGAAGTAACCACAGATTAAAACAGTCACAAACTTTGGTAGCGAGATTGGTGTTTTACTCCCCGCTTTCACACAGCTGTCGCCTGAAAGCAAGAGTCCGAAACATTTAGGCCCCGGGAGTTTTTCAGTTTTCCCAGAATCTTTCATCAGATTCTCACTGCTTCTTCTGAAGACTTTTGTTATGCAGCGTGAAAAAGAAACTTTGAAACTTAAAAGACTATTTTTCCTCTTTGTTTGTTTTTTTCCTCGGGTAAATTAATAACAAATGATGATAACGGTTAGAGCGGAAAGGATTGATAAATTCCTAGTCTACAAGGCTGATGTGGCTTTGAAGTCATCCTTTTCATATCATTGGTGCTGATAAATCAACCACGCCATCCTCCAAGTGCCATCATTCGTTAGCCAAAAGTCGGTGTTCTGTTTTGACAATAAACTACATATTTTATTTACGACTGTCATTTACTGCGCGACGATTCACTGCCCGAATTAATAAGACGTGGTAACAGCACTGAGTCTACTGGGAAGAGAGGGGTCTTTTTCATCGGCTTTGAAGTTCACTGTGTAGTGTAGTCTTGTACTACACGCATTGATAACAGAGATACTCGAAACCTTAAGTGTACCGCGAACGAAATATAGGAGCCAATATTGCAGCAAAACACAACGGTTACTCTCAACCATCTCAGCTGGGGCTGTTGATTTGGGAAGTTGACCGGGCAGAAACTGTGACTGTAAGCACGTGGTTTGCTGTCGAGAGAAGAGTACACGGTGCATAAAGACACCTTGATGCGGTGCCAAAGTTCCGTCAAACAAGAATAAAATTTGAAAGCTTATTAAACTGAAAATATCAATTCACAAAAACAAATAGTAAGACGTGAAACTACAATACTGTTCAACATCTCTCTTATCAGGATGTTCACCCTTGGATTTTATCTGTGGACGGAAAAGAATTGTTAACCGGCATGATTTTTGATTTTTGATTTTTTATTGATTTTTTTGATTTTAGTTTGTATAAAGATTGCGTCTTGATTTTCTCAGCTTGAAAGGTACGTGTCACGTGCCAATGGTTCCCGAAAGCATCTGTAGTAGTGACCCAGCGGGATATGCACAAGAAGAGTCAATATTCGAGTCATCATGTACACGCGTGCGGCTGCATGCAATTGATTATAGGGATTTATGTTGGCTTCTGCGCAGCGAATAATATCAAGCTTATTGTTGAAAATCAGAAAAGGTTGAATTACATTGATATTAATTTCCATAGCATGGTCCATTAACCATTCTGCCTTGCGACATACTTTTAATAACCTATCACAATACTTTTTCTTACTTCTTCGTAAACTCTTCAACTTTGAAATAAAACAATGAACACAAAGAAGTCCGATGAGTAATCCAGGTCCTCAATCGATTCTTAAAACGTAAGCGGTAAACTTATGATCAGTATTCTTTGTTCTTTAGTTTTATGGTACACAATGCACTGCAGTGTCATGAAAGCATCGGTACCACGTTTTGACTAATGGTTTAAAGTGGCTCAACTTCAGTGGTAGATTGGCGGTTTGCGGTTTACGAAAATAACCCTCCGAACAAGACCGGGTTACTTTCGTGCGTCATAGGGCTCAAAAATTGCCAACGGGAAGTTCTGTATTTTAACCACGTCGCCGCCGAAAAACATCGAGTGCCGAATAAAGAAACAAAGGCAATTACGATGACGCAACCGGAACGTCTCGGAGAAACTTCGAGACCAGCCGGAACGTGCCGATGTTTCCGCGAAGATTATAACGTCATCGACCAATATTTCAAATGGTCTTTACAGCACGTTGTTGGGAGACACACGTAACGTTTAACAGTTAATGATATTGCCTCAGCTTTCAAAACTTCGCTTTGAGCTAGCGCGCGTCACGGCTATTTATGACTGGAAGTCAGAAAAAAACAAAACAATATTCCACGTTTTTGATATACCGTATAAGCTCTATTAATCCCCCCTCTTTATTAAGCCCCCCTCTCTAATAAGCCCCCTGTTTGGAAGTCGGTTTTTGTAATACGTCCCCCCTCTCTAATAAGCCCCCCTCCCCCTTTTGGGACATGAAATTTTGTAATTGGTCCCCCATATTTCCTCTTGCGAAATCACCTTGATGTGGCCCAGTTGGTTTGTTTTAAGCAAATATACACTCAAACACGTAATACTGTTGGCTGCTCTTTATTAGATAATAAAATTTCGCTGTAGCTGTTTGAGTTTTGTACCAAACTGACTGTTTTAAGACGAAAACAAAGTGTTTAAGATTTGAAATAAGCCCCCCCCCCCCCCTTCTCTAAGAAGCCCCTCGTTAATGAGACCTGAAATTGTTACTCAGTCGGTTCAGATACCTATTTTTTTAGTTACACTGTATAATTTTATTGACAAAAAGCTTAAAATACGATCAGAGATAAAGAAAATTGTGAGCAAATTCTCCGACACTATGGTGGTGGGGTCCGTGGGGATGGGGGTTGGAGGTGCATAGGACGACTCGGATGACACGACAATCGTGTTCTTTTCCAAGTGACCTTTCCCGTTTTCGGAATGAATGGAATAGTATTCCATTCAGTCTGAAAAGATTACGGTTCACACGGAATACGTAGAATGCTGAATCGTGCGCGGACCGCCAAGCACCGGAAGTCAGGTTCGAATGCTCGGTTCAGACTATTCTGAGCGCATTTCTCAGGTCACTTTCGCCAAGAGTATTCAGTTTGTTGTTGTTGTTGTTGTTGTTTTTTTGTTTTTTGTTCTGGAAAAACCTCATTCCACTTATTTTCTTATTCCTAAACCGAAATAGGAATAAGCAGAATAGTCCCAAAGAAATGCGCCCCAAATCAACAACTTTCATATGCAACTTTCATGCGCTCTACTTTTAATTTTGTGAACAGGATTCTTCCGCCTGGATTCTCTTGGTAAAAGAAAACAAACAAACCTGGAAAACAGCATCCAGACTCTTACATTGTCATCTACAAGAAGTTTATTTATTTATTTATTTATTTAGTAACTTCCATTTAGTGAAAATGACATTATCAAAAAAACAATTCACTAAATGAGGGACTAACGAACAGACTCGAAGTCCCAGCGAGGTCAGCCCCCATAAATATATACTTATACAAAAACATACATGAACAAAAAACTGTAAAAACGAACGATAAAATCCGACGTTTCGGAGTAGTCATGACTCCATTATCAAGGAAAATATAAACGAGATCATGCAAATTACAGCATTTAAAGCGATTCTGGCGCGAAAAATTTAACACAAGAGGGTGCGAAGATTATAAAAATACTTTCGCACGAATGGAGTCTGATTGTACGTTGAGATTTGGCTTTAAAGCTCTTATAAAAAGCATTTCGTACACTAAGCAGTCAAATTTAGTTTTGCATTTCTTAAGCACTTGGAAACGCTTTAGCAGGTCCTGAGGCATTGTTCCGTGCATGTTATTGTAGTGTTTGGCAATGGCGGAGGATTGTTTGTGTCCTTTCACACGATTATGTAAATACACACCACCATCCAGCCCGTCTTTGTGAGCCGGAAAATTGAACAAGAACTTAATGTCAAAGAAACAAAACCACCAATTGTAAATCAGCAGTGTGTTGTTAATGGTTTTCAATGTGACCTGTGCGATGCGGGTTATGTAGGCTACACTATGGCAAGCCGTTGCTGCCAAAAGCCTATCGAGTTGTAAATCCTGGTCCAAATGTCTTTCAATATCATCGAGTTAGAAAAGTTACATGGTCAGTTTTGAAATTGCATGGTCGAGTTCTGGAGAACCATGATTGAGTTGCATTTTGAAAGTTTGAGTTCTCGCTAGCGAGTTTTTATATTCTCGCTAGCGAGTTTTCAATTTCTCGCTAGCGAGTTTTTAAATTCTCGCTAGCGAGTTTTCAATTTCTCGCTAGCGAGTTTTTAATTTCTCGCTAGCGAGTTTTCAATTTCTCGTTAGCGAGATTTTAAATTCTCGCTAGCGAGTTTTCAATTTCTTGCTAGCGAGTTGTCAATTTCTCGCTAGCGAGATTTTAAATTCTCGCTAGCGAGTTTTCAATTTCTCGCTAGCGAGTTTTTCAATTTCTCGCTAGCGAGTTTTTCTCAATCGTGCGCAAGCGGAATATGCGGACGGATGTTGAAGACGGTGGAGGAAACTTTAGACCATAGAGGGAAGTTGAAGGCCGCAAATGGAAGCCGTAAATTTCGCAATTTTGAACGGTTGTTTTCTTTGAGGGCTCAAACTGGAGGGATTTAAGTGTACCAATATTTCATTAAGCCAGAGAACATAATGCAAACAAGACGCTCTATGAGCTTTTACCTCTGACACCTTGAACACCTTGCGAAGTGCAGAAGTAGACATACGCTAAAACCGACTATCGGTTCGAAAATTGATCAAAGGGCCCTTGAAGCCAGCTCATTCACGTAGTGGCTAAGTGCATGCATTCGGGTATTCATTGTTGCTGTAGTCTGATGCGATTTCAATACAGGTTTACAACATGAGGTGAAGTAGTTAGGCAGAGCAGCTTGTCGATTTCTTTCGACAAAGTGACACAAATATTCTTTGTCGGCTGGAATTTAGTTGTGATTCAGTAATTTTGCATATCTTGCACTGTAAAAAACAATGAAAGTCTTCAGGATCTAGACTTGTTCAGCATCGCATGTCACGAAAGGACTTTTAATGCACCTTCTTTTTTCCTTCAAAACCTAGGAAAAATTATGTTAAGCCACTGTAAATTTATCATAGTCATAATAGTTGAACGATGCCAACACTGATGAACTTTGTTGTGCGTCCTGCAACACAAATAATGCTTGACTTAATGGCAAATTTTGATAATGATCTTTTTCTTGTCACGTACTGGCGCCACGGAGTCTGGCTTGTACCGTAGTTCATTTCACTAGTAAATCAGTTTAAAATTACTTTCGATCCGTATTAAAGCGCGGGTCAGACACTGTACTTCTCCTGAGCCGAACTTAATTACAGTTTAGGTCGACCCAAATTAGTTACAGTCATGAAACGATACCACGATTACAAATAATACGGCGAGGCTGAATTATAACAGTAAGTGGGAGCCAGTGACATTATTTTAGCATAGCCAACTCCGAAAACAGTTTTACGTGATTCACTCGTACAAAAACAAACATGCATTGAGCGAACCCAAAAGCAAACCATTTTCATTTTTCAAGCGGATTGTTTCCGAGAATCAGAAAGCGTGCGTTCGACTTCTGCACTTCACAAGGTGTCCAAAGTGTACCGAGTTAACGCTCACAGAGCGTCTTGTTTGCATCATGTACTTTGGGTCAATGAAATATCGGTACACTTAAACCCCGCCAGTTCGAGCCCTCAAAGAAAACAACAGTTCAAAATTGCGAAATTTACGGCTTCCATTCGCGGCCTACAACTTCCATCTATGTTTTAATTAAAGCTTCCGCCACCGTCTACAACATCCGTCCGCATATTGCGTTTGCGCACGATTGAGAAAAACTTAAAAACTCGCTAGCGAGAAATTGAAAACTCGCTAGCGAGAATATAAAAACTCGCTAGCGAGAACTCAAACTTTCAAAATGCAACTCAACCATGATTCTCCAGAACTCGACCATGTATGTAATTTCAAAACTGACCATGTAACTTTTCTAACTCGATGATATTGAAAGACATTTGGACCAGGATTTACAACTCGATAGGCTTTTGGCAGCAACGGCTTGCCATACTACACACGCGGACATTTACATCATCGTGTGAAAGGACACAAACAACAATCCTCCGCCATTGCCAAACACTACAAGAACATGCACGGAACAATGCCTCAGGACCTGCTAAAGCGTTTCCAAGTGCTTAAGAAATGCAAAACTAAATTTGACTGCTTAGTGTACGAAATGCTTTTTATAAGAGCTTTAAAGCCAAATCTCAACGTGCAATCAGACTCCATTCGTGCGAAAGTATTTTTATAATCTTCGCACCCTCTTGTGTTAAATTTTTCGCGCCAGAATCGCTTTCAATGCTGTAATTTGCATGATCTCGTTTATATTTTTCATGACTACTCCGAAACGTCGGATTTTATCGTTCGTTTTTACAGTTTTATGTTTTAAGATACATAAACAAATACTAATAATTAACTGGGACTGGGACTGGTGACTGGGAGTTCAGTTAATTGCTGTTAAAAGTGTGATGCAGTTGCTGTAGTGCAACTGTTAATGTTAGTACAGGAAAAAAAAAGGAGAGAGGAATGGTTGGGGAAATGGTGATGAGGTGTGGGGGAACCAGGGTAGGGGGAGGAGACGCGGTTTGGTCAGCTTTTGTTGGGTATCCTTCAGAACACCTATACTTCACAAATTAATGTGATCAAGTAAGCTGAAGCCACTCTAAGGGCACTAAGGCCACAAGGTAGCGGGCATTACCCCTTAAATCTACCAAAGCAAAGATTGAGCCCAAGCATTAGCAGTCATGGACAGCTGTTTTGGCCTTGATGAGGCCTAACAAGGGTCAACAAGGCCGAAACAGCTGTTCATGGCTGCTTATTCTTGGGCTCAATCTTTGCTTTGGTAGATTTAAGGGGTAATGCCCGCTACCTTGTGGCCTTAGTGCCCTTAGAGTGGCTTCAGCTTACTTGATCACATTAATTTGTGAAGTATCCCTGTCACTCCAGCCACATCCCACAAGCTTTACGTCTTCAGAACACCTACCTCATTAAGGTCTATTCTGTGGCAGATCATAGATCTGAGTTGAGTGACATATTTTTCAGAAACGAAGCAATGGCCGACTGACCAGAACGATGGCCTTATCAGACTGGGATCGGGAGCTTAGTCCTCGGGCCCTGTCAACTGTTTTAGATGACTTACATCCCAGAGGGCCTGGGTGTATCCAGAGATATCAGTAAGGAGGCTGTGTGAATGAAAACAAATTTAAACCCGAAAGAGTCCAATGACCCGGTACACAACAGAAAACCAGAAAACAAACAATAAACTTAAAATAATCATTGATAATGATGATGATTTTGTAACATTCTAATTTCATGATTTATATTTAAACAGTGAAGAGAGTTTGAGACAGCCAGATATGTATCATTTCGCTTTTATTCATAAACTTAAAGCATGCATTTCTGTTCAAGTAATTTAACAAATTAGCGTAAATATGTCGTCTCTTTTAATTATAATAATAATGATAATAATAAAAGTAAGACGGATTGATAAAGTACCATAACTACAAAACATTGGTCACTTGGCTATTCTTAACCCAAAACAAGTCCACCGGAAAATTTGTAAAGCAAATAAAGTTCACAACTCATAAATCCCAGTCGCGAAAAAGGTGAAGTTAAAGTAATAAGCAAAGGATCGCCGACGATAATGCTACTTGTTTGCGTAGGATCTACAAGAGATCTAATCAGCCAAAAAATCAACCAGAATGTTACAAAAGCAGTTTGGAGGGTGCACGAACTCTTGTCCATTGGCCAGCGACGCAAGTCGAAGGTTCTGGCAAAAAGGATCGCGGCTCTGTGGAAGGTGGAGGAGAATAAAGAAGAGAACGAGGTGCATGGGGTTTGGGAACGCCTCAACTCGTCCCCAGGGTCTTTCCGGGACGCCATTTTGATTATTGAGAAAACCCTGGGGAAGAGGTTGGAAATGCCCTTCCCAGCTTGCCCATGCGCCCGCCTTTCATTTCTCTTTCTCCTCCATTTCGTTACCCCCCGCTTTCGATTTTTCCCTGCGGAGAAGGGAGGGACACAAAAGAATACAGTCATTCGAACTGTTTCGAGCTCTTCCATGGTTCACTGCACCAATTCCATTGAAAATGTGCCACACCCCATTTTAGTAACCCTGTTAAAAATGTGACCAGCGGCATATATATATGGCATATATATATGGGAAAAACACAGCTACTCATCGGACCGCTTAACATGTTCCCCCCGCCCGGCCATGCCAGTTACGGTCGCGGGGAGAGAGCAAAATCAGAAGTTTCCCCTTTTCGCCTAAAGGGTCTCATGTTTAGGAAGAGGAAGGAGGTAGAGGTCTCGTGGAATCTTTGTAAACGGCCATAGAATTTCTTCTGAAGAAGCTTAGAAAGACAGCTCCACCAATAATTCTTTAAAGAACTTTTTGTATCTAGCTGCTTGCATTACTTTACCAGAAGTGTGCATTGCTCGAAGAAAACAGACTCTATTTTAAATTTTAAGGGCATTGCCAGAAACGGTTTACATTTCGAACCACCCATACGGAAAATAGGAAGATTTGTTTCATATCGAGAATCGCCCAGATAATGTGGTAGAGTTGGCGCCTATGAGCCTCTACGGTAGCTGATAAAAATAAACACCCCCTTACATATCCCATTGACATACAAACTGTTATTAAGTTCAACTTTTTATTTTCATTCTGTCATACCATTATAAGTAGGCGAACTGCACCAGGCAATTCGAGGCCGAAAAATAATCGGCGCAATGACAAGGTCGCTCTAAAGTAACCAGTAAATTAAACCAAAATATACTCACAGAGTATACATGGTCTACTGCACCTTTCATAATAATATTAATAATTACTGAGAATTCTACTGTTCTTTTGTGGTTTCCTTCTTCAAAGACTGACTGAGCAACCAGCTAAAAATTTCCAGTAAAAAAATCAAGAATTCCTCCACCCCTGCCTGACATATATTTTCCAACAGAAACTGAGTTTAACTTTGTTTGTTTGTTGCCCATATAGTGAATACTTCGCTTTCTTTAGCCTTCAAAAAGTTTCCTAAACTTCTCGTTGGATAATCAATATTCGCAAAAGTGCTTGAGAGCAGCTACAAACTATTGTTCCTTGCTAGAGGCAACTTTCTCAGCTTGTTGCTCAAACATTCTTTAAGGGAAATCACAGACAAGAAACACCTATTTTCCCACGCTATACTTTCAACACGCCTTAGGCTAAATTCTAGCTCTGTACAAGCTTTAATCAGTAAATGAAATACCATAACATGCTTTCTTTGCAACACAAATGGATCTGTGCCAAGATAAAAAGAAAAACTGGACATAAAATAACTTTCATCTAAAAAAAAATAATAGTTTAAAGAACTGCTGTTTCACACACTGCAAAAAAGCCCATATAATAGGTTTGATATAGATGCTGCGAAATAAAATGAAACTAGAATGCTGAGGACGTGAACATACTTTACAACATAGCCTATACAAAGTAGTTGTATGATCTGGGGTGACGCTGGCCAACTGTACGAGCAAATTAAACACAACTATGCCTGTACAAATAACTGTTAACAGTGACTTTCTTGACTTTCAAAAGGGTAAGCTAAGGCAGGCAAAAAGCAAAACAGCTCTAGCAAGCAACTCAGTAACCTCTTTGCCAACAGCTTGTTTTATTCCTTTGCTGCCGTGTGTGATCAGCTTATCCTCTCAACTATGAACAAAGAGACTGCTAGCATTCTAAAACAACAAGGTCATCTGATCGTAGCAAGCAAAAATTTTGACTGCCTCGGTGCAAAATAACTGTTGCAAAAAACAAACCATGTTTGATGTCGCTGTGCAAAATATTTCCATCCAATGTGAATTTTTTCAAATTTTAAGATGCCAATTTCAGAGGATCTGGGACAATTTTCACTCCAGTCAAACAACTTATTTACAGATTTCTTAAATCCAGGGCAAGGCCTGAGCTGGAGATGGTGTACTCAAGTAGTATATCATGTTTCCATTTTTACTGAATATCTCATAGCAAGAAAGAATCACCAATCAGAAACTAGGAGCTGAGGGAAAACTCCCTACACATACAAATGCTTCTCCAGTCAAGAAAGTGACTAAATCTAGGCAGGTATAGAGTACAGGTCACAGGTACCAGTCACTGTTTTATTGATTGGTAAAACAGTTTCTCCTCAATCTATAACAAAATTTTGGATAGTGATTAGGGCTACGAGACACTTTTGGGCTTCTGTATTTATCCATAGCCAGGTGACCTGTATGTTGACCTGTGGAATGTGACCTGTACTTTATACCCGCTGACTAAATCTACATGTATAACAGGCTTATTACTTTCCACCATAGCCCTTCCTTTTTTAATAATGCAGTAACTGCATACGAGTAAATTCTCTAAGAAATGTGACCTATCAGAAGAGAGAAACTGAGCAGTGCTTTCCTGGTCATGAGGTAATGTTTATTATACTGCACAAGGTATAAATCCTAACAGGGGACCATTCACATGAAAACATGAAGGTACTTTCTTGTGGTGTTGTTTATTATGCTGTTCAAGGTCGTTCTAACATTTGAGTCCTTGAATGAAATCCTAAAGTGTGACCATTCAAATGAAAGCTACTGAGCAGTACTTTCCTGTGGTGCAGTTTAGCAAACCCCTTCTACACACGATGAAAATTGGCACAGCACTCCGGCTAAATTGCGGCATGATACCGATTGTTTCTTGACATTGAGCACAGCACGACAATCAGTTTATACGTGGATAACTTTCAGTACAGATCCATGTTCATCCATGCTGAGCACACCTCCAGAGATGTGCTCGGCACCCCCAAAATTTCTAGCATGGGTGCCTAATAAGGCTTCTTTCGATTCTGTTAAAAATATGCCATGACGTGCCCAAAAAAACATACCGGTAGGTATGGTAAAAAGATTTAGGAGTGCCGTGCCATTGTTTGTGCGAGTGTAAAGGGGGTTTTAGACTATGCTGTCCATGGTGGTTCTAACTTCTGAGTCTGTGGTTGAAATACTTAAAGTATGCCTATTCAAATAAGTTACTGAGCAGTACCACACTTTCCTGTGGTGCTGTTTAATATGCTGTGTATGGTCTGTGACTGAAATACTTAAGTGCAACCATTCACATGAAAGCTGCTGAGCAGTACACTCCTCTGTGCTCCTACTTTCTCTACCTTAATGAAAAACGTTTTAAATTCTGGCCTACAACCCTCCTTACAGTGCCCTTCACACTATCACAGAACCCAGATCTTATTTTTTTGCCCTTGTTTGTAAATAGTGCAAAAACGAATAAACTCAACTCAACTCAACTGAAACTAAAAAGATGATTTGAATGTCACTGCTTTAGACAAGTGCTGATTGCCTGATTTTCCACATAACTTAATGGCAACAGTCTTGATTATTTGCGTTCAGTATTTTGCCCATCCTTAACAACACAATTATGTCCAGAAATGAGTTAAAACTCTGAATTTGGGTACTTCATGCTACACCAAGTTATTTACAATTTCCAGGTACAGCACTTCATATTTGATGGAATTGCCTCGCAGCTCCTATAAGCTCTAAATTTCAGTCATGGGGATAGTGTTGCAGCCCTATTGTTTTAGGGCTAGGGTCCATTGTTAGTATTATTTGTTCTTTTGTCTCACCTGAAGGTTGGTCTCCAATCAGGTGAGACCTTGTAAGAGCTGCGAGGTGACCTTTGTGTTTGGGTGAGGATAAGGGCTAGGGAACACCTTGTAATGTCTATCATAAAGAAAATGAATCTCATTATCGTCCAGTCATGGACATATCTCTAACAAAAAGGCCATTCTAACATAAGGGATGTTTTGTGCAGGCCATGAAAATGGCTCCAGCAACTCCACAATGTACTTTGATTGTTCACATTGATCATATGCATACCTAGTGGCCAGTGTTGAATTAGTTTCATCTTAATTTAATTATCACTACTTCTACAACTGTTCAGAACAGGTCCTTATTACAAAGGAAACAGTTACTAAAGATAAACTCAATATCTACACAAATTCTCTCAACTACAACTGTGTAGTGCCACGGAGAAAAGTAAGGACTAAGTGTATCAGATATCATGTGTTAATGCCTGGGCTTGAAGCCTTAATAAGGTGGGATGGCCACAGGGAGGGGTTCCAGTGCAGTGTAAAAATAACACAGTAAATTGCCATAAACTTCTTTAAAATTTAATACTATGTACATTTTCTCAAGCTTAAGATTGAATTTTACACTTATCTGTTACAAACAAAAAGAAAGAAAAAAAGAAACAATTATTTTTCTTTACCTCTTTCAACCATGGCTTCTATAAGCAAGGACATGCTCTGTATGTTACATATATCAATTCCACAATGGCAGAGTACTAAATGCTAAACTTTGGCAGTCCTTGGTAAATACACACAACTTCATTCAGTGATGTCCATGACTTCCAACAACACCAATGATGAAATCCTCAAAACTTTAAAGTCCATGTGAAATAATTTTGTTTCTTCTCTTAAGCTTGAATATGGCAGCAGTTGGTATAAAATAAAGGCAGTGATGACAGCATGAGAACATATGCATACATTATACATTTTCCAAGTTGCACCCAGCAGTATTTGTTGAAAGATACTTTCCAATATTTTCAGCATGCCAAGCTTGGTTGGATGTAAAAACAATATTACTAAAATCAGAAGAAGCTGCAGCTTTCTTCTCTACCTCTCTTGACCTGTGATGACGGATTGAAGTCCTACTTGCCAGCTATACCAGGCTGGCCAACCACACAGCTTCCACCATTCAAAATTCAATCTGCACCAGTTCAGTGGCGCTTCATGTGAAGTGACAGGTGATCTGACCTTGAAAAGCATCTGTCACAGTGCGAGCATTTGAATGGTTTTGCACCAGTATGTTTCCGGTAATGTCTTGTAAGTTCATCAGAGCGTGCAAAGCGCCACGAGCAACCCTCCCAAGAGCATTTGTATGGTTTCTCTCCCGTGTGGGTGCGCCGGTGAGCTTTGAGATGTGAGCTTTTGGTGTACACTTTTGAGCAGCCTTCATAATCACATTTGTGGATCCTTCTCCTTTTCATATGATCAGTTTTGCTAACAGGAAATAACGAGCAAAGACACTTTAAGTGACAAGTTATCTTTCCACTGATGTGAACCAGCCAGATATAACCCAAGGTGGGTAGAGAAGGAAAAATGCAACATTTTTCTAATGCTTTTTGACATCAAGAAAATCTCAATCCCCTTCTCACGGAACTTTTGTCAGTTAAAAGTCACTGACAAAAGGCTGCAAACCAGGGAGTTGGGGAAAACTCCCTTACCAAAGTGGCAGGGGAGCATGTTAAAAGTTGTCTTGTGTATGCAGTTCTAACCTCAATCGGTTTGTGGGTAGGGCTTAAGTTCATTCTCGCTCATTTGCTAAAAGGTACAGCTGCTGTAACAATTCTGATTATGTAATTACCTTTCTCAAATTCATGTTTGTCCAGGATTAGACCCTAAGATAAGTATATTTTTCCCCAAACCACAAATTTTAACCCCTGATAGGTACAACAGGCACCTCCATCTCTTCTGTAAGGGAGTAACCCTCTCCTTTACTATAAACAGCCAAGATGGTTACACCATTAACAAAAATAATCTGCACCAACAAGGTATAATTGCAAATACAGTGGCATTGTATTGAACAATCACTTACTCTGTTTTTCGACTTTCTCTCCCTGTACTTACATTTGGTTCACTCCTAGATAAAGAAAATATTAACATTTATTTTATCTGTAGATCACTTCAATGCATGGGGGAAGGAGTAAGACTCCCAGTGACTTTCTTCATACTGGGTACCCTGCAATGGACTACATCCCAACGAGGAAGGGAGAACTAACTTCCTACAACAGGGATACCACTCATTGGGATTTCCCTGATTTTCACTGACCATCCAATGCAACTCCCTGGACAGTAAAGCCAACAATGGAGCCACAGAAATCATTTTCTTTGAAGCAATTTTTTGAAACGATGTTACCTTTACTAACAAGGAACCTAAATGGATTTCCTTGACTTGACAATTCCCTAACTTTTCCCTGGCCTTAAGAAAAATCTATTTTTTTCCTGATTTTTCCCTGACCAAGTGACCATGGCAACCCTGTAAAAACATAAAGGGTACCCTGTGAAGAACTGGTATCCATTGCAGGATGGGGACATTAGCGCCATTACCCCTGATCACTTGATGTTGGGTAAACTGTGATGAACCAACAGTAATATAACCTTTCCCAATTAAAAGGTAGGTAGTGTGGCCTTGTGGTTACGGTGCCGGACTTGTAATCTAATAATAATAATAATAATAATAATAATGAACTTTGTTTGATGAGGATAACACTTAACAGTCTATGACTGACAAACCTGTGGCCCTCGAAATTCCGGACAGAATTGGAATTTGGAAATGTTGGTTTTTGAGGAGAGGGGAAAACTGGCTTACCTGGACAAAAACCTCTCAGAGCAAAAGTGAGAACCAGCAACAAACTCAACCCACTTATGACACCGAGTCCCGGAATTGAACCCAGGCCACATTGCTGAGAGGTGAGTGCTCTCACCACTATGCCCTTTCCTGCTCCCCTAAATCTGGGCCCGGCTGTTCGAAAGCTGATGAACTTAATCCAGGATAAGTGTAAACTTTGGTTGCAGTTTTTAACTTTTGGATGAACATTTCTTTCGCTGCTTTTTGCTTTCCAAGACTGACATCCTCTAATCTAACGTTTGTATATCGAGAAATAAACTCCTTGGTAATTTTTAATCTGTAGGCCCCATCTCACAGCTCCTCTCTCTCTCTCTCTCTGATCTGTTATTGTGGGATGTTAAAGAACCCACACCACTGCTCAAAATGAGAAGGAACTGTAGACCCTGGTGGTGTGGTCAACATTCATGGGTTGTGGGAATGGGTAGGGAGGGCACCTTGTATGGGACCAAGGAGTCCCATCCATGCCTATCCCTATTGGGTAGGCCTGTACCCAGTAAAAGAATAAACAGTTTTCACACAGAGTCACAAACCATATAGAAAATACCTCTGAAGGAGGCACTGTCCCTAAACAACACCTTCTGAAGCACAGTATGTTATACATTGATGTGACAAACACAACTGCTGCTTTACACCCCAATGATCAGCCCACATCTGGACAAGCCACATAAACTACATACAAATCATCAAGTTGGTTCCTGTATTACCTGTTTTTGGGACCAAACTAAGGTGGTTGTTTTAAAAAGGCCACCATTTTAACAAGGCATACAGTGTGAATGATATATGAAATGAAATTTTTTTCAGGCTTCTTTTCGCAATTGCATAAATTGCGTTCACAACTGCGAGGATCATTCTTCATTTGATTTGAAGGCATACAGTGTTGGATTGCAAAAACTATTTTCTCATTTCTATGATAATGACTTACTCGTCAAAAAGGATGGCAGGAGGAGACTGTGACCTGCGTTCATAATCGTCATCCTCTGGCATCATGTATTCTTCTTTTAGGTGATCTCCTGGAGATACGATAACTGTTGGTGGGTTATCTGTGCCATTGCAGCGTCCTCCATATCTGCCAGGGGATGCCTCTGTAACCTACCAAACCACACAAGTAACAAACAAACTAGTCAGAAGATCATATTCAGACTGAGAAGTATCAGTGAGAATGATGGTCTTCAACAGTTGCCATACAGAAAATCTGGCCGATGGGCAATGAGCTGACCATCTGTCCCAACAGCCTTTGTGGGTCATGGAAACCTCTTAGGAGGGCCTATGTACCACTTGGCGAGGAAAGGCTAATAGTGAATGCAGATGAAGTCTGGCCAATGGGCTAACCACCATCCCAAAAAAGTCCACTGTTGGCCCTCATTTTGTTTTCTTTTCAACCTATATCTATTTAATTATGTATTATTTAGGAATTGGAGGAATGGACAAATAAAAAAATAAATAAATCATGCTGTTACTGGAGCAGTGACATCTGAGTAGTAAACAGTGAAATTAATGATCCACAGAGATTGACTGCCATATTACACTGTACACATTTCACTATAACTTGATGAGACCTAACACTTCCCCACCTTATATTCATCATCATCTGTCGTAACCACTCTGATTACTGTAGTTCGTTCAATGTGCCCATCTGGGTCAAGCTGTTTGAATAAACCAATTACATTCATTTAATAATGTATGACCTGTTAATTCCGCAAATTATTCTGTATTCATCACTAATGGGTTTATTACGAACCAACAAAATGACTACCTCCCGGTTGGTTTGTTAGCTGACAGTTGGTAGAGCACTGCACCGGTATCGCAGAGGTTGAGGGTTCAATTCCAAGCCCGATTTTTTTTCAGGCTTTATTTTCACTACTGATTAAAGTAGTGATGATCACTCACATATTCAATTCAGTTAAAACTCTCTGAAATAGGTACAGTCCTTAGTATTAAAAAGGCTTACACCAGGTATGGAAATTTGGTTTATCAACAGAGTTGATAGTGTAAATTGACCACCAGAAAGAAATTTAAAAAGCTGACATTTCAAGCATTAGCCCTTCGTCATTTGCTCTGAAAAAAGGTAAATGCTCAAAACACTTTGCTGTGACAAAGGGATAATGCTTGAAACATCAGCTTTTTTAATCTCTTTATGGTGTTCAATTTACATCATTAACTCCCTTAAGAAACCAAATTTTTGTGTTTCTTTCCTCCACCGACGCAGCACCACAGTCTCTTTAGAAACTAACCCCCTTTACACCATGCACGAACCACCAATTTGTTCTCAAAGGAGCTCGGTCAAGATATTTTGGGTCATTATTAGAGACATAAAAAAGGCATTTAAATGATAGGAAACAGTGAAATAACACTTTGTCAGGGAAGATGAGCACCAAAGAGACAAGAATAAATGAAGGGCTCGGGGCAAGAACGTCCTCCCGGTTTTTGGTCAATTTTCGATGTGCTCAAAACAAACTGAGATTTGGCATGTGGACTTCATTCCAGTTAAAAAACATTGCTCTGTATTTGTTTTGGTTGATTTCCTCTTCGTTTTCGAGAAATAACGTATAACATGCAAAAAACCCAAGTCAGCTCATTCCCTTGCGTATTAATATTCATGCGCGAATTGAATTACCTTTAGGGCACGTGAAATGATTGACGCTTGGAAAGTATTGTTCGATAGTGTGACGTAGACTATACATTTGGCGGTTAAAACATCGATTTAAGTTTCATTGATAGGAAACTTACGTGGCTGTGAGGTGTCGATTGCTAGCTAACTTTAATGGAAACTCGCCAGCCTGGTGGTCGAACGGACGTCATTTAAGTCTGTCGATCGGCAAGTCAGACACTTCTGAAAGAAGCCAGTGGTGTTTCTCTGTGCGTGCCAAACACTGGAACAAATCGGCGTTTCGCAGTACAGAGTACTGAGCCAGGCGGGACAGTCTGAAAGCAACTCTCGTCTTAAGAGCGGCCCGCAGTTGAGAGTCTTGGCCCATTTGACAAAGGTTGCCGTGCTAGAAATTCGGAAATAAGAGTTGTTTTTTGACTTAGGCGAAAATATCGGATGTTTGAAGACGTGTTGCGCGCGCTCGAAAGGATGTTTTTATGCCCACAATCCAATGCGACCACAGAGGGCGCTGTCTCCTTGAAAAGTTCTCGCGAGGACTGGAAATGAATATTCGCTCGGCTGCGGTGGGAAAACTTTCACTTCGGAGCGGGAACATTACGGAGAATTCATCTAAGAGTGGGAAATCGGCAAGATGAGCAGTCAGTCCGTTTTCGATGAGCTGAGTATCTTGGAAAACCAGTGCAAGGAAAACTTTCTTTGCCGCACGCAGCAAATATTCAAAGCACAAATGACGTGACAAGGTGACAGCGTCCTCTGATAAACATGCTGGCGTATTTTAACATATAAATCACTTTTGCATCGAGTACCTCAGTTAGTTCGCTTATATGGAGTCTTGTAAACATCATCAAAAAGTATTTTCACGCGAGATTAACGGCAAAAAGCATTTTCACCCCAGATAAACAGTTAAAATTATTTTCACGCGAGTCGTGTGACAGCCCATTGTGTGCGATCGAATTTCATATATACCGGGTATGCAAATTTTCGGCAGTTTGAAGCTAAAGAATATCTTCAGAACTAGTTAGGCATGTTGTCCAAAGTCTTGACCTGTCGTCATTTAGTTTGATTTTAATACCATTTTCGTTCCATATTTTCCATTTGACGACAAAAATGAATCCATTGCCGACGTTTCTCAACCGCCATAACCACGCAAAACTTACTATTCTGAAAGTGCCGTTTAGAAATGAAAACCGATGGAAAATGCACTGTTTGCAAGATACTCAGCTCATCGAAAACGGACTGACTGCTCGTCTTCCGAATTTCCCACTCTTTGATGAATTCTCCGTAATGTTCGCGCTCCGAAGTGAAAATTTACCCACCGCAGCCGAGCGAATATTCATTTCCAGTCCTCGCGAGAACTTTTCAAGGAGACAGCGCCCTCTGTGGTCGCATTGGATTGTGGGCATAAAAACATCCTTTCGAGCGCACACAACACGTCTTCAAACATCCGATATTTTTCGCCTAAGTCAAAAAACAACTCTTATTTCCGAATTTCTAGCACGGCAACCTTTGGCAAATGGGCCAAGACTCTCAACTGCGGGCCGCTTTTAAGACGAGAGTTGCTTTCAGACTGTCCCGCCTGGCTCAGTACTCTGTACTGCGAAACGCCGATTTGTTCCAGCATTTGGCACGCACAGAGAAACACCACTGGCTTCTTTCAGAAGTGTCTGAATTGCCGATCGACAGACTTAAATGACGTCCGTTCGACCACCAGGCTGGCGAGTTTCCATTAAAGTTAGCTAGCAATCGACACCTCACAGCCACGTAAGTTTCCTATCAATGAAACTTAAATCGATGTTTTAACCGCCAAATGTATAGTCTACGTCACACTATCAAACAATACTTTCCAAGCGTCAATCATTTCACGTGCCCTAAAGGTAATTCAATTCGCGCATGAATATTAATACGCAAGGGAATGAGCTGACTTGGGTTTTTTTGCATACGTTATTTCTTGAAAACGAAGAGGAAATCAGCCAAAACAAATACAGAGCAATGTTTTTTAACTGGAATGAAGTCCACATGCCAAATCTCAGTTTGTATTGAGCACATCGAAAATCGACCAAAAACCGGGAGGACGTTCTTGCCCCGAGCCCTTCAAATGCAAATATGGTGAGGATGGTGAAGGATGCCCGGGAAGATTGAAACAGATTACAAATGAAAAATTGAGGCTAAACTTTTCAAAATCCAAAGACCGTGACCGAGCGTCTTTAACCTCCAATCAGCCAGCCCCCTCCCACTTTCACCTGATAAAAGGGCTAATTCAACATCAAACCTCCATTTCTGGACTTCTGCCAGATTCATCCTGAAGGGAAGAATACACAGCACCACATCCATGGGGTAGGAGGAAAGAGATAATTATTGGAGAGCCTAAGCAACGGCGACCGCGACGGCAATGAGAACGTCACAAAACAATGGGCTTAATAAGGAAAACAATTGCTCTGCATGTGAGAACGTGAGCCTATGACGGTAAACTCTTCTTTCTTTTTCCCAACTTCAACACCATTCTTGCTAATTTAGCTCCAGATAGTTCGCCCACATTTTACAAGTTAAAGAAGTCGGAATAATAGCGAAAGAGTCACGATAACAAGAAGTTAAATTTTCAAATGACGTTTTCGTTGCCGTTGCCATAGTTGTTGCTTAAGCTCTCTATCAACAGTGCGAGAAGTTATTTTGTGCTTCAGAATTATTATGTTGAGCGCAGACAAAGTCAAATCTACAACTTACAACCTTTTACTTGTGACTTTAACAGGTGCTAGGGACTGTGGAGTTTGCACAATATCAGGGCATCAAATTTGCATTTTGTAACAAAACCCTAAATTAACCCTTTCACTGCCAAGAGGTCTCCCTCTGATGAGTAAAATTGCCTGGCATTAGACAGAGTAAATCTATAACGTCGCCCTTGGTAGTGAAAGGGTTAAAGGTGGCACATGAAAATTTGTAAAGGAAGGCAATGTTCTGAGTGCTGTTATGTTAAGCAGTTACATAGCTGATCATTTTTCAACTTCATCATAATTTTGACAGCCACTAGGGACACAATGAACCCTGGTTGTGACCACCCATGCTGTCCAACTGAACTCTTAGCACGAGTAGTTGGCTTGCCGTAACCTTCTAAATGGACTACTGATTGATGACCGCATAAGAACTACCGGTAATGACCGACAGTAATAGAATTGAAGGAGTCCAAGTGCTGAAACTGGTAAACTAAACATTTTCCTGAACATGATTTGTATTGAAATATTATTAACATAATTTTCCAAGATAAATTTAACCACTCTATTGCTAGAGCAACTTCACTGTTCAATCACTACTTTTTTGTAGAAATAAGGATCAGCTTGGGACCTGTTTTGACACATCAGCCCATACTAATCTGCACAGGGCAACCAAAGAGCCCCTACCACGTAACTAATTTTGAAAGAAACAAAATTATGCACCTGTATAACATGTGGCTGGGAAAGACAATTTGCAGACCTGAAAAGAAAAACGCAATAGTTAATGATTTAACAAAATTAAAGCAAAGCCCAAACATTCCAATACACAGTACACATGTCTTCACCTTCCTGGTATGTATACTTCTTGTGGACAACCTCTTATCACCTGTACAGGTCTGTCCCTTGCTATTACTACTTAAAGGGATGGCCGCCCAACAAGCACACTCTCAATATATAGCAAATTTTGTTTCACCTTGAAATAATTATTGCGCAAGAACATAATCACAACAAAGAGCAATTTGGCTTGTTTAAAAACAAAACAAACAAACAGCTTTATTTTCAAAATTTACACACAAGAAAAGATTGGGTGGCTCACAGGTAGCCAGAGCTAATCTAGGTGGGCCAGACTAAAGGATAAATTATCAGTTATTGTTTAGCAAATAGACACAAGCTGACTTTTGTTGGTTTAGTAAACACGCTACTCATTCAATCTGGTATGCAAGAACTTGCTAAAAATCATTTAATATTTTGCTTTGAACTCATTTTTTCACATAAATTAAATAATCTTTGCACCTGTTTGAAACAAATTGTGCCATTTTGCTCCTTTTTAAAACAAAATTGACTTTGTATAGGCTGTAAAAGCTATGAAATCTAGCCATCATCTGTCCCACAACCAAGGCAGTAAGGGGCGTGGGTCTATTCCTTACTTGACGTCACCAACTGATTTGCATTGCAGCAAGTCTTTGTAAACATGCATGCAAAGCAGTTTGTGATGTCAAGTAAGGAATAGACCCATGCCCCTTACTAGCTCAGTCATGAGACAGGTGATGGCTAGATTTCATGACTTTTACAACTTTGGTTTAACCCCACATTGCCCATGCAAACCAAAACTGGCCCAATCTTCACACAGATTCACATTCCTTCCCTGCTTCCCCTAGAGAGGACTTTTTGTCTCCTTTTGTTCTAATATTATTGTCTTCAGGAAAGATAAACCAATCAGAATCTACTAACTGTAAGTCGGGGAGTGGTAGAGAGAAAGGTTTTAGTCACCTACACAGAAGATCATATTTCAGATCAAAATGGCTGCTGCTTCTTCCCCACGTGAATTTTAAAGATAGCAGTTTGCCATTTGTAGAAAGGAAACACAGCTTTTTAACACTGTACATGTAAATCAAAAGACAAAGTTCTAAGGAATACTCAACAGCTTAAACAGTGGAAATCAGTCACTTCAAAGCGATGAAATCCCTCTTCAAGGACAGATTGCATGTGGTTTTGGCAAGGGGGACAAACATGTGCCTTGGTGGATCACTACTGACAACTCATGTCAAGAATCATACACTTTCTCTCAAACATTTGAGCGCTTCTGGGAGTCCACCTTTCAAAAAATTACAGGTTTGAACACGAATTAATTCTACAATGCTTTATCTTTAATTGACCAATTTGTTGTATTCAAAGCAACTTCAGCAAAATTTGCAACAGATGTGCTCAGTTTGAGTCAACGAATTGTGCTTCAATTTGACTTGCATATTCATTTTCTTCACCTTCATACAGATTTACTTGAGGTGAAAATTGAATGCATTTGCTTTTTAGGTATAAACACAGGCTAATCTGAACAAGAAATTCTGCTAGAATTAGAAGCGGCCTTTTTGACCATCCGAGCCAGATTAATGCACAGGATAAGTTCAAGTTGATCGTAATTCAATTTTTGTCACCTTTCAGTTGGCATGACAGTCACCAACGCCAGCTGAAGCTTGACAAAACACTGGCACTTCGATTTGTTTGTCAATTTCAAAGAAAGCGGACAATTTGGTATAAATCTGCGTCTTCGATCCGTTGACCAGTTTCTCGACGATAACTCATATCTCAATACTGCTAAGGTATGTTCAAACAACGCCACGCAAAAGAGCTGTGTTGGTTGATTTAACTTCCGGTAGTACTTCCGGCATTGCACCATCACTCTGAACTCGGTCAATATTTGTTTATCTTCATAACCGGGTCAAAAGGAACGTTCAAATAAATTCATTTCCTATAATTCTGACTAAACATTTCTTTTTGAAAGGATTTCGCCATTTCCGACTCTGACCCCTGTATTTTATGGCCACCAAAATCTACAAGTTCAGTTTAAAAACATTTACAGTCTTCCGAATAGCTTTAGTTAAGTCATCGGTGTTGTGAAATACTGCTCAAAATAAACGCTTTCAAATAAATTCCTTTCCTACTGGATGTACATTGGAGTAATTCTATTCTGACAAAACATTTCTTTCCTCTGTAACCCTTGAGCACTGAAAGGCATTTAAAGAGACAATGCGTGACCGACCTAATGACTTTATTTACTACGAAATTCTCTAGTAACCGCAAGAAATGTCACCTTAGCACAATCGGATAAGGGACCGAGATTGGGATCTGAAAGGCGCGAGTTCAAGTCGCGGCGCCGCCATTAGAAAATTAATTTCTTTACTTATGTCATTGTTTCTTCCTCTGGCCGAGAGGGGCACGGGCCTCTCAGCGGACATCACGACAAAAAAAAACTAAAAAAAAAAAAAGGGTAATTTAAGAAGCGGCTCGTCGCTAAGCGACGGCCGCTTAATAACTTTTTTATTTAGGAAAGCTAACTGTCTGTGGAATTTTGTAATTACTCAGTCTTCATAAACAAACCAAAATCCTTGCAATGCATATCAAATTTGCCCATGCATCAACATCAAATTTCAATTATAAGAATTTTCAAAATTTTACTTCCAAGTTTGTTTTTTAGGCAATCTGTGATTGGCATCAAGTGTATTTTATTTGGAAATTAGGAATTCTAGCTATTGTTGACCAAAGAACTGTTGTTGTTTTATCCCCATAAGTTGTCTGTTTACACTGAGCATTAGGTTAAAAATTACTGATGTCTAAAACATTGATAAATCTGAAACATGCAGAAATCATGCAGTAGTTAACGGGTTAAAAAGGTGCAAATAAGCTTCGAACATATGCAAAGATTTATTTAAGCAAAAAATATTTTGAGGTTAGGTGCACTCTAAGCAATACAAAGTCCTGGTGAGTAGAACCACCTTTGTTCAATATCATTAGGGTGTTTGCTGGCAGGAAACTGTCGTGATCTGTTAGTGTACTGGCAGATAAAACAGGCTATGAACACTTGCCAAAGCTTTTATTCAAGGTTAAACAAAATAATTATAATTCTTTGCCACAACTTGACAGTAATTATGTTCTTGGGATGACCAACTGACATCCACTTTCTACAAAAGGCAACAGCAAGTTTCAGAGACCACTGTAACTAACCTTTTGCAACTACTCACGTTCGTGGGCAAGGAAAGCGTGACGAGCCCAAAGACATCTGCAAAGGAGGCTACACTACATTTTGACCATTCAAACAAAGTTGAGTATGGTTCTCTGAGTCAAAGGGCTTTGGATTGACATACTGATTTATCTGTAAAGCCTGGCGATACTTTGTTGGCAAAGCGTTGCACAATGCAGTTACATACACATACATACATACATGTACATACATAACTTCAATTCAATTCGGATTATAGAGTAGCAAAGTGACAAAGATGTGGATCGCGACGTTTTGACCGCTATACTGCTGGTCTTCATCGGGCGATGGTGTTGACAGGCTGCATGTGAGCATAAGAAGCAACATGGCTGGTCGTGATTGGTGCGTTTCGATCCTCTCTAAGGCTGTCGTTGATTGGAGGATTTAGATCCTTGTCGTTCAGACTAGAAATTGTTCCCTCAGAGGTCCGCTTTGGTAGTGATCAGCTGTTGTGTTGTTTGATCGTGGGCATCCATGCTTCAGGAATTTCAATTCCACTGTCCCTGTTAATGTTATTAGGGTTAAGTCTCATGTGAATAGCCTCTTTAACCCTACGGGTGTACCAATGTGGGTCTCGGTCAATAAATTTAACTATGACCCAGAGCGGATAATGTCCAGTCGCGTTGCTAAGTTCTAAAATGGCGGAGGATTGGGTTCGAGCAAGCCGTATGTCTCTATCGTGTTCCTTAATCCATTCATGCATAGATCTTCCCGTCTCTCCAATATAAACCTTACCACATTCGCAGGGAATCTTGTAAACTACTCCGTCTTACTGGAGGGACAAACAACCACTAAAGAACCTGAACTCGAAATTAAATCTACTGTGGTACTGCCATACGTCAAAGGCACATCGGAGGCTCTTCACCGTTGCCTACAACAACAAGGCATACAGACTCTTAGATCACACCTAGTGCGACCTAAGGACATTGTCGATCCAGTAAAACAAGACGGAGTAGTCTACAAGATTCCCTGCGAATGTGGTAAGGTTTATATTGGAGAGACGGGAAGATCTATGCATGAACGGATTAAGGAACACGATAGAGACATACGGATTGCTCGAATCCAATCATCCGCCGTTTCAGAACATAGCAACGCGACCGGACATTAGCCACTCTGGGAGGAAGTTAAATTTATTGACTGAGACCCACATTGGTACACCCGTAGGGTTAAAGAGGCTATTCACATAAGACTTCACCCTAACAACATCAACAGGGACAGTGGAATTGAAATTCCTGAAGCGTGGATGCCCACGATCAAACAACACAACAGCCGATCACTACCAAAACGGACCGCTGAGGGAACAATTTCTAGTCTGAACGACAAGGATCGAAATCCTCCAATCAACAACAGCCTAAGCGAGGATCGAAACGCACCAATCACCACCAGCCACGGTGCTTCTTATACTCACACGCAGCCAGTCGACACCATGGCCTGATGAAGACCAGCAGTATAGCAGTCGAAACGTCGCGATCCACATCTTTGTGACTCAATCGTGAGACAATAGATTAACTCAGCTATCAATAACTTGGATAATATAATATTATGATATATAGATGACAAAAGTATGTATAACAAGATAAGGCATAATAAAAACTAAAACAGATACGATTTGATATTGTTCCTGAAGTTACCTCACAGATAAGCCGCTCACACAGATAAGCCACACCCTGACTTTAGTGGCTCAAATTTTTAAAAAGAAGTTTTTCTAGTTAAAATCGAAAGAAATTCAAAGTTGAGCAAAAATAAACTTCGAAGTTGTACCCACAATTTTAGCTCTTTAGTGGAATAAACATCATGTCCACACCTATGACATATGATTGATGTTAAATTCTTTTACTTGTTTCAAGACAGGTATTTCTTCGTTAAATAGACAGTTTTCCATAGAATTTTGCGTGTTTATCATTCTGAATCTTCGTAGTTTAGTAGCCACACAATAGTTTGGACGATGGAACACTGGACACCGGCGAAGAAACAGTGGGCCATTTACCACACGAATACGACCAAGAATACTCGAGAATAGCATGTTATTTTCTCGCTCATGGAGAATCGATTGCAGTTGAAGTTACAGACCATTGTCACTGATGTAATCAATTTTGTGTATAAATATGCTTGTTATTCCAAATAATAACTTTGGATAGTGTTTCCTGTGAAATATCACAACAAGTCATCTTACTCTCAACTGAACATTGCACAAAGCAGCTAAGACATTCCTCATAGAACCTTGAAAGCTTTTAACTGGCAGTTTCTTTACATAAAAATTGCAGCATAAGATGAATTTAGTACCTCCAACCGATTTCAAATAATACAATAGAATGGTCTTCCAGCTGCTAGGCTCATTACTCGCGAATTTCTTGCAGCATAGTATTCTCCGAGTCTTAATCATAGATTCCAAGTGTGGAGTTTTAAGACTGCCATCCTCAATATCATTTGACAAGCGCCAATGTTTAATTTTATCTTTACCCTTCGAAATAAAATCCAAGATTAATTTATTTGCCTCAGATATAATCTCTTTGTTAAGGCTTATCATACCCGCATGATACATAAATATCGGAACAATAAATGTCTTAACAATCTGAATTCTGCCTGTAACAGTTAGGTCTCTCCACTTTCACATTTTTAACTTTGTTTTGATGGAGTCAAGTTTAGCTTCTGTTTTAAGACAGTAGTCATATGAGAAGTATACTACTAAGATTTTCAAGGCTTTCCTGACTTTGATATTAAGAAATTCAGTCATCACTTGCTGCAGGATCTTGAAAAGCATCATTTCCAATTTCTCAAAATTAAAGTAAAGATTATAATCAAAAGCTTCCCGTAGTATCAAATACTGTTTATGTTGTACAACATAGAGCAAAGTCAACCAATGTTCACGTCGTTTAACAGTACATAATTTTCCTTGCTTTTGAAGGAATGCTGGCCGAGTCTGAAGATTTTAATATTTGCTCCAAATAAGAACTTACCAAACCTTGTTTACACTGCAATATTGTTTTCTCATCACAAGATCGAAATATTACCAATTCACAACTAGATACCAACTGACAAGGAAGAACACAACCGATCACAACCCTGTCACCTCATATTACAAAAAATAATGTAATTGATTTCATTATCACACCACACTACCACAGCAATGGATACTCGAACGCATTTCTGATCTACGATAACAACTAGTATTATATTCTACTGTGTAGTTCCAGAAAATATCCACCTCTCCCCCACCCACCCCCCCCCCCCCCCCCCCACTGGATGGTTCTTTAATTTAAAGCCCCCAACCCCTATAATTTCCCTTCCAGAGGGTCTTCGGTAGCACCAGCCACCCCCCTACCCCCAGGAATTTCCCCTTTTCTCACACCTCAATTTACAGACTTTGCAAATTTCTTAAGTTGTATGCTTACAGCGGTTACCAGTCACACGCTCCCCCAACAATTTTTCCTTTTTCGAAAACTAAGTTTTGGTGGACATCAATCAAATGTATCCATGACAAGAACGGGGTTTCTTTTAAACGAACTACTCGCAGAGTATTGCTCTTTCATCTTTACTTGACGACTCGTCGATAAACAAAAACTGTTCTGGTTGAAGCTGAGAAGTAAATCGTCTGAACTGGAAACGACTTTGTCAGTAATACCTGAGTGATTATACAGGTCTGATCACAATGACGATTGAACATGGCCGTGAAACTGACACGAAACGAGGACCATATTGTCATGGAAATATTTGATTGACGTCCACCAAAACTTAGTTTTCAAAAATGGGAAAAATCGTTGGAGGGCGCGTGTGACTTGTAAGCACTGTAAATAAATCAGGCATTACTTCTTTAGATGCAATGTTTTATTGTCTTTGTTCATAGTACACATTCTCGTCCTCTTGTACTGCTAAAATATTTTTGTAACATAACATCATGATCAGATGAGCTACAATGTACCGACAAGCTTATAGAATATTTAATAAAGTTCAACCACCCTAGCAGTTGGAAAATGAAACATAGAACTTTAAAAAATAAAGCCAGATTAAAACTTGACATGCAGAAAGCTCCATGTTATGTTTAAGCTTAAATAATGATCAGTGGAGCAGCTGAACATCAATCTCTAAGCTTAGACTCACCTGGGGTTCTCTAACATGACTTTAAAAGGTAGCAAAAGCTTGGGGGAGGGGAGGTATGGATATTTCTGCAACCACACATATTATATTACATGTATATTATATTAATGTTCAAAGAATAACAAGTTCTACGATTGGTCAAATCAAGTGCATCATATCTCTATAGATGCAAAGATGCATGTGCCCTATATCATGTACGTGCATTGTGAAATTACAATGCATGCAAGCTATGTCACAAGTGTGTGTGTGGGAAATTCTTTGGACATGTTACAAAGACAATAGCGGAAAATTTTCAAAATATATGATTCAATCCATATTTGGAATAAGTTTGAACATGAAAGCAAAATTTGGGGGTTAGAGTGTTGTCAAATTTCATCAACTGAATTCCGGTTAAGACATCTTGTGCAAATCTCCAGGACATTTTATAAAAGAAATAAAACACTTGTTCCTCATCCATTGTTGAGTAATATAAGCACTTGGGAATTTTTAAGAACACTTGAGAAGTGCCAGAAGCATGAACCATTTTGATGGCACTTCTCTTTTTTGTTCTTAAAAATTCCCAAGTGCTTATATAAATCAACAATGCACTCAGCGCATTTTTTACTCTTTTAGATTTGTTGTTCTGACGTGAGAGGATGCAAGTTCAGAACCAAACAAAAATGTCAACCATACTATTACAGACTTTAAAGAAATGCAAACACAGCAAAGCACAGCTGAAGTAGCATCATTGAAAGGTCACACTTTATGATTCTTTCACAAACTCCCAAAAAAGAATGGCATTAACGACTGCCTTTTTTCCCAGGAGCAAAGACAGCTAGTGTTTTGAGAAATGAACAATGAAGCAAAATCATAAAAATCCCTTTGCAACAAAACCAGCTGTGTACAGCAATCTTATTGACTATTCATGGCCGACAAAATGGCAAAATAATAAATGGAAGCCTCTTGATACACCTCACATCAAGCTAACAAATTACCATTCTTTTGCAACCACAAAATGTAAAGAATCTTGACACATAAACAGAATTTTGTTGAAAAGTTGATAATGCCAGTCAAAATACCAGACATCTTTGCCATATTTAATTGCACTGCTATCAGAAATTTGGTAAAAGATGTTTAATCACAAAAGATATTAGTCGGGGTGAAAAGCTAATATGCTCCTGGGTGTGGTAACGTGAAATTTAAGATTACTAAGCCTTACAGAAAAAAATTTTAATTAATATACAGTTACAAACTCTTCACAGCATATAAATAAGCTCATCAAATGAAATGAAAAATATTTTGGGGGACTACCATCTAGTTTGGGGCACAAAATTAGTCATTTGAAGTAAAATGAAACATAATTTACAGTTGCGATAATTTTTCCTCAGGCCCAAAAGCTGTCAAAGAAAAGAAGTAGATACAAGTCTTGTGCGGTTTTCCAAAAATTTCTCATCACTGTGAACGTTTTGACGCTTATAAATGAATAGGTCTAGTCGATAAATCCGATGTAATCCCACCATTTTTCCTCGTCTAATAGCCTTTCCAAAACATAACAAACAACAAGCAAGTGGTGATGAGCCCAGACAAGTTATCAAGTCAATGAATTCGACTTCCTCAAACTTAAGACACATGCTAAATGAACCACAAAAGAAAATCAATTAAAGAAACTGGTTTCACTTTTAAGTTACAGAGGAACTTGCCAGCCTTCAAATCAAAACTTCTTTCAATCTACATGTTCTTGTACATCATCTGCGAAGAAGTAACGCCGCCATAATTTAACAGGAAATGCGACACAAGGACTCTGCTCGCGTAATAACATAAACATTGCCTGAATCTAGAGCGCATAGATGTTCGCCCGACGCCGGTTTTTTCTCGTAAGACACCATAGGTTTACTAAATCAAAACAGAAACCTGATCAATACAAGGCCAAAACGCTGTATAAAAATTATAAAAGAAATGAGCGACCTTTTCACAGAACAGGAATGTACGTCAGAATAGAGAACGTGACGTGAGAAAATTAATGCACATTCGTCCAAGTTCTAATATTGGTAGAGAAAACTTGCGCAAAGTTTATCCATTTCGCTGGCAGCAAACTTGAGGACTTATGAGCATATTTATGTTCCTCTGAGGAAATATAAATTGACGGGAACCAAACGCAATCACCGTAATTAACACGCTGCGAGCTGCGCAAAAGAAACGAATTCCCATGGAATTTCAAGGATTCCCCGTTTCCTGTTTGTAAAATATCCTTAAACTTCATCATCCTCAGCATCACGACTGAAATTCTTAAAGAAAAATAATTTCTTCGCAGTAATTAGTTCGTCTGGAAAGATCGACGGAACAAAGGTACGCAGAAGTTCACAGAAAACTGTCAGAAATTGTCCAAAACCGCTGAAAGAATGCTGCGGGGCTTGCATCGACAAATTTCGCCGGCATATATACGACACAAAGCGGGGCGCAAAACAATATAGGAGGTCTCAATTCCTTCAAAGTTGCGTCTGCTTCGCACTTTTCACAACAACTTCAATAAATTCCAATTTTCCTTACCCAGTTATTTGATTGCAAGCCTCACAGGTGCCCCGTTCCTCTGAAACGACAAAAGGAAAGATGATTTAAGTTTTGTATTATTACAGTCGTCGCATTACAAAGGCATTGTGTTCGCCGGCCTCGGAACACACTAGATGGTGTCAACGAAATTTTCAGTCTAACGCTCACCTTCGAGTAGCGAAGCATCGAACTGACATGCCTGATCTTGGGTTTTCTTCGCTCTCTTCTGTATTGTACGTGTATGAGTCGAACCTTCTTCGTTCGACGCCATGTTATTTCTGGAAGCTAAACACAGCGACCACACCCGAGTAAAGCCAATACGCTGCACTTCCCGAGGGTGGGGTGGGGGGGTGGGGACTTGTCACGTCCCAAGGGAGTGGCCGGTAAACGAGTTTCACGTTCTAACAGATCAAAAACACAGATATTAGAATATTTTCTTAAACCCTGGATCTCCTTTTAGCAATAAACGTCATTATATAAATTCAAGTGATTTGGAGTCGACTTCAAATTTTACGAATGCAAAAAATTCGCTCTCTGTCACAACTGATTGTTGGCACCGCCCTTTCAGGGGCGTGTCTTCATCTGATTGGCTGACAGAACAACTCCGCTCTTTCATCTGTTCAGTGTCGTTTTCGAGACCTTGTAAACAAAAAGACGTGGGTATTGAAACGACAAAAACGTAGTTTGGATTTAAATCAAAACAAAAAAAAAATGCTTCCTAGATAAATTTATAGAGATAGAGTTCGTTTCACGGCAGAACATACGTCCCAAAGACTCAAATAATCTGAAGATATATATATATATTTTTCAACGCAATTTTCGCCTGCATTTTAATTTCTTTTCTTATCATAAAAACAATTTCATACTTCTAATATGAACTGTGGTATCGTGGCAACCAATGCGCTTGCAAAAACGCGAAACACCCCCGCCTTATCACACGTTGAAACCACAACAAAACCTTCGTCTGGTGTTGAACAATTTTAAATCCTTTTTGAAAATAAGAAGGGAAAACTGAGGGATAATACTTTATAGTATTACATTTTATTTTGCTATCGCTTCAAAAAAAACATTCTCATCGCGAGGCAAGGAAACTGGCAGAAAAGGAGTTACTGCCCACGCGAAAACGGGAACTGAAGACTTTGTTTCAATTTGGTCTTGAACGTGTGTTAACCATTTCCGGACTTTTACTCGCTTACCAATGGCCAATATTTTTCCGAATTTGAGCTCAAAATGAGCTATTCTTGAAACAGACCGCCTCAACAATTAACTTGAAACTCTATCCTATTACAGCTACTCGCGTCTCCGCTCACCGGGTCACTTAAATTTTTTGAGCCCGTCTCTTCCTCGGTATGTTTAACAATTCAGAATACCTGGAAGAGAAATTGTAAATTAATGTTTGAACGCTCAAGTTAGTTGCGAGCATCACAAAAGACGAGCAACAAAAGTGGCAAGAAAGTGAGTTTCCTCGAGTCATTTATCTTGCCAAGTGAGAAGCGTGTCAGCTCGCTGAACTGAAAACGCCATAGTTAAATATTAATTTATTGGGCGTAAAACAACGCCTTTTGTTCACCGGCGCTCATGGCCTCGGAATTATATTTTATGGCCAAGACGAAATTTTCTTAAGAATTTTATTACGCGAAACAGAAATGCTTAAATTTAACTCCGTGCCGACGAAAAATGGTTTTGTTTCATTTTGAGTGTTGCGATAAATATCTTCTTTTACCACAAGCCGAAACCGCAAAATGCAATGTATTTTCTTTTTGTTTCAAAGAATACACATCAATTTTTGCATTTTTATCAGCTTGAATGCAAACAAAAGAATACTGTATACATTAGATTTAACGCCGCGGCGTTCATTAAAATTTGGGCGGGTCAGATGCGGCGTTTATCCAAGGGCGGGCGTTTATTTCAAAATCATATCACTAACAACAAATTACGGTAGAATATTATTTTTAACAGAAACATGTTTAAAGTTCCAAGGTCTCGCTTTTTGCTGAGATGGAATTGTAATTGTTTGGCTTGTGATCAACGTTCAGAGAATTTCGATGTCACTGTCCCATTCGTGATAATAATAATAACAATAATAATAATAATAATAATAATAATAATATTAATAATAATAATAATTAAGAACTTATATAGCGCATTTTCCATGTTTATTAGCCTGCTTCGCAGACGTCTTTGGGCTCGTCACGCTTTCCTTGCCCACGAACGTCTGCTGAACTGAACTACCACTTCCGTTCGCGGCGGTTAGCCAATCATAGTTCGTTTTCCAATTTATGGAAAGTAGGACTTCGACCCCTGGATTATTTTCACAGACGATGCACGTGAATCGGGTGTCGATTTCCATTCTTACGCAGCTCGTTATTGGTTTCTTCAAAACAAAGGCTAACCGCCGACGAACGGAAGTGGCAGTTCAGTTCAGAAGACGTTCGTGGGCAAGGAACTCGTGACGAGCCCAAAGACGTCTGTGAAGTAAATGATCAAATGCGCTTTACAAGCAGATGAAATTGGAATTTGGAAATGTTGGTTTTTGTGGAGAGAGGAAAACCGGAGAACCCGGAAAAGAACCTCTCGGAGCAGAGAAGAGAACCAACAACAAACTCAACCCACATATGACGCCGAGTCCGGGAATCGAACCGGGGCCACATTGGTGGAAGGCGAGTGCTCTCACCACTGCGCCATCCATGCTCCCCGTGATCCGTGATTTCCTTCTTCTTCTTCTTTTTTTCTTAGAATCCTCGAACAAACTCCGCATTCTTCTAATTTGGTACGGCGTTTATTCGAGGGCGGCGATTATTGGTACTTTTTTTTCCATGTGCGGCGTTTATTCGAGGGCGGCGTTTAATCGAGTAAATACGGTATTGAAATACTATCGACCGACTCGAGTAGTTGGTGAAAGGAGCTTAGACTTAAACAAGCATTCTTTCATAACGAGAGAGAGAGAGATCACACTAACCCTTCTGGCATCTGATTGTCCTTTAAACGGTCTTATTTCAGGTTGTCGAAACAGGTTGTCGCTCAGGTTGTCGAAACAGTCCTTCTCGGGACTACACTCACCCGGACGATCGTACTTCACTTAGTTATGGTCTTATTTCAATCGGTCACGAGCGGCAAAGCCGCGAGTTCGCCGCTGGAGGAAGAGTGGAACAAGATCTAAGATACATGTACCTCATAAATTAATGTGATCTGGTAAGCTGAAGCCACTCTTTGGGTAATAAGGCCACATGGTAGCGGGCATTACCCCTTAAATCTACCAAAGCAAAGATTGAGCACAAGCATTAGCAGCCATGGATAGCTGCTAATGCTCAGGCTCAAGTACCCACATATGAATAACAAGAAGAAGTGAAAATGTAAAGGTTGTGGACTGTGGCTGTAGCGACAAGGATACCTCACAAATTAATGTGATCTGGTAAGCTAAAGCTACTCTTAGGGAAGTAAGCCGGCCACAAGCCATGGACAGCTGTTTCAGCCTTGTGAATGATATGAAATAAATCATCTGTTTCAGCCTTGTTAGGCCTCATCAGCATGGCATAGTTAATCGGCCAGGGGCACCCAACGACGAGTTTCGGTAGATATCTGTTCGGTGGAGGGTAATTCGCCTTGGGTTTTCGGCGTCGATTAAAGAGTGCACTCGGATTTTCGCAACTAAAACGTGGCCTACAAGATTCGCAATTGGGAAATCATAGCCCCTACCAATTACCAATTGTAGCCTTCGAGCAGCCAGTCTAGATCTTGTTTCAAGGAGTAACAAGGATACCTTACAAATTAATGTGATCTGGTAGGCTGAAGCCGCTGAAGCCATTCTTTGGGCACTAAGGCCATAAGTAGCGGGCATTACCCTTTAAATCTTTGATTTGGTAGATTTAAGGGGTAATACCCGCTACCTTGTGGCCTTAGTGCCCTAAGAGTGGTTTCAGCTTACCAGCATTAATTTGTGAGGTATCCTTGTCACTCCAGCCACATCCCACAAGCTTTACTTTTTCACTTTTTGTTTCATTCATACCCGGGCATTCATATCAGGGTACTTGAGCCTGAGCCGATCTGACAGATGGAAGTATAATTAGCGGAAGACGTTAAATAACATCCTACGACATTTAAACAGGTAAAGATAAAAAAGAGCGTGATTAAGCCACTTTTGCTTTGAAGTTACCGCAAGGAACAAACAGCGTGGAAAAGAAACTGAAAATGGATGTAAGCCGACAGGCTCCCTCTTGCGCTGTTGTTGATAGCGTGAGTGGAATTGGCTAGGAATACTTGTTACGGGATTTTCAGCCTCTTTGGTATTCATGATTTTTCTCTGCAGGTGGACCGTCGGCAGAAATTATTATTTTAATTTCGGCACATTTCGAAGATTACCAATTAAATACATTCTCAAATGCACGCGTGGAATAAAAGCGGTGTATATAGCAGTCAGCGCAACGAACTGTCGATCAAAAAATTGAAGCCCGGTGAGTTATATGCCAGGTCAGTGTCTACATTATTAAAATTACAAGAACCTCCAGTCCACCGGCTGACTTATTTATCCAGGCGTATGAATGAGTAACAACAGAAAACAGCTGGTGGAATAACTTCCTATCCAAGGGAAGTACTAATATTCAGGCTTTGTTTGCTTTATGCAGCATAGGCTACGAATAACCAAAAGTAATTTTTCTACCCCGCCTTTTCCTTATATTTTCAAGTTTGCCGAATGCGATTCCTTGTAAGTGGCTAGTTACCTGAAGCCCCCCCCCCAGGGGGGACAAAGGGGGGACTCACCTTGCTCGCAACCTCGAACCCAGGCTCTCTCTCTCTTTTCCTCCCTTTGCGTCGAAAGAGAGACCCTGGTTGGACGTGATCACGTGACCAGTAAGAACAACAATTCCGTAGGGAGGGTAGGTCATTAAAACTGTTTTGTAACAGTAACAGTTTCTTGACTTTGCCATCTCTCGCTGTCATCAATTTTTTTTCCACCTAGTTTTTGAGTGGTCATGTGATCAGGTCCAACCAGGGTCTCTCGATCTTTCGACGACAATAGGGAGGAAAAGAGAGAGAGCCTGGGTTGCTCGTCGTACTTTTTAGGGGATAAAATTGATGGATTGGTCCGGCTTAGGGTACTTTAACCTAAAATTACCACCGCTAGGGTTGTCGCGTTACCTTTTAGGGTAGTTAGGTTTTGATAAAATACATCGCTTAAATAAAACAGAGATTTATGACAACGCTTCTTTAAAAAAAATTATAAATAGAAGGTGAACCGTCCTAACTGCTATTGAGACTTGTCAATGTTGGTTAGTTTGGTGGTGGTACCTTTTAGCGGTTGAAAATTTTGGGGGCCACGCCCACTAATCAAGATTCTAGTACCTTTCAGGGGTTTTCTCCCCCGGCCTGAAACACGTCGGTTACCTTGAGGCAAGCCGAAACTACTTTACGCGCAATGTTTTGTTCCACTTTTATAACTCGGACATGAAATAAAAGATTGTGGCGATCTTAATAAAGAAAGTGATTTGCGCATAACACTAACCAACGCTTGAAAAACTTGTAGCAACGTACGACGATGCCGTAAATTGGTTGCGAAAAGTAGATTACAGACTTGTTGTTTTGTAAATATCGTAGCGACCCTTAATATGCTTTCCGGTAAGTCAAGGAGCGCAACTCAATACACAGTCTATTTTTATTTATTTACAGATTCAATGCAGAGCACATCAGAAGGCGCATAAAACAAAAAGGATCCTAGGACCCCTGCAAGGTTTTAGCTCCTGACCTCCCCCCCCCCCCCCCAATTAAGTAGTAAACCCTCCCGTAGTTACACCCTAGATTAAAATTTAAGCTGATAGATTTAACAAGAGCAAACAGTATAAACAATCAAATCAAATGAAGAATGATCCTCGCAGTTGTGAAGTCCTGAATTTTTTTCAGGCTTCTTTTCGCAATTGCATAAATTGTGTTCACAACTGCGAGGATCATTCTTCATTTGATTTCATTTCCGCAGTTCATATATGATTCATTTCATATATCATTCAAGCTCATTTCTTTCACGGGAACATATGAACCCACAATTGACCAGCTCCCAACGTCAGTGGCTTCATAGCTCAGTTGGTTAGAGCATCGCACCGGTAATCGCGAGGTCACGGGTTCAAACCCCGTTGAAGTCCTGAATTTTTTTCAGGCTTCTTTTCGCAATTGCATAAATTGCGTTCACAACTGCGAGGATCATTCTTCATTTGATTTGAGTGTTCAGTCTATAGAAGAAAAAAACTTCGAAGAAGAGATTGGTGCGGCCAATTTTATGTCATCTGGGACACCAGTTCGCAGGTTCACAACTCGATGGAAGTGCGAATCTCTGAAGTCTGAAGTTCGCGGAATCAAATTTTTGAGATACGGTCCAGTGGCGGTACGTCGGGTGTGGCCTGAGCAAAAAGTTTATATAGTTATCCAGGTTAAGGCAGATTGCGTTACACTTGTAGAAAAAGACAAGATCCAAGTATTCCAACCAGTAGGTGAGAGGAAGGAGATGAATTGATGTAAGGCGGCCTCTGTAAGTAATATCCAGCGAGTGTTTGCAAATAAACTTAGCTTCCCTTCGTTGGACGGCTTCAATCTGTTTGATGTTTCTAATCACGGCAGATTGGGGTACCCAGACTTGGCTGCAGTATCCGAGGTGTGATCTGACCAATGCGATGACTAATGATTTAACAGCTCTGGGAGGGAGATCTCTTGTGCAGTTCCGTTTGAGAAATCCTAGCATGCGATTAGCCTTTGCTGTAATGGTGTCAATATGTTTGTTCCAGGAGAGGTCGGACGTTATCAGTACACCGAGGTCCCGTTGGGATGAGATGCATTTTAGTTCAATGTTGCATATGCGGTAGGAGCAATCATAGCTGGCGCGATTTCTTCTGATACGAAGGTTTTCACACTTGTGTGGTTGGAAATCAAGCTCGTCTATACAGGACCATTCACTTATTAATAAATAGGGGCTGGGAGGCTTTAGCCCCCCCCCCCCCACTTTTTTTCAAAACTAAAAATAAATTAAACAAAAAATAATTTACCAAAAATAACGGAGCCAAAAATAGCAAAAAATCGTTAATTCGAAAGTGACCAGAGTTACTGGCAAAGATAAACGCGCAGATAAATAGACAGAATTAAGTATTAGTCGTTACAATTACGAAATATGAGCTTCCGATCATTTTATAATGTAGTTTTACTGAAAAGTAAAAGCTATCCCTCCACGAAAGAATTGATGTTACCAAGGAGAACTCGCGCGCCGAGAAGAATTGAAATTGGCACTGTTAGTTTGAACAGGAGTGCTCAACGACTTCTTTTTCTAAAAAGTATTCTTATCCGTTCACACAACAAATTGACACTAGAGCAGTCACACCTGATTAATAATTAACTTTCGTGGGAAAAAAAGGGCCGATCCTCAGTTCCAGCAAGCGTCAGTATCTAGGATTCTCAGCCAGCAAGGCAATTTACACAAAACTCAACTCCCAGCCAGGAGAGCTTTCAAACCTTTGTCGTTTACCAGCAAATCGGATACAAAAAGATACTCGCCAGCCAGCAAGTGTGAGAAAAGTTCCCGGTTCCCAGCAAAACGGAAATTTAACTCTAACGTGATTTTAAAAAAGTGGACTTTAAGGTTTGTAATTGAAGAATTCCCAATAACGTTATTTCTCTCTTTTCCAACCTTGACAAAGCCAGTCTCAAGGTAAATAGACTGTCATGGTGCACTCAGCTGTATAAATTGGTAGATGCCACTACAGTAACGTTTATAATTACAAAGAAAAGGCCTTACTTGTCATTAAATCCTGACAATGAACATCCTCCTCCCTTCGCCGCCGGAGACCTCTGCTCGCAGGGAACCTCCTCCCTTGGTGAAGCACGTACTCTGCAAATTTACCCCTTCACAGCGCCTCTCCTTGTGATACATCTGTAAACCCTAATCTCTTCACGATAGTTCTCCTTTAGGTCGTCTTTCTTAATTTCTACGTTTGTATAATAACAGCAAGCAAGCAGCAAGTATCCACCCAAAGGCAAGCTTAATTTTCATATTTTCAGGTATCGTCGATGCTGTTGAAAGTATTGATCTCTAAGAATGCTGCAAACGATTTCTGTACACGGAAACTGTTGATTACAGCGACATTGCGCATTCTAGTGAACAAAGGCATTAAATTGTTCCTTTTATTTTTTTTATAAACATGCTGTAATACAACCTTATAATCATGGTATACTTTCTTATTTTGTCGTTTTTTTCAAAACCTCCTGTAAATCTTTAGAAGCAATCTAAATGAGATACGAGTATATAGTATTTTAGTATATACTAAAACAGTGGATAGCGTTGAAGGAGCGCTCTGATTGGCTAGTCAAACTCCGAATATCCTTTGCTATTTGCCTTCGAGCAACTCGCGAGTGTCGTGCTCCCTCGTGTGAATTTCGAAAAAATGGCGTCCCGGTTTACATCCGTGACAAGCGAAGAAATCATCCAAATTAACGACGAAGCAGTCCCTTAAAACACAAATAAAGCGACTAAATTTGGTTTGGGTGTGTTTAAAGGTAATGGTTTATGTTTTTAACCTGAAGTTTATCGATAATAGCCAATGAGAAAGGTTTGGTTACAAATGCAAATTAATCTTGCGTAACCTCACTTGTTCACTTGAAAACCAAAGTTGAATGATATTTTTTTACAGAATGGTTTCAAATACAGAGAGAATTTGCAACTCCAGTTGAGAAAATGTCGCCACCAGAACTAAAAAAAAAGTCTTCAGAAATTTTATCTGTAGTACTAATAAATAGTACTAATAAATAAACAGGATCGAGTGCCACTAAAATTCGAAAAATTCCGCTTTCCTCTCAAAGGCAATGGTTCTAGCTGGAAATATCTACTCCGTTTTAAAAGCGCCATACTCGGATTACTTTATTCCATTGTTTGCATCTGTTTTTTTCAGAATAATTGCTTTTGGTTTTGTTTGTACGACACTCAACTGAAACCACTCTAGCCTTAGCTTTTTCCATTTATGCATGTCCTACAACTTTCTTGCAGGTGCGTGTACATACTCTATAACTTCATTTTTTCTTCAAAGGGCTGCGGATGCATGGGGAGGAATACAATTCAAAAGAAGTGTCAGTTTTACTTAGGATAACGGCCGGATTGTCTTGAAAACGTTACTGTTAGTTTATCTCACCCTATTTAACTAACTTCATCCACTGAGCCATGTTTGAACTACTTTCCGAGTAACTTTCATCAAGTACTGCCCAGTTCAGTTCAGTTAAGTTCAGCTGTAATTTCCAAACAAACACATCACATCCACACGAGTGTAGAGTTTTGCAAGATCTTAAAGACGCCACAAACACATCCACAGAAGGCAAGAAGTGTAGAGTTTTGCAAGATCTTAAGACGTCACAAACACATCCACACGAGTGTAGAGTTTTGCAAGATCTTAAAGACGTCACAAACACATCCACAGAAGGCAAGAAGCGTAGAGTTTTGCAAGATCTTAAAGACGTCACAAACACATCCACAGAAGGCAAGAAGTGTAGAGTTTAGCAAGATCTTAAGACGTCACAAACACATCCACACGAATGTAGAGTTTTGCAAGATCTTAAAGACGTCACAAACACATCCACAGAAGGCAAGAAGTGTAAAGTTTTGCAAGATCTTAAGACGTCACAAACACATCCACACGAGTGTAGAGTTTTGCAAGATCTTAAAGACGTCACAAACACATCCACAGAAGGCAAGAAGTGTAGAGTTTTGCAAGATCTTAAGACGTCACAAACACATCCACACGAGTGTAGAGTTTTGCAAGATCTTAAAGACGTCACAAACACGTCCACAGAAGGCAAGAAGTGTAGAGTTTTGCAAGATCTTAAGACGTCACAAACACATCCACACGAGTGTAGAGTTTTGCAAGATCTTAAAGACGTCACAAACACATTTACAGAAGGTAAGAAATGTAGAGTTTTGCAAGATCTTAAGGCGTCACAAACACATCCACAGAAGGCAAGAAGTGTAGAGTTTTGCAAGATCTTAAGACGTCACAAACACATCCACACGAGTGTAGAGTTTTGCAAGATCTTAAAGACGTCACAAACACATCCACAGAAGGCAAGAAGTGTAGAGTTTCGCAAGATCTTAAGACGTCACAAACACATCCACACGAGTGTAGAGTTTTGCAAGATCTTAAAGACGTCACAAACACATCCAAAGAAGGCAAGAAGTGTAGAGTTTTGCAAGATCTTAAGACGTCACAAACACATCCACACGAGTGTAGAGTTTTGCAAGATCTTAAAGACGTCACAAACACATCCACAGAAGGCAAGAGGTGTAGAGTTTCGCAAGATCTTAAGACGTCACAAACACATCCACACGAATGTAGAGTTTTGCAAGATCTTAAAGACGTCACAAACACATCCACAGAAGGCAAGAAGTGTAGAGTTTTGCAAGATCTTAAGACGTCACAAACACATCCACACGAGTGTAGAGTTTTGCAAGATCTTAAAGACGTCACAAACACATCCACAGAAGGCAAGAAGTGTAAAGTTTTGCAAGATCTTAAGACGTCACAAACACATCCACACGAGTGTAGAGTTTTGCAAGATCTTAAAGACGTCACAAACACATCCACAGAAGGCAAGAAGTGTAGAGTTTTGCAAGATCTTAAGACGTCACAAACACATCCACACGAGTGTAGAGTTTTGCAAGATCTTAAAGACGTCACAAACACATCCACAGAAGGCAAGAAGTGTAGAGTTTTGCAAGATCTTAAGACGTCACAAACACATCCACACGAGTGTAGAGTTTTGCAAGATCTTAAAGACGTCACAAACACATCCACAGAAGGTAAGAAATGTAGAGTTTTGCAAGATCTTAAGGCGTCACAAACACATCCATAGAAGGCAAGAAGTGTAGAGTTTTGCAAGATCTTAAGACGTCACAAACACATCCACACGAGTGTAGAGTTTTGCAAGATCTTAAAGACGTCACAAACACATCCACAGAAGGTAAGAAATGTAGAGTTTTGCAAGATCTTAAAGCGTCACAAACACAAAGCGGTTTGAGTTATGCAAGGTGCGGGAGATAAGATTCGGTCTATGCTATAGTACGCCCGGCTTTGTTGTTGTTGTTTTTTTGTTTGTTTCGATTGAAGCCTATAAACAAATTAAACCGCGTTTTCGCATCCGTCATAAAAATTTTCTCTTCCATGTGCGCTTCTCTCATAAAGTTGAAAACATTCTTCTTCAGGATTGTGAAAGTGAAAGCATTAACTTCCTGGCTTTAATAAGAGAAGCAATTAGTCAAATAATGCTAACCGGAAACATTGATTAATCGTGGCAATCAGTGTTTTTATGTTGCCCCTCCTAACGGTGTTTTAATAGGTGTTTTCACAAGTGCGAAAGCTGATATTTCATTTACATAATTTGAGGTGATTCAATACAGTCAATAAGAACAACAAGAATATGACGGAAGACGCAGGTAGCTTGCATGAATATCCTTCTTTTCATCCATGAGTTTATGCGTTTGGTTTACATCCGACGGGAGGAACCGATTTCAAAATATATATCTACATGCAACATTAACTAATATTATCTAAATCATCACTTGAGGACCGAAGAAGGAAGTCCGAAAGCAATTGACTGTTTTGATTTCGGTCAAAGTTCTATTCAAAGAAGCTTCTGAGAAATGCTTCTGTTGAATAGGTCGGTTCCGAAAATTTCTCAAGAAGCACAGAATTAGTACGTGCGTGTACTCCTCCAATTTTGGCAGTGACCGCAAGTGACTCCTTATTGGTGGAAATTAATTAAAATGCTAAAGATAACCGAATTCTATTGTAGTACGCCGACTCGTTCATTTAACACGAACGAAGAACTGTTTTCACGGAATTTCCGGAATTTGTGAAGAATTAATTAGATGTTCCTATCAGCTACAACTGTGTTCCGGTGGGTTAAATTATCAGTATATATTTTGCCAAGTTCCGCTTGCCGTCCCAGGAAGGCAGCGACATTTCTCCTGTTTGATCGACAAATGCATACGCACACGAGCTTTCAAACGATTAAATCGCGTTTACGGCAGTGGGCATCCACATAGCCTCTCTTCTCGTCCACTGTATCCTGATTTGGGAAGGTTGGTTATCGTGGAGAGGGGAAACCGACAACAACACAATTACAATGAACGTGAGAAACGAAATGAAACAATCTCTGAACTCCAAATCTGCTATAATTTAAGAAATAAAAATCTGCTCGAAATGAA